>VWZF01004461.1:340672-355394 GCA_013396755.1 Sclerurus mexicanus | reverse complement strand
CGCAACTTCGGCACAAGTTTGGCGGCGGCCGCCCGGGCTCCCCAGCGAGCCGGGACCTGCCGGCGGTGGCCGCGGAGACACCGCGGGTGCCGGGCTGCTGCCGGCCCTTACGTCATGCTGCGGGCCGGTGCGGGGCTGATGCTCCTCTCCTGATGCCGTCGGGCGCGGGGCGGGGGAGGAGTGCTGACAAGGTCCCCTCTCTGCAGCCCCGCTCTCCCTTCTCAACCCCTCCGCTCCGCTCATCATCCCCCTCCCCAGCTCCGCGTCCCCCCGCCACTGTCCTTTCTTACAGGGGTCTCTCTCTCCCCAGCGAAGTTTTCAGGACGCTAAGAGCTGCGAGAGTGTAAAGGGAATACTTGCTAAACTCTGCCTCCTCTATTATTTATGTCCAAGCATGGTGAGTGATCCTTCATCTCCAGAGCTCAATATTAGCTTTACAATAGGAAAGAGAGAGGTTGTTTCAGAGATGAGGGTAGGAATAAAGGAAAATGAAATGTCCATATGTTGTTTGGTTTGGTGTTTTTTTTTTTTTTAAATCCAGAACGATATGAGAATTGACTTGAGCAGCAAGATTAGAAGATTTCCGTGTATTATCAGTAAGAAAGAGTGCTTAGCTAGATGAAATTGAAGCTGGAACAGAAGCATAATAATTACTGTGAAGCATCTTGTTTGGGCTTTCCTTGAGACTGTGCAGTTTTCAGAGAGATACTCAGCCACTGGCATGCACCAGCCTTTGCTTGTCTGGCCACTTGGACAAGCAGCAGTGCGTCAAGTAACAGTGGTGTAGGAAAACTTTCTTGTAAGGTACTGTCATGCAGAAATAATCTAGAAACTGGACTGAAAGAAAATCGAGGAGCGGAAGGTGAGAGCTGAATGCGAAAACACAGCATAATTTGTAGGGATTTTGATGAAGGAAGTATCCTTCCACAAATGTGTGGTTTGTTTTCAGTATAAAAGTGTACAGTGGTGAAAGTTCTCGCTCGGTATTTTGTAACTTTCATGTGGTGAATGAGGTTGTTGGTATCAAAAGATTGAAATTCTTTATAAAAAATGGCTAAAATCCTTATTTGTGACTCCTTAATCCTAAAGGGAGCTGTACAGGTCGCAAAGCACTAGGGAAAAGCATGATTAATGATCAGTGATTAGTGATAAGTGATTAGTGGTTTTATTCAAACTGTTACCTCTGACCAGAAGCACACATCAGAGGATTAACAGGCTCTTTAGATAAATGCTCATTAGTGGAAGGGGGAAAGCAAAGATAATAGGCATGCACACAGGGACAACTTTCTAGGAAAATCATTCCTGTCTCTGGCATAATAAGCTCTATTAGCAGAAAGGCTCTTTAATTTAAAAGTTGCTTTTATCTTGTAAATCAAAGATAGATGTAGAAGTTCGCTGTGCTATTATAGCCTAAATTTTCCCATATCCACTAGATGTGGATTATCTCAGTAGTGATATTTTATTAAAAAAAAAACCAAAACACAATTGAATCTGTAAGAAACTGAACATTCCCAAGTGCTAAAGCCCTGCATCCCCGAGGCATCTGCTCCCAACAGGCAGAGCAAAGAGTGCGGGCGGCTAACTAGATGGCGCAGTCCTGTTCTGTGCGAGCATAGACTCCCGGGTTATGAACTTAGCAAGTAGCAGCTTGCTAGGTGTCCTTCAACACTTAAAACAAAGTTGATTCTGTGCTGGGTTGGAGGCTAGACAGTGCTATGAGTTTGTAGTCACATTTTCCACGTCAGTTAATGTAGGGAGCCAAAGGCTATTGGAAAAATGAGTCTCATTTGCTGAAAGAAACGGTGAGAGGAAGAAGAGAATGAGTGAGGGGCAGATAGCTACAGCCTGGGATATAACTCTTCATTGAATTGTTTTGTACTCCTTAGATGAAGTACAGTTCTGATGGCCTTAATTAATGAGGCCTAAAAGCTCTCGGGAGTTTTTCCCCCACCTATCACTGGCGAAGTGAGTTGTTTTCTTTTTTTTTAAAAAGTCACTAAAAAGAACAGTTGGTGTGGTGGTTGAACGAAACAACTCGGACCTGACTGTATTCTGCAGATCATGGTAAGGAGTCTGTTTTTATGATAACTAACCAAGGACTTATCATTACACTCTATCTGTCACATTAGCTTACGTGGGGTTTATGTTTGGTTTCATCTGTGAAGGTCATCGAAGTTTCAAAACTTTAAATGAGACACTGGAGTGAAGCAGGAAATAGAAATAATGAACTTATGGCATAAAAAAGAAAGTGCTGTAATCTCCTATTGTTATATCTTTAATTGGAGACTCCTAGGAATAGTCAGGCTAATGCTTAAAATCAAAAGGTTTTGTAATAGTATATAAAAAAAAGGCAATAAGCGCTGTCTGCCAGTCTCGAATATTGGATGGCACTTTTCCAGTATTTAAAATTGCAATATTTTTAAAAGTTTACACCTTTAGACCAAGCAGAAACCTTTCTTCCTCACCAAAACACCCATTTATAGTTCAACTTGTATTTATCAAACTCTAACTCTGCTAGTTTTACCCGAGGAATGTAAAGGGAAAGAAACGATGTATACAGATTTAAAGAAAGGTAGAAGGGAGATTGTATATGTCATTTTATTTGCATCACCATTTAGCAAAACGGCTTACATAGATGAGAGTAATAGGTGCTTTTTTTAAATTTAATGTTCACTTTTGCACATTGAGAGTGTAAAATGTGCGGCAGTCACGTTTATCCTGTGCATTGCCGAGGAGTCTTCTGTGAAAGACTTGCACTGAGAGCTGAGTTCACTCTGGAGATGATAAGAGAGAGGCACTCTCCTGGTGCCTTCAGAAGGCAGCTTTTACATACTAAACCTTTCAGCTCTGTGTGGGCAGAATCTCTCTGAGCTCACTAAGTCTCGCAGGATGATTTGAAACTGGGTTATTAAGTTGTCTGCTTGTGGCTCCCTTTAAAACCCTGTCTCGGTGCCCCTAATCAAGGCATGAGGGTCTTAAATATTAGAAGAGTTCTTTCAAGGTTTTTGTTGCTTTTGAAGCAATTTATTTAATCAAGAACTTTTCCTCTATTCTTTGTCATTCTGTCTTTCTAATTTCTGCTGTTAGTTAACTTTCTGGATTTCATGTAAACCTGTTGCTTTGAGGACTTATACCTATGTTTATGTATCATTAGCCATCTTTCAAGCTTAATTTTAATCCCAGTGACTGCCTTTTTTAAGAACTTTTTATTACGAGAAAGCTCTTTCTGGACAAGGTTTTGCAGTAAAAGAAGAGCAAAATTGTTTCTACTTAGACGTGTTTAGAGTTATTATTAAGGACCATATGATTTATTACAGGAACAAACTGGTATTTTTTCTCAAGGCCCACAAATACTTATTTTTCTTGTAGCTCATTGCAGGAATACTCTACTCAGTAGATCCAGTTGCTGGAAACACAGATGTGTAACACAACAGGTCTTTCAATTCTGCTTCATAGGTCCAGGTGATTCTTTTGCTTTGATTTGGTTTTGGTTATCTCATAACCAAATTCATAGGTAGGAATATATAGTTAAGCTAGCCTATTCGGCTTAGTCCTTCATGTATAAACTCTCATTGATACAAATACGTAAGGAGTCCTGGTGGAAATATTTAAAATGCTTTGAGATTCTGTCAGTCGCAAGCACTAACTCCAGGGCAGATCAGACAGCTTAGTAGGTCAATCTGCTCTGTTGATTTCTCCATGCTGTGTGCTATTTAACCTTTGAAAAAAACCCCTTATTTCTAGGCAAACGGTATATTCTGGTCTGCAAATTATAAAGGTCCAGACCTTGTAGGGCTCTAACCCTAAGAAAGGACTTTTAGGGCTTTTGCATTTCTCTGCCTTGAGAAATGATCCAAGTTGATCACAAATTTAAAGCAACAGTTTGGAATAAGAACTATGAAAACACTTTTTCCTCTTACCAAATCTCTTACTACTATGCTAATTTACAATTCTTAAGGTGTAGTATTCTCTGACACAGACAAAACAGTGATCTCAGGCAATATCATGCTGCGTTTTAACGTGAGCCACATTATAGCAATAAGTACAGAAATTTGCTTTTGTCGACTTAACATGTGAAAACAAAAACCTGTTATGGAAATACTTTTTTGGTTACACATATAATCAAATAAATAATTTAAATTGTTTCAGGTGTACACAACAAGCACAACATAACATACATAAAATAATTGTTTTGGTGATGTGATTAAAGGACTTGTTGAAGCAGATAAGCTGTTTCTACATCCAAGGAGCTGTTGTGTTGGTTTGTGCACTGTTTGTTTTCCTCTTATTATGGCTCATGTTGGAGGATCAACCCTGAAACTTAAAAATAATAGTTCCTCTACTATTTTTCACTGAGGTGTTATTTTACTCTGTAATTAAAATTACTGAGAGTCAACATTTCTTTTTACTAGCCATCGCATGGGAAATGGAGCTGTTATTTGCCCTTGGAGAGTTTAGAAGCGGTTGGTTGCACTGGCTTGTAGGTTTCTAGATTGTGCTATCAAATGCTATTTTATAAACACGAAGAGATTTTCCAAGGATTTTCCTGAAGGCTGTAGGATTTTTGAAGTAAAACATTGAAAGCTTGCAACAATTTCCTTAGCTTAAAAGATGTTTTGCTTTTGGTTCTCGTTTCCGTCTTCTATTTTTTTGAGAATTTGTTCAAGTCAGTCCTACAGACAGCTTCAAAATAAATGCCTCAGCACACTGTCATCGGCAGTATTTGTCCAGGTGCACCGTTTTAATAATCTCATCCTCCGAGCCAGCTGCTATGCCACCCTGCCACGTAAGGTGATTTGAAGGTGTGGGGTGCAGCCCTGCTTGGCCCGAGAGCTCCACTTTATGGGTGATAAAAACAGCAATGTCTTTAGAAGAAGCCACAAGGAATGAGGTTTGAATTTAATTGGGTAAAAGTACTACAAATCCTCTATTACCTTTGCCAGCTGATTCTGCTTTTCTTTGGCTCTGAGTGCTTTCACTGCTCTTACTAGAGTACTGAGACCTCTGGTAGCTCAGAAGCTGGACGTGGTTTGATCTCACCTGCAGCTTCCTACCCCACATAAACGCTACAAATAATTTCTATTGCCTTTTTAACTTTTGCAGTGCTTTCTCAAGCAGCTTGCTTTGCTCTCATCCCAACTTCTTTCCTTGTCTTTGGGTGCCACCGACTCAATGAACATTTCAATGCAGTTGAAGTGCCTGGTCCCAATCTCAGTATGTTTGTGAGTTTTGAAGTTTTTTGTCCAGGGATGTATTGAGTTTAAACTAGCCATCCTTAAATACACTGCCTAAATTTCATACAGAGAAATGTACTTAATTAGGCCAATCTTTCCTTATTTAGAGGCAGCTGCTTTTTTCCCTATTTACTTAGCGGGCTTGTACCTTCAGTTACTCTTTCACTGCATGTAAGGCAGTGTTGTTCATCACCCCCCCTTTCTGAGCTGTTTGCAAGTACTCAGAAATTAATTTGGCTTCTCTGGGAAATTAACCTGGACCAGTGGCTCCTAGATTTAACATCTGATGGGGTTTTTTCCCCCCCCCCGTCCTGGCTCAATGTAAGGAATGCTAATTAATATGTGATGCTCAACCCAGGGGGCTCTGTAGCACAGTAAATGGAATCTGAGATTGGGTTTAGGATGTGTTGTATGGGGAGTGGCTACAACAGTAAACACTAAACTGAGATGTTACCATATTGTATTCTATTTCTTTTTTTCTTTTAGTGTCCTTTAAATCATGCAGTTCTGGAGTGCAGAAAACACTACCTGCAGAGTAGTACTCTGCCTAAGTAAACACTCAGAGATATGGGTGATGGTATTTGTAGGTCACTTTGGTCATGCATTGATGCTGCAAACCAACTGCCAGTATTTCAGTCATGGGTGAACTAGTTTACCATCATTCATAATCCAAATATACCTCTCACTTAACTTTTTACAAAACTTTTATTCAGCAGCAACAGTCTGTTGCTAGGTGAGGAGCTTCGAATTGTGAATGGTCTCGAGTTGCACCAGGAGGGGTTTTAGATTGGATATTAGGAAAAATTTCTTAATCAAAAGGGTTGCCAAGCACTGGGACGGGCTGCCCAGGGAAATGGTTGAGTCACCATCCCTGGAGGTAACTACAAGACGCGTAGATGTGGCAGCTGGGGGCGTGATTTTGTAGAGGCTTTGGCAGTGCTGTGTTAATGGCTGAACTTGATGATCTTAAGGGACTTTTCTAACCTAAACACTTCTATGATTCTCTAATAGTAAATCATACCTCCGCAGATACTATGCATTAATTTTATCCAGTTGGTTAATGTGGGCTTGCTTTTGGTTCTGGTCAGGTCAGTGAATGAGTTTGTCACTAAATATTTTTAGACGCCCAGCAGGAACTCCAAAGGTGACCTGAGAGTGTGATGGCAAAGAGCCTGGAATTGTGCTTGTCCAGAAATGGCACTGTCTGTATGAGAAATTTGTGCTTGCCAGGACCTCACATATAGGAAACTTCTCTTGGGATGGTTGTAAAATGCAACCTGAAGAAACTAAAAGTGGAGCAATGGAGTAGGAAAAAGATCATCAATTGCTATGGTCAGGAATATCTTTTACAACCTATTCTTTAACTTCATTAGTGAATGAATGCTTTAGGTAGAAGAAATCTTTATGAAGGGTTTGTGATGATTTCAACCACTACACCAGCTTCCTTTTTTTGTGACTGAAAAAAAGAAAAAGCGCTCCTTTTGCTGGTGATGGTCGGGGAGGGGTGAGGGGGAGGGAAGGGGCATTTGCGTGGTTTTTTTTCAAAGGTTGAAGAGATCAGGAGCAACATCTGTAGAGACTTCCATCGTTTTCTAGAGAGTGCACAAAATGATGGAAAAGAAGTGATTCTGTAGTTAAAAACAAGTTAAGGAATTTTCCTTTTTTCCTTACTTCCACATGCTTAAGTGTATCTGTGTAGCACTTAGAGGTTGTTTTATACCCATTATTAAACACAGTCAGTGCAAATCTCTCTTGCTGGATGTTCAACAGAAAAGTATTTGAAAAAGATAGTGGGGGAAAAAATTGAATTATGTAAAACTTAAATCACTTCCTACAGTTCTGATACTGTTCTTTCATTTGTCAGTGCTAATAAAGCAGCTCATGGACTCAAGCATGAAAATAGGTTAAATTCAAGTAATTGATGGTTTATCACAAGAAGTGAGAGAAAGCAGTATTTTCATGATAATCTTCTAAAGGCAAGTTTCTCTAAATAATTTGCTATGAAAGTAGAAAGGATCAAAAGAGCCACGGGTTTTATGACTGGGTAAGGAGAATTACATTCTTGTGGATTTAAAAATATCGTAGTAGAGCCTAGTTCTCCACTCACCCCGATACAAATCTGGAGCAACTCTATTGAAATCTGTGGAGTTACCAACTGCAGTAACACTCATTGAGAGGAAAATTAGATTCACGGGGTCTATTCTGAACGCAGCCTATCAGTTGTGCGCTGTGCAAATCCCATTATTAAAGTAATAGCCTTACATGTCACGTTAAGGACGGCTGTTTCCCCAAGATGAACATGTTTGGAGCTCTCCTCATCTCGTGGCTACTTTTTAAGGGGGCAGGGGGATATTGAGAATACTTATTTTCTGCTCAATTAATATTCCTTCCGTGCGCTCTCCTTCCTCTCACGCGCTTTATGTGTGGGTGCGCAGTCTGCACTCTCCATCATCTATCTGTCTGTGTCTCTTTGGCTCTGACAGTCGCCACTCTGGCCTCGGGCTTGCACAACGTAGATGAAAAGCCCACCAACATTTTCAGTTAAACGTGGCAGGACGTAATTCTGCTCCTAAATATGAAGTACATTTTCACTCTGAACAGCGCAGCCGTGAATTGGAAGTAACGCCTTAGACTTCGGTTATGGTTTCGTGGAGCTTTTGTGTTTTCTTTTTGGTTTTGGAAAAAAGAAAATAAATAGATGGGGAAAGAAGTGGGGAGGCAGTGTAGCTCGGCAGTTTTAATAAATTGGAGTATTTGTTTGCAGCACTGGAAAGCAAGACCCAGGCTACTCCAACATCTTGCACAGTTCCCAAGCTGACCTCAGAGTGTGAGCAAAGTCTTTGAGAAATGGGGGAAAATATCATCTCTGCCTGAGCTACCATTTGTCTTTTTTTTTCTTTCTTTTTTTTTTTTAAAATGGCAATCAACAGGGAATTTTGGATAAACACTGTAAAGAGTGATAAATAGTGTTCAGCATACAACCCCCACCTTCCCCAGCCCTAATCATGTACACTTACTTCCAATTTTCTTCTTTTGGCCCAGGATATGTGGGGTCAGCTCTGGTACTTTTGAAATTTGTATAAATCCATTGACTTCTCTGAAACTGTGTAGAGTGAGAATATGGTCCATGGTTGTTTACTAATGGCACACAACTGGCAACTTCTGTGGATAATCTTTTATGAGAGGATATAACAAATATTTTTAGGCCTTATAACCAGTCTGGTGAGCAAAGGTTCTCTGAATCCTTAACAATCCAGAGGTTAATTTATATATTAAAAAAAAAAAGAAACAAACCCACAACTATTATTTCATTGTCAAACATTTTTAAAAAGCACTATTTATGTAGGGCCTATATAAGCACACATTGTTTTATGTTCCTTCTGCTGGCTTTGCGTTTGACTAAACCATTATTCTCGGGGCGCTGCTGTGCTGAGATCATCAGT
Source organism: Sclerurus mexicanus (assembly GCA_013396755.1). NCBI lineage: Eukaryota > Metazoa > Chordata > Aves > Passeriformes > Furnariidae > Sclerurus > Sclerurus mexicanus. The sequence continues at coordinate 346,717 of VWZF01004461.1, read as the reverse complement.
GATGATGGTGTGAAAACAAACAAGTTTTAGCATGAGAAGTCACTATATGATTTGACAGGGAGGTTGTCAGCACCAAAACATCCACACTAATTTCATTTCTGGTCAAAGGAAAATAAGAATCAGATGGTTAGTGGGGAAAAAATGCATTCTTAAGAGGAGGGGAAGGGGGCTGGATCTGATTCTCAAGGTGCTGTGTCAACTAAAAGGAGGACCCATCTCAATTCCAGTTGAAGTCAATGGGCATTGAGGGCACTCAGGACTACTGTCATTGTGTCCTTTTTCTCCAAAGTTTAGTAAAACTGCTGAGGTGAAACTTAATTCCTCATTAATTCAAACTGCTAGCAAGTTCTTGGGAGAAAAGCTCTCTTGGTTAAAGATTGAGATATGCTCCATCTCTTCGACAGAGGGCTAAAATAGTCCATGTTCTAATTCTGTAGCCTTCAAGGAGTTCCTCAGCGTGGAGAGTTCTCATATACCTTAAAGGTACAAAAATTCTGCTTTGAAGAAAAACATTTCTGGCCTGTGTTACGTTACACAAAACAGGGAGACAGTTTCCTATTTGATTCTATTGAAAGTGGTCTTTAATGTTATCAAGAATGATTTTCTATTCCCAAGTGTTAAATTCCAAAGCTTTGGGACTAATGAATGAAGCTATGTGTAGTCAAATAGGCGCTGTGAAAAATAAGGTATCAGATATGTGCATGCTCCCCAGTTTTCTTTTTGGTTCCTCAGTGAAAGATTATGGTGGGCGGTTTTTAACAGAAACAGTTAAAGTCAATGAATCCCAGATGAGTCAACCAACTTAATAATGCCCTAAAATTTAGGAGTTCCAGATAGTTTATTTTACTGCTATGCTGTGGCCTTACCTTTGAACCTCTTACTGGATTATCTAAATTGATTGCACAGGGAAACACCCTGGAAAACATTGCTCCCCTGCAGCAGTCAGAATGCTCCATGTTGTATTTTCTCTCACGCTGTCTGATTCTATACAATTTTTCTTGCCAAAAAGTTCCTAGTCCAAAATATTAAGACAGCCTATTTCTAGGCTGTCAGTCTTCCAGTTTTCATTTCAGAGTTTTGAGTCAGTGCACTGTCAGCCAAAAGCTTTTCAGCAGACTGAAAGTTTTTAGGGGCAGAATGAGCTTAAAAGAAATATTTTCAGCATTGTAATTGATTCTAAATTAATTTATAAAGAGGATAATAAGAGACAGGATGATGACTGTTTCATCAAGGTAGTAATGAAAATAGATCTGATTTTCTTTTTCAATTTGAATTTGCTCTGTGGCTTTCAGAGAGCTCAAAGGTACTGGGGATGCCTTGCCAGCTAAGGGTCAGTTCGATGTGCTGTGTACGCAGAGCTCCTTGTTGTGTCTCTCCCTTTGAGGAATCACCCTTCTTTGCCCAGGGGAGGATGGCGTGGTGGGGCAGCCCACGGCGCATGGCACCGTGGCAGCGAGATCTGCCTTACGCCTTTCCCCACTAATTCAAATTGCAGCCACCGGGGTTCAGGTGCTTTTGGAAAGCCCAAGCAAGATTTCAAACAAACCTCTCGCTTGGCTCTAGTGTTTATAAAATACTGGACGGGGAAATGCCTGTGTCTATGTTTCTGGAGGTGTTAGTGCTGCGTAGCACCTGAAATGGCCAGGTATTGCATGGAGAGCACATTTTATAAAATATCAATCCTTTGTAGCCTCGCATCACAGAATTTTAAGAGCAAAACCGAGTCTTCAATCTGGCAGCTGGCTTGTACAGACACTCTTGAGTGCCTAGTAAATGAGACACAGCAGGAAACTGTGTAGCTTATTGCTGGGTGACTAAGAGGTGAAAGCAAGTGGTCCATGCTGTGGAAATAACAGATTTTTGATAAAGACTGGTCGTGAAAGAGGTAAACGAAAATACAAATAGTAGCACTTCTTTTCAGCCTTTTATAATTCCGTGGATAGCACTGTCCTCACATACCCAGTGCCTTTGTACTAACCATCTTCAAAATATATGCTGAAAAAGCATCATCCTTTTGGATGCCAGTGTTTCTCCGTTTCATGACCAGCTCTGCTCGGAGCTGCCTGTGCTCTCAAGTCATGAGAGATGTGAGATCTCAAGGCATGTGAGATGCCCCAGAAGTGACAAGGTCCTGGCAGAGCCTCCTGTCTCTTTCTAAGCCCCATATTTAGCTCAGAGGGGATTTCCTTGCCGTTGCGTAGAGAAGACAGTTGGGCCACAGGGTTTTTCTCTGCACCCCATCCAGTTGTGAGTTAAATCAAGTAGTTGGTGGGCGCCCCGTGAGCAGCAGCTTTGGAGGGGAGTACATCCGCCCTCTGCAACCGGGCTAGCGGCGTTTTACGGGACACCAATTATTCCCCAAACACTTCAACACAAAGTACTTCACCGAAAAGCACGGAGGCCTGAAAGCGTTCGGAGTTACAGCTCAAGTTTTGTGAGTAGCTTCAGCCAAAAAAAAAGGGGAAGAAAATATGTGGAAAAAGTCAAAATACTCAATTTTAACATTTTTTTCAAAATGAGATACATCTCCTTTGAAAATTGGTTTATATTAAAGAAGACATAAGGCACTACATTTTTCAGAGATGATTTTTTTTTTTTTTGGTGCTGAATAAAGACTTTCAGGTTGATGCAGACACATGTTATCTGTCTTTATTTGTGTGCACTTGGTTTAGGGGGCTTGTGTCTCTTTATCTTTCTTATCTGAACAATATAATTCTGTTCATGTAAGACAGTGACAAGCTCCTGGAAAGCTGTGTTGGTTGAGAACTTCAGATGTCTGGGGAGAGGCCTTTTGTTGGCCATATCTCCCAAATATTTCCTTGGTCTGATCCGGTTTGATCTGCCTGGAACAGAGGAGATTATTGCCTTCCCTGGAGGGCAGTGCAAAATTGACCTAATCAACTGATGGGATCAGAAAAAAACTGGCTGAAAGAAACCACGTCTTTGTACAGCAACTTTGCTGAGAATAAATGTAGTAGAAGCTGTCCTCTGCTAAGAATGCTCTCAGAAATATTTTGGACATTTTTTTCAGCTAAATAATTGCATAATTGTTAAATTCATAAATTGGAGTAAAGGGAGAAATAGTCTTTTTTGGCTATGCTCCTGGCTCAGGTTTTTAAGGTCTTTTAAAATTTATTCTTAGTGGGAAATGTGAATGTCTTAAACAAGAACATCTTATTGGGAATTATCTGGTGGAAGTTCTGATAAAAGGGTAGATTAATTTGAATATTCAAGGATGGATTAAAAAGGAACTGAAGGAACAATTAGTGTTTCCTAGGTACAGCTTTTTTTTCTTTTTTTTTTCCTTTGAGCGTATTAGTTTTTCATTTTTTTTAATCATGAGACATACTGGGTTTTGATGAGGAAGAAATTCTTGCTTATTGTAGTTGTGTGGAATTGCTTTTCTTAAATCGTGTGTAGTGTTTAATCTCCATATGATGGCTCTTTAACTTGCCTTTTCAAGTGTGTGTTTTGGTGGCTTGATGGTATGTAGAACATTTCCTTCCTGTACTTCAGCATTTCTAACCAAAAATCTGAGCGTGTTTGAAACCTTAGCTTATTCACACTTCCTAATCATAATCCCCTTGGTTTCCTTGTCAGCACCTTTGAGGTATTTCTCTGGACACCTCTATCTAATATCTCCAGAGGTTATTCTACAGAGTAACCTTTGACAAGATCTATTACTTACTACTTACTGCTTTTAACAAGGTGAAAAGAGGTCAGTCTCTGTGAAAGGCAGGCATTATTAGAAGACTGCTGTAGAGCCTCTTGGTGGCTTGTCCATCTCTTCTGGCAACACCGAAAATCAGTTCAGCCACCTCCTCTACAGCACAAAGAAAATGACATTTATGACTGGACGTGATTATATGTAGGTAACACGTTCTTGGGAAAGCGGTGACTGTGTGTGTTACAAAGCTCCGGATTCTTCATCAAGGTTGTGGCATACCGAGGCACCCGCTGGCATCTGTGAGGGTTTTGCTGTCATCTTCAAGGGTAACAGGATTTCAGGCTGTTAGGTTTTGTATGACCCATTTAATTGAACCTCATGGCCAATGATAATGACATTTGCTGCTACAAGAGGTGAATTGGCAATTTGGTTACACCTCCTGTCAGAGTTCAGGATCTTCCAAATGAGAGCTGGTGTTGTCTGTTTCTTTAACCAAATTAAGATGCAAAAGCTACCTCTTTCTGATTTGAAAAAACAGATTGCAAAATCTCACTTTGTCAGAAGAGGAACTACAAGATCCTTTTTGGCTAAAGTACAAAATCTTAGAAATGAGACAAAACATATTTTCTCACAGATTAATTAAAAAGATGAGAAATTGTTCAGGAGAGTTTAGACAGATGCCAGAGGTATTGAAAACACAATTTAATGTCTAGTCAATTTATCTGCACACATCCTCTAAAAAAATGAATGAAAAAATCTTTCTAGAGAGCTTTGAAATATCTCAGTCTGGGGTTTTGCCAGTGAAGGGTGATGGCATTTTCAGTCCTGTTCTATCAGTTATTTACCACAGTGTATTCCCTCGTGGTTTCTTTACAGGTAAATCCTACAAAAACTGCTGATACGACTTTCATATGCAAATAGCTATCAGTATGGAGAAAAAAAACCACACTATCTGAGGCTTAACAATAAATGATAAGGAATTCTCCTCATCCCCAGACACTGAAAACCAGGCTAACTTGTTGTTAACATGGCTTTCACTTTCTGTCCGGCGTCTATCAATTAACCACATGCAGCCAGTGACTGAAATGTTCTGTCTTGGAATAGAATTTAAATTTGATTTACCTAATGGCAGCCCAGTGCCACGTGACTACTGTACATGCATGGCCTGGGCAGCTGGGGTGGAATACTTTGCAAAACTTAGGCATCATAACTGTCCTGAGAATATTAAAAGGTATGCAGGAAGAGCAGGGTATAAGCGTAGAATGTATATTGCTGATTTTTGCTTCAAAGAAGAAAGTGAAAAATAAAGAGAAATAATGCTTTTTATTCAATATGAGGTTAAAATATAAACCACTAAGGCAAAACAACTTTCTGCAAGGATAAAAAGAGGTTTCCTTGGAGTGCTGTGGTTCCTGATGTTCTGCTTGTTTCCTGTGTCATCAACCTTCCAAAAATTCATTCACTAAGAATTTACCTGTAGGAATATTCGGCATATTTCTTTTTGCCAAATCCACTCTTTATTTTTCAGCTTGCAGACGAGTCCTTTTTTTGGGGGGGCAAGGGGAGGAGGTGATAGTGGTGTAATTTTAATTATATTTTTAATTGCATCTCCCCCTTTGGTTCAAACTCTTTGTAGCTGGAGATTTAGTAATTTACTAAGCAAATTGGCCTTCAGCTTAAGGGTTAAAATTGAAAGGCCATGGTTAAAGTTAAGGGCTCTGTCCTTGCTGAGATGAGCAAGTGTTTGCAAAATGTTTCTTTGAAACTGAACCCTAGAGAATGGCACTTAAAGGTTGTAAGGCAACTGAATGCATCAGCATGGCAGAGCAGGAGAGGGATATACAAATCCTTACTAACAGAGAGATGGAAGAGCTGGCAGACAGTTTTCTGGTCTGTTTTTTTGAGTGAGAAATGTAAAGTCTGTCTCGTGGGGACTTTGGGGGCAGGAGGTGGTGTAGGACCAGGGTCAGACTTGCCAGCAACAGGTGAAATCTGCTGCTTTCCCAAAGCCTTCTGGTTTTGTGGAGGCTCTGTAACAAGCCATGAAATCATCCTCCACAGGTGGAATCCATCCCTGCTAGAAACTGTTGATCTTTTCCAGTAAACCTAAGCCTTAACACAAATTGAGTGCTTTGTGCATTTTAGGTTCCAGCCACAAAAGTAAGGTGCTGCCAGAGTAGAAAGTAATTACTACCCTATTTTGACTATGATGTGTTAAGTCACAGTTGATGAATAACATCTGATTTATATGCTGTCTGAAAAGCTTGTATATGTGCTTCTTTGTTTGTTTATTTTCTTTTTCCCCGCAGACCAGCCACAAAAAACCTACTGCTCATCAGTGTAAAACCTTGCACTGACTGAAGGTGGAATTCCATGTA
>VWZF01004461.1:48249-340595 GCA_013396755.1 Sclerurus mexicanus | reverse complement strand
GGAAGAAAAAAAAAAAAAAGGTGATATTATCTATTTCTCTCTATTCCCATCTGCTTTTATGCTTCCTTTTACTCAAGATTTTCAAATGTTATCAGTGTTAGAAACAGTATATAACCCATTTTTGTTGCATTAATGCTGTAAAGTAGTTTTGTGTGGATTTTACAGTTTGCTTCAGACAGGACCAAAGCCTCTGCACGATGGCCAAACTATCATTTAAAATCAGACCCTTGCCTATCAGTTCCCTGAACCAAGTGGTAGATGGCACACAACTTTGCTCCAGCCCCCAAGTTTGGTGGCTGGGCAGTCTCTCCACTGAACTGCCGAACCCCTTCCTGAGTGTAGAAGACTGTGAAGCTGTAAATACAGAGGCAGTAAGTAGTTGCAATGTAAGGTAAAGGACAAAGAAGTTTAGGGGAGTTCGAGGGAAAGAAGGAAAAGACTCAGTGAATCCTTCTGAGTGTGATGACTGAGAAAATGAATTCCCTTGACTGTTAGCTTTTGTTTGTGAATAACTTGGTTGGGACCTCTTTAAGTGCATTTTAGGTTTTCTGTAAGGTACCTGTGTGACAGACAATTTTAAGCAGATCAAATTCTAGCTACAGGTTTGTTAACACTGCAGAACCTCACAGCTTGCTCTCTCTCCTCCACATGTACCTATGATGAGTCCAAAAAAAGGGCTTTCTTTCCAAAATGTTTGCTCTCATTTGAAGTTTCACAAATATGGAAATGGGAGGTCTGCTTGGCCTAGCTGGGTGCTTGTCTCCACGGGTATGGCTTTTTCAAGTGGTGGTTGACAACATGCTTAGTTTGAATTAGCTGGAGCAGAAACCGGGAACCTGCAGGGAGCTGAGGCTCTTCACCAGGTGTTTGGGCTGTTTTAGCTCTTGCCACTCATTTGCCTCCTGATGAGGAGGATGCATCTGTCTTCCCTTCACTGGTTCCTGCTGGATAAGGGGAAAGCACATCCCTTGCCCTGCCTTTTCCTGTAGCTTTCCCAGTAAGCAGTCTGCCTGGGCTCCCTTCGTGAGTACAAGCTGTGGCATATATATCAGGGAATGACTGTAATGTCATCAAAATTATGTCTAAACATAGTGTGCTACAGTTCTTTTCCCGAGAAACATGAGCTAATTGAAGCTGAAGGAATGTTTGCAGATTTCTGGAGGTATTCAGTGGTAGTAGGATTTGTGGTAGGTGAACCCAGTTTGGAAGATGGGATTTTCCTTTCTGGCAGACCATGCTCAAGTGAAGAGCAGCTCAGAGCTCCTAGAGCAGTGTCTTCTGGTGGCCTCCTGTGGTCTGTTTCTTAAGGCTGCTGAAAAAAATTTGGAGGAAACAGCCCCAGGTGAATTGGAAGAAGGGTGAAAGTGCGGAAATGTGATATTTCCCAATCGTGATGTTCTCAGCCCCTCCCATGTCTCCAGGATAAAGTTCACTTGCCATAGGATAAGGTAGGTTTTCTTATCATGAAAGAATACTTCAGAACAACTTTGGCTGTAGTTTCAAAGCAAAGGGAAAATGCAAGTTCAGATCAATCAGAAAGTCAGTTGAAGGTATTTTGTGTCAAAAGACAAGTTCTTTTTTAGCTGTAAACATTGTTACACTATTTACAGTATAACACTGTTGTTTATACTTCTAACTTTTTGCCCATTAGAACAAATTTACTTTCAAGATGATTAAATGCTTTTAATTTTTTAACATGCTCTTTACCTGGTTGTGTAGTGATTGTGATTTCTTATGGAATAAGTTATTCAGGTTAAGTGATTCTGCTGTGCCAGCTGGATGAAAGACCTTGCAGTAAATTGGTGTGGTATTAAATCAGATTGCTGCTGTTTCTGCTGTTGAGCTGGGACTCTGCTCTAAGACATTTGTAGTTTCTGCATTTCCAAAGGCTTGGAAAAATACTCTCATGAAAAACTAAACATAGTGAGTAATGAAGGCTAAAATTGTTTATACTAATCACATCAATTGGAAAATGATCTTCACTCAGCAACTCTTCTACAAGCAAATTAAGACAGCAAGTGAGTATGTTGGTGTTAGGGATTGGCTTTACTTTCCAGCAACTTCTAGCAGGCTCTTGTCCTGTATTTTGCCTCAAAACAATGAGTGCATCTTCTCTTTCTCTGCGTGAGGGCTTTTCTTCTCAGTTATATGGATTGTGTAACAAACCATTAGTATGTATCTGCTGTAATTTGTTGCAGTCTACCCAGCAGAAGTCCGAGTTTGTGGTGTGTGCTGTCTGGGGTTTCACTGCAGGCTGTGCACACCTGCCTGCGCTTCACTGCTGCGTCTTCTCATCGCTGAGCACAGGTTTTGGTTACGTCTTACAGGCTTCTTTAGGTGGAAGTTTGAAAACATAAAGAAACTTTTTGCGTGCTTTTCGAAATAGTCGGGAGGAAGAAAATCACAGCGCTAGCAAGTCAAACACGAGAGGGCTTTTGCCAAAATCGCGAGCGGGCTTCTTCCAGCGCTTAATGCTGTGTGAGCCCCCCCTCCCAGACCAAGGGATGCTCAGCTGCGCTTGGCGGAGCGCGGCTCGGTGTCAAACGCCGGTCGGATTGCCGGTGGCGGATTCCCGGGCCCAATTCGTGCTCCTGCTCGCCAGCAGAGGCTGCGGCCAGCCCGCGGCTGGCTGCGGGAAGGAGCGGCGCTCGCCCGGCTCCGCCGCGGTCCCGCACGGGCAGCGGCGCCGTGCCCGCTCCCGGGAACAGGGATGGAGGGATGGGTGGAGGGATGGATGGGTGGAGGGATGGATGGGTGGAGGGATGGATGGGTGGAGGGATGGATGGGCGGATGGATGGGCGGATGGATGGGCGGATGGATGGATGGATGGATGGATGGATGGATGGATGGATGGATGGATGGATGGATGGATGGATGGGTGGAGGGATGGATGGGCGGGCTCACCCACGGTGCCACGGGGCGCTTGTGCAGTAACACGCACAAAAACTGACCCACGCGGTTTCGGAGGTGAATGTTTCCCGGTGAAATGGGGTTTATAAGGAGAGATGTTGAGCTCACGTTAAGAAATCGGAGCATTTTTCTCCTATGTGCATCTTCAATCCGTTTTGTCTATGCTATCTGCAGCGATGTTTGGTCTAAAGCAAGCTCTCATCTCTCAGTTTGTTTCATGTGTTCGAGCATGCCGTAACCCAGGGGACTCAATGTCAGACGTACATAAATCTCTCTGAAGAGAAGGGGGGCTATGCAGCAAACCGACTGTTTGCAAGATTTAGATTGAAAGGCAAGGAATTAATGTGTTTCTGCTATGGGACATTAAAAATGCTGTTTACATTAACAGGGATTCCAGTATTTTTGTGATAAGGTGCTACTCTTAAAAACCCCCACAACACGAGCATCATAGGTAACAGTGACTGTTTTGTATAGGGAAGCAAGAACTCTGTTTTTTTCCTCAGGAGTGCATGGAGTTTAATCAGCAAGATTTAGATCGTGGGCTTGTTCTCTCAGCATAGTTGTAAATCATTCCTAAATCTTAAGGAGATGTTCCACAAATTCCACTGACTTTCAGACTAAGACTTCACATCCAACAACACTGTTTTTTAAGTATAGGTCTTGTGCCTTTTGAGAACATACCATCTGCTTTAATTGTGTTTACTGTATGGAGGAAGTCAGCATTTTCCTGGTGAATTACAGAAAAATGATAGCCTGACTTAGACTACAAGTGACACCTGTTTAGGAATAATTTGTTAATTGCTACTTTGAGGCTGATTCTTGTGTTCTTCAACTGAATAGATTTAGTTAATATCACATACTAATTTACTGAATAGCTACTCAGTCTAATGCAACACTAATAACATGTAATTACCTGCTGCAGTTACTCCAGTCTGTTTGCAGGGTTCAAGTTCTGGAGAAGAGAGAGGGAGTAATATGTGGGATAGAGAGGAGGTTATATTCTTCACCAGTGTAAAGTCAGGTTACTCATTCCTGTCAAGGGATTGCAGTTTGTAAATCTGCCACCCACTTGCTCGGTGTTGGAAGTCTTTCTCCGAAGGAGCTCTGGTGAGGGAGAGTCCAGGCTTCCTGCAAAGAGGGCTCGCTGGAATCAGCCTACAGCTACATTTGCATAACTGCTCTTCTGAAGCATGTAACATCTTCTTTTAAGTGTAGTTACAGCACTAACAGCTGGCCCATGAAATTGATTGAAAATGACTGAAAATTTTTCCTTGTTAGACAAAGAGAGTTTAATATTTTTTTGTGAAGTAATTCTTCATATCTCCTTTCTATGCCCAGTTTGAACATGAAATATGTATCTGACATTATAACAGACTATGTATATGCATCAATGTACTTCTGGTAATGTTATTTACTTAGTAAACATGCAAAGTTGTTAACTGTGAATGTGAGGCTTCAGAGTGAAGCTAGACACATGAATGAATATTGGAGGTACTGTGGGTATACAGCACTCTCACTATTGTCAGCTGGAGCTGTAAGTGCTCAGTGAGAAGAAATTTTCTTCAGACCTAGGTACTGCTGCTGCAGGCCAGATTTCAGTCTCTGAAAAGCTTTATGCAATTGTACTAAGTGCTTTGATTTGTGAGTGTTTATTTTCTTTGCATAGTATTTTTTCATGGCAGGTACTACCATACCTACACCAGTAACACAGGCATTGCACAGTGGTACCTCTGGTTTAGTGCAGGACCTTTAAATTATATTCTAGCAATGCACAAGAAAAGGTATAATTAGTCACTTTATTATAGGAAGTAGATTTATTTACAGACAAAAGTGTGTAAACAAATGTACACCAACAAGTACAATATGTGCAGTACCTACAGGAGGAGCAACAATTGCAGTGTTTGTAATTGATTTTCCAGTTGCTAGTAGCTGTATGATGGTAATGCATTTGGCTACCATAAGGACAGTTGTGAGAGAAAACCTTTTGTTTCTTAGCTCTCCCCTACTGCAGAAAACATACAACTGGGAAACTGGAGAGGGACTCCTGCTGAGAAGGGGCAGTGGCCACTACTGAGTGTGTGGGTATTTCATGTACAATATTCTGGCTATTGACATGAGTGGGCACCTTATTGCTGAGAGAAGCTACTTTCAGTGAGATAACTGTTTACAGGGGTACTGCAGCTTTGGTTGTCACTAAGTCAGGTGCACATAAAGCGTATGCATGAGCTGCAGTCCCTTGGGTAATCTCACAAGTGAGTTTGGGTTATTTTGTTTATCTGGGAGAGGCTGGGTTGTTGCCCACTTATGACTGGTGAGTGGGCTTGGGAGCGAACTGCTGAAATTGTTCTAGTCTGTCTTAGTCACTAGACCCTTCTCAATTTGACATACTCTTTTTTTTTTTTTCCATCCACCTTTGTCTGGACTTTGACTTCCAGGCTTCCTGCCACCCCCACTCCCTGTTCAAGGCTGGATTTTAACCGAGCACAAGCATCACATCACTGATGCATATCAAATCTGGAATGATGGTCAAACACTCTACCCACTTGTGTCTAGCTGTTTCTTGGAGGTCTTGGATTTCTTAGGATTTAGCATCGAGTCCCCATGTCCAAAGCAGGAAGTTGTATTGCTTTTCTATTTCAGCTCACCAGTTTTCTGCCTCCTGCTCTGCTGTGTTTAGGAATAACTGAAACCAGTTCTTACAGTCCTGAAATGCCTCTTCTTTAACGTCTTCTGCAGTGGCAGCACCACTAATATGTAAGTCTCTTCTTGTGTCTGGTCATTTACAGTAGGCAAAGCTGGTGCCCTTGGTGCTTAGAGTTGGTAGCCAATAGATGTGGTGGTGTGCCAGACCTACTTTTATGACCATAAACTAATGATGCCCTGGATATATCTTGATAGTATAGCCACAGCTGGTGCTAGTGCATTTTGACCTCTTTGCTGTGCCTTTTTTTCTCAGCAATTTTGAATTGGTGTACATCCTCTGATTTATTTTTTTTCTCTTTTTTGCTAAGGTGACTGATCTAGTCTTTGCCAGTTTCTACAGGTACACTTCTTTTTTGCCTCAGTACTGGATGCAGCATAAAACACTCTGCATTTTCGCATGGGCTTTTTTTGCTCGGCTGTACTTTGTTTTCTAGGTGTTCTTGTCTTTGAAACTTAACCTATGCGTTCAGCCAGAGCACTGCGTGACCCACAGTGACTATTCACTCTCAAGGTATTAGATGAAGGAGTTGTGGTGTTGTATTGCATTCAAATCAGTGTCTCGCTCTGCCCGTTGCCCAGCGGTGGGTGGTACTCCTATGAGTCATCTACTATAAATGCCAAATGATAGCATCTTTTGCTTCATGATGTTCTTGTTGGCAGGACTGTGCATCACCAGCACTCGGTCACATTTCTCCTGTCTAATATTGCTGCTCATCACAGTCGCAGGGATCACATTGCAGCTGGCTCCACAACCCAGCTGCAATCTAGCTAGTTGTTTGATCCAGTGACACAGTTGCACATACAGCTGGTAGTTTTGTATAATATTTGTACAGAGAAGTCTTTGCTCAAGTTAGGTGTCATCTATTCTCTTATAGTGATTTCTTCTGTCCTCAATCACTGCATCTACAACTACATGAACTACTCACCCGCTTCACCAGGATTACTGCAGCATTAGTATATAAAGCGGTTCTGTTTCCCACAGTTGTCCAAGTCTGTGTATTTTTTTTTTCTTTCAGCCTTTCCTGATGCTTTCCAGATCCTGTACGCAGGAGCAGGGTGCCAGCAATCTCAGTTAGTCTTTGTTCTGCCCTCTAAATTCTTCAAACATGTCTCTATGTACTTAATCTTCACTAGAACTTATCATTGTTTTGATCCTTTCCCTGTGTAATTCAGATGCCTGTGTTGTTTGCAGATACTTACCCATAGTTAAATTTGTTTTCTTCTATTGATAGTTCTACAAATGCTCTTGGCCTAAAAAATGATTTTTGTGTGTCTAAACTTGAAGTGGGTGGCTGCATTCTTAGTTCTCTAAGGCAAACATCTATTTCTTTTTAATGTCTCATGGCATCAGGCTGATTTCTTTTTCTACAGTATTTTATTTGAGGTCACAGAACTCACTGCACCCGATTCCCCTCCCTCTCCCCCCCCAGTATTTCTAGCAATTTAAACATAATCGTCTTACTCACTTTTTATCTATTTTTTCCCTATACTCTTCCATTGTTAGACTGGGGCAATGATGGAATGATGTAGTAAAGCTTTTAAGAGTCAGTGAAAATTCAGATCCTTCTTCTAAGACTGTGCAATGTGTTTTGTATGAAAATCTAACTTTTTTGGTTAGACTGAAACATTTTTTTTTGTCTGAACTTTTTTTTTGGAAGTCTGAATCCCTGCATGTCGCTACTTTCTGTTTTTAACTCTCTCCCATGCAGCTGTCCCACTGGGTTGGTTGCTACTGTGTTTTTGGGTGCTGGTTATCAATGCTAGAGAATTTTGTTTCTAAGGTGAAACTTTTGAAAACTAAAAGCTAGCCTGCTGCTTTTGTCAGTGCAAAATGCTGCAGAATGCCTCTAACTTTCTGAACTTTTGCACAGTTCTGGTAAAGTTGGTGAGAATCAACTGCACTTCATCCCCTGTCCTACAGCTCCGTGGGGGTACCTGTCATACTGGTGCACCTTGGACGGCTCGGTGCAGGGATGCTGACAGGACAGTCTGGGTCTCCATGATCTGTGGGGAGCCATGGTGATGCAGACCTGTGTGTGACAGAGCTGCTCAGGTGTCACTGTATTTCCTGGCTCTCTGAGTCCTGTGGAGGTAAATTTGATACAGCACAAACAAGTCTGCATTGGTCTCATCATAATAGCTCAAGCAGGAGAGGGGCATTTGAACTAGCAGCCTGACCTCAGAGCCATGCCAGAGCTTCACAGGCTCTGTGTAACACCAGGTACTGAGTTTCTGTCAGGAGCAGAGTTAATCCACTCAATCTGGTTAAGCCACCCATAGATAATTGAGAGTTGCAAGTGCTGGTGTGTGCTGAAACTTAAGCACGAAATTGAGTGCTTTGATGAATCTGGGCACTAATGATTACCCAAGATGCAAACAAGTGGGGAACTGGAGCCAGGGTTCCTGGGACTTCAGTGGGAACATGGAGAAAACAAGGCAAGTAACCAGCTTTAAATCTGATTTACAGAAGCAGATGTACTAATCCTGAAACTGCTTTCCTCAAGTACTTAGCTTGGGAACACCAAAAATACTAATACTACTCCTGAAAACTCCTCTTTTCTGCAAACTTATCCTTCCTTAAACTTTCCTTAACTTGGAAGCCTGTCTCATTTTTAATCTGTTCTGAACACAAATACTTAATGGCCCCTCATCTCTTGTTTTAGTTTTTTCTTATACTGATATCTTCTCTCCCCTGAAGTCCCTTTTCTCATGTACTCTGAGTAAACCAGAGAAAATACCACCTCTGTACCTTCTAATGTTAAAAGTTGCTGTGGTTTAACCCCAGCTGGCAACTGGTGCCACGCAGCTGCTTGCAAGCCCATCAATGGGGGGCAGAATCCGAAGGGTAAAAGTAAGAAAACTCATGAACTGAGATAATGACAGTTTAAGAGAGAAAGCAAAAGCTGCATACGCAAGCAAAGCAAACCAAGGGATTCATTCACCACTTCCCATGGGCAGGCAGGTGTTCAGCCATCCCCAGGAAAGCAGGGCCCCATCACATGTAATGACTTGGGAAGACAAGCGCCATCACTCCGAACACCCCCGCCCTTCCTTCTCCTTCCCCCAGCTTTATATGCTGAGCATGATGCCTTATGGTATGGAGTATTCCTTGGGTCGGTTTGGGTCAGCTGTCCTGGCTGTGTCCCCTCTCCACCCCTGGTGCACCCCTCTCCTGCTCGCTGTTGGGGTGGTGTTAGAAGCAGAAAAGGCCTTGACTCTGTGGCAGTGCTGCTCAGCAGTGAATAAGATATCCCTGCATTATCCCAAGTTTTTCAGAACAAATCCGAAGCATAGCCCCATACCAGCTACTGTGAAGAAAATTGATTCAGTCCCAGCCAAAACCAGCACAAAGTTTGTATATGCTAAGCTTTCTGCAACTGAAGGGTGATGATTATTATAGCAATATATGATATAGCCCAGATTCAGAGCCAATAGCATTATCACTGTTAGTCAGAACTTGCTTGGAAAGGGGATTTCTTCCATATTGGCTTACACTTCATCATGGCATCAAACTTGCCCCTTTTCTGAGCATTGTTTCAGACATTCACACCAAAGGAGAAAAAGTAATTGGCTAAAAAGAAGTGATCATAGTATCTTTTTAAAAGCCATTATGTTGATTTTCCTTGAGGGGCTTCCCTTTGGATTGTTCTGTAACTTAATTAAAAAAAAATAAAACCTTGGTTCAAAAGCTCTCTCACTGGCTATGGAGGAGTGGGTATTGCACTTACAATGAATTTAGGCTTGGTTCTTTGGGAGTTTTTTTATGCATCAGGAGACAATCACTATTTTTTTTTTAAATTAAAAACAAACAAGGAAAATGCAAATATTCCCTTGTGCGAGAAAGATATATTTCCGGGGAGAAACCAGGCCAGGAGTGGCTTTCAAACTTCTAAAACCGTTTTATGTGGTGTATAAGAGATTGCTGTCATCACCCAGATGCAGGAAATACCAGTGCTGGGCTTAAGGGGGACAAAGTAAACTCGACAATGGACTGAAAAGAAAAATAAACAATCGACCAACCGTTTTTATAGCTTGTTTTTTCTCTTGCTTTAGCAGTAACATTCACCTTCATTTACCAGAGTTCTGTGAAACATCTGTATCGAGCCTTAAACTTGCCTGACCTTAGTTTAGGTTCAAGGTTCAATGTATTCCATGTGCATGGATGATTGTACAAATCCACAAGAGCTCTGTCTCTATGCAAACCTTTTTCCCTGTCCCAGATTTGGCCTCTTTCTCGCTAAATAAATCCAAGGACAACTTTCTCTCTCTGTCTCTCTTTCTCCAAAGATTGCTGCAGGGATGCCCTTGGGGCTTGCAGGGTGTTACGGGGCTTAGGAATAGAGAGGGAAAGTTGCTTTAGAGGATGAGGTCAACCTGCCGAAACGACTGCCGTGGATGGAGTCTTTTATAACTTGAAGAATTGAATTTAAAGACTTAATTTTGCTGAATCTTCTAAAACAAATGGTTCAGCATTTGTATAATTTTTAAATCTTTATTCTTCTCTCATTTGTAAAATCAGAACGGTTTGTTCTAAATGGCTCCAAGCAAGTCTCCGAGCTGAACAATTTCTCTCCTCCAGCTCCCTAGCTGTATTTCTTTCCAGGGTTTCTGTGGGTTACTTTAAAACCATATAACAAATAGCTGCCTGTGTAGGATACAAAATTTGGGTCCTAAAGAAGATCCTGGTAGCAGCCAAGACATGAGGCTGGAAACAGAAGTTAAGTTTCAAATTTGTTACAGCACAAGTTATATTGATAAATATATCATTTAAATCGATTTGAAAGTAGCTTCTGTGTCTAACAGCACACAAGCTCAATCAATATCTAAAGGTGCTATCGTTTACACCTATCAGCTGAACACAGGTGTAGTTTGGGGAAAGAAAGATGAGAAAACATGACTTGTTTCCAGTGGCTTACACGCTCTTTGTGCTGTGGCAACTTTGGTTGTGGAGGAATAATTTTTTTCTGACCGTGTACAGGCATATCCGTGGTGTCTGAGCTAATCCTCCAGTCTTCTTTCAAAGCCAGAAGTTGGCAGTTCTGGCTCAAGATTCCTCTCTTCCCAGTAGAGATGCCTATGTCAAGTGGACAGTGTTCATGTGCCTATGTCTCTCCATTGATTATGGAGGAAGTCTGGAATGGTTGACTGAGATGGAGATGCTGAGGATGCTTCAAAGTCAAGTTGCTTATGTGTGTGTCATAGAAAACAGAAAGCTCTCAGATAAGCGTGGGTGGGCAGATTTCTATCTGGAAGGGGCCGATCACCATCAGCACAGTTTTATGTGTGGATTAGTTAGGTTCGCTGAAAGACATGGCTGATGAGCTCAAGGGCAGCGTTGTGCTGCTATTACATATGTGATTTGAACTAGTTATCTCTGCCCGGCTCTGCGTTGTGCTGTGTGAACAGACACGTTCCCTCAGAGTGAGCTTCGCTGTTTTGTGTGGCACAGCATTAGCCCAGGCATAATTTTTGAGTCCAGAGTTAGAAGTTAGTTTGTGAATTTACATACCTATAGGCATGTTATTAAATTGAAGGCTTTGCTTTCCAGAGGGCAGGAGTTTCGTTGAAGCAGCACATAAGGCACTGGTATTTGTTTTTATCCCTGAGTGGAAAATGCCTCATTGCAGGCTGGCAGGAGACAGTTCTTCTCCTCTAATGACTTTGATGTCATGAGATGCAGGCCTTATTTATCAACACACCTCTGGGAAACTATAGATCCCTCCTGCCCTTTCATCCCCACACAATCAGTTCAATTTTTGCCTTGAAGTAAATGAAGTTTTAAAACAACTAGGGTTTATGGAAGAGGGCTCATGGAGCTGTGATAAAGCACTTCAGGCTGTAACTTACACTTGTTTCTGAGGCTTCACTTTTATTGCTTTAAAAATTCTCATATGATCTCATTTTAGAATTGGATACTTCAAAGGTTGTTCAATCCATGTTCCTTCAAGGCTGCCTATGCAGCCCTATAATTTTTCCCATGTTCTGTTCTTCTTTTTTTTTTTTTCCTTTCTCCTTTCATCCTTATTAACTGGAAAACACCAAAGGGATTTTCACACACCAAAATGAGTAGTCTTGCAATATTCTAGCCATGCTGCTTTAAAAGTTACTGTAAAAATCACAGTCCATGGTGGATATGCATTTTCATGTTCATGCTCTATCAGCAAGTGCCTGAACTAGTCTTGCTATGCAGACTCACTTATGGTAGATCTGCAGGCAGAAGTGTTCTGGCAAAGCCTTCCAAAAGGGATTTGATTTAAATTGGAAATAATTGTTTCACCAAATATAATTTATCACGCAATTAAAGCCTTCCATCAAAAAGAAGAAGCTATACAGGCTTTGTGGAAAGGGATGAAGGCAAGAAAGGAACTTTCCCAGCACATACATAGTCTGATTTTTTTTGCTTCCTTCTCCCTGCTTCCCAAATATGGAGTCGTGTTCAGTAGTGAAAAGGATTTGACCTCTCTTGAAATAGGAATCTTCATCACTGTGAGGTTTGACTGTTTGAGTCCTGTGTTCTCTGTCTGGAAATTGTGATGGCTTCAGTAATGTCACTCTATCAACTCTTGTGAAATGGATTTCATTGTCAGTCAAATTGTGTGTGAACAGAAGAGCTGATCCGGAACAGTAAAATTCCCTAAAAACTGCAATGAGCAGGAAACCCCAAAAAATCCATAAGTTCCCCCTGAACTTTGTGACACAAACGCCCTCCCTAAAATATTTTGTTCACTGTGGTTTCAGTCTCTTTTCCCTTTTCTTTTTTTCAGTAGGAAAATACGAGATGGGAATCAGATTGCCAGAAAAAGCCACTAGAAGATAGCAAGAACTTTCTTGAAAAAATGAAGTGCATTCCTTTAGTTTCTTGTTAGCATGAAGGACCCAAATGACTGATTTTCTTGTCCTTTGCTCTGATACTAACTTGGTGAAGTGATTAATTTGCCTCATTGTACCTAAGATTGGAATCTGTAAAGAAAAATGTAGAATCTACTTAAAGAGATAAATATTTATGCTGGAAGTAAGACAACCTGTGAATACTTCTCACAAAAAAATTGATTGAAATGAAATGATCTTTCAGTGTATTGATCTTTGTTCTTTTATGTTTGTTACAGCCTGTGTAACACTCAGTGAAATTTTTTCAGGTTAACTCCAAGCAGAAGGTGAAGTCTGTATCTCCACATATGTTTTTTGTTATTTGTGATGTGACACCAGAAGAGATCCATGTATTTTAGATTGGTTAGTTAGCCCAGATGTTCTTACATGAGTAGGGATGTTTTGCTTCTTTTCTGACAATGGCCTACATAAAGGAGATAACTTCTTAGGTGTACAGCCCAGACAAGACAACACCAAAGGTATTGGTGTGGTGTCAGAGTGCCTCAGAGAAGGACCTAATTTTTGTTAAACAACAAAAAGTTCATGACACATTGTGTACTACAGACCAATGCATGCTATGAAGTAATAAAAAACTGTATAAAATAAACTGTTGCATGGGTAGATGCAAAATGAATGGTCCAAGATCAGAGGCTTCTTCCTTTCAGAGCAAGGCAGTACTTGAGAAAGGAGAACATGAGGAAGAGGGAGGGAAGTGTAGCATAGGAATTTGTTAGAGGAAATAAATAGTAGTCCTTGGAAGGAGATTCATGACAGTCCCATTTGTTCTTGATGCTCTCCAAACGTTTTTTGTTCTGCAGGATTATGCAAATGATTGCATTGTTTTGATGATCTAGCCACAATGCACGTTAAACTTTTTCTTTGCCTTTTTTGACACGTGAGAAGATAATAGAACGTTTTTATAATTGCTGCTAACTTTTTCAGAAGAAAATCTAGCAGTATTAAGATTCAAAAAGCTATTTGTGACATTGATAAATGCAAAAGAGTCAGTATCTGTAGCTATCCATAAAAATAGCTTTCTCTGTGAAGAAAACTTAGCCTTACCTATAAAATATTGGGTACTACGTCACGCAGAATTGTGACAGCTGGAGTGTACAGGCTTAATGGCCTTCGTATTGTTAGCATATACTTGGGAAGGAGTGTCCTGCAGTAATACAGCTTTCTGAGAAGAACCTCTGACCCCCCTCAGGTGCCTGACTGGGGGAAGACGGTGCACTGGGAGGATCTGTCACGTGCTCGGGATCAGAGTGTCTTTTGGGAAGTGCACTGCCATTTCAGACACTGCCGTCCACATTTGTAATGCCTTTATTGGAGGCAGTCACTGATGTTACGGATCTGTGAAATCTGCCTTTGCTGGAATACTGCCACCTCAATTATGCCTTTATTTTCTGGTTGTGTTACCTCTATGGCATAGGTACTGTGAAGTATAGATGGATCAGGCCAGCTGATAGTAGACATCCACAGCATGTTAGGTGTACAGGCACATAGGTGGCTGTAAGGTTTGTGATTCTGAATGCCCTGTGGTTTCTCTGGGTAATGGATTGTAGTATTATTAGGGAATGTGAATGCTTATATTTGGATTACTTTCATAATAAGGCTGTTTTGTTCACTGTCCTGGTATAAATCTGAGCGGTCTTCTGTTACTGCAAGGGAAGGAAACGGGATTATGTGTTCTTATGCTTGCTAGACCTTCCAAACAGCTTATATATTATATTCTCTTCTTAGAAACAGGCAATTATAGCTTTTTAAATTTTTTTAAAATTCTATTTTAAGTTCTCATACAAAGTATTCGTTAGTCATTCTGCACCCTAGTTCAAAATGAGATAAATTATATTAATTAAAAATGCAAAAAGCCAGATCGGTCTATGCAGTCCCTTCCCAAAATAATGATCTTGTAGTTAATCAGTATATTGGAACTATAAATATATATGTATTTATTTCCTGGCTTTGCCACCAACTTTGCATGAGGTGGGATGGATCATGTAAGCTAGAATTTTTTAGATGAAACAACAGATAAAATATACTTAAAGCTCATTACAGTTAATTATGATTGTGAGCATCTTTCAGCTCTGTTAAAAATAATTAAAATCAGTCTTAAAATCAGTGTTCTTCAGCCTCTGTCTGTAATTTTGGCATAGTATTACATCGTCGTGTTAGAGAGACTACTGAGAGAAGAATGAACAAAATAATGTGTGTGTGTGTCTGAGTTTTCCTTATTTACTTACTTTTTAGGATAAATATTCCCTAAAGGGATATGATTGGAAGAGGGTGTGTGCAGCAGGAGTTGAAAATGAAACGTTTTAAACTATTTCTGATTGGACACATAAAAACTGGAGGCGCTCCATATCACCACTTGCTCTTGAAAATCTTAGCCAAGATTTTTTCATGTTCCCCAGAAGAGCTACGGCCAGGATGGCTGAGGCTTGAAAGCTGTGTGTTTACATAGGCGCAAGTTACAAATCCGTGGTTTTCAGAGATGTTTGAATTTCACCGCTTTACACTCGCAGTGTGTTATAAGTTGCTGTGAGTTGTTCGCAGGTTGTGAATGTACAGCCTGCAGAGAATTACCCCTTACTTTGCCTCCTTCTTTTTAGGGAAAGTAATTTTTGTTTTCCTGTGTGTCACTTTTTAATATTCTTGTTTGCAGTTGTGGATTGATCACTGCCAGAAATTTGTGGCTAGTCACTGGCTAGGAATTGCTGTATTTTGATGCAGTGCCTCCTCAATGGAGGCAATAATCCATTGGCCAGAAAGGCTGATTTTTTTTAAATGTGATACAAAAGTCTTCTGAGAAGAGTTCTGGAGACTTTTATTGCTGAGGGGTACTTGCATCCCTCTAGGAGGGGAAAAGGTGCCCTTCTGCACACTCCCATCTACCTAATGGATTCGCATGCCTGTGCACACGGACCACACAGTCACTCCTGGAGTGCAGAACTCTCTCTCTCTGCTTCTGGGAGAGTCTCCCACAGTTTGCACAGGCATTTGCCTAGTGACAGATGCTGTTTCAATTGATTCTGGAAAGCAGACTCGTCCCCCTTGCCCTACCACTGGTAACAGTTTGCTTTGCGGTCGCTGTGTTAGACAAGAGCAGAGTGGCAGCCCATGTCAGATGTCCCCTGCTTGTCAAGTGGCAGCGGAGCAGTGGCTGCATTTATGTCCCTTCTGTGTCCCAAATTTCTCATTCCTTGAGGAAGGGCTTGAGGTCCGACTAGACAAAAGTATACAGGCTGGACCTGCCTAGGTTTGTTACAGAGCCCTGAATCCAGCCATGCACTGTTTTGGTTTGGGAGTTCTCCCAAGGGACTGGCAGCTGAGCAGCCTCCTCACAAGTGCCCTGGGCTGTGCCTCTGCTCACACAGCCCTCTCCAGTGGAGACCACCAGAAAAGCTGTGTGTCAGGCACCGCAGAGTCCAGAGGACTCTCTGGGGGTTAGAACCACAGGGGCTCATCGGGGTGTCAGGGTAGGACCCATCCCACCTCCCCAGCCAGGGAGCAGGGCATCAGCACATCCCTGTCACGGGCATTGGCACATGCCTGCCTACCCTGGAGCTCCTCTGAGATGCTGATGTTTGAGCTGCTCTTTTGGGTGTGGAGTGGGAGGCAGACTTGTTTGTCTCACGTGCAGCAAATGTATTTGCAGGGCATAGTGCTGGGGACTGGAGGAGCACCTCCAACCTTCAGGAGTACCTCTGAGGCACTCTTGCTTTTGCCCAAGGAGAGGATAGGAATCACTGCTTTTGTTGTCAGAGCAAGCACATATTTGCAAAAAAGCCTTTGAAGACCTGTGTTGGATTCTCATCAAAGTTAGCCCCTCTCTTGGGTCCAGTCCTTTAATGGTTGAGAAGCTTGACCCAAGGGTTACGGACACATCCAGGGCAGGCTGGGAAGCAGGAGGACGGGGGAGCAGCCAAAACGATTTGGGTTTTTTGTTTTGTTTTGGGTGTCTGCCAAGCAGTTGGTGGGCTGTCCTGTTCTCCTTCCGAGTCAGGTACCTGAATTGCTGGGGCAGATGCTCCTCAGCCTTTTGCTCCAGTGCTAGCTGGAAGGAGGTGTTGCAGAGGACTCGGTGCTGCTGGCATGTGTCGTGGTGGGGGAGAAGGGGCTGCTCAGCAGAGCCCGGGCATTGCTTATTTCTCCCGGTGGTTTTGGTGCTGGACCTTGGTCGTGGCTGATTTCAGAGCCCCGGGGGTGGCTGTGCCATTGTTTGTTGATGTCACCTGCACAGGACATGCTCTGTGCCTACTGATGTCGCTTCATGTGCTCCAGGAGTCTGAAATACCTGCCCTGCCTCCCCATAAAGGCTTTAATTAACTACAATTCTGTCAAAATATAAACTCTTATTTTAACATCTGCAGCTTGAACGTTTATTTTTTTCTGAGTTATTAGTTCAAACAAATCCTTTCTTATTGCTTTACTTGCTTACTGCCCTTTTAAAGTCTAATTGTACTGTGTTGTATTCGATGCAATGGATGATTTGGAAAGAGCTTTTTAACCTAGTTCCGGAACTCAAAACCTCTTATTTTTATGATGATATTTTAACATTAAGATGATTCTATCTTTGTATTCCTAAAAACATATAGACAAGCCTGAATCCAAATGAAACTTACCCAAAATAAGGTGTTACACCGCTGTTGGTTGAAGTAGTTATATGATGGCGAGAAGTCTGTCTGAAGATGAGGTGTGTGTATTGCTGGTAGCCTCACACGACACAGTTTAAAGTGTGCCCTTGATTTGTCAGGGCTGAAAAGAACAGTTTTTAGTTTTTAGTGTCTCAGACTCTCTAGTGCTGAGTACTGCCCAAGGGCATGTGCAGGCTGCTGGTGTTCTCAGCCGAGATTTGTTACCCCAGAGGGTTTTATCTTGTAACTAAGAACAGTGAACTCTGAAGGTTTGATTCAGGATTTTTTTTTTTTTTTTGGTCGTTTTGCAGAGAGCAGTTCCCAACAGAAAAAAAAAATCTTTAAAAATGGTAATTTAAAATTGGTGAAAGTTAATAATTACTAGCTTGTAGCTGATTTATTAATGCCCTCATTTTTCTATGTAATGAAAATCTTAAACTGTCTTGTATGTTAGCTATGAAGCAAAAAGTAAAAAGTGAGATTGGTCTTAATTTAAAATTATTTTAAACACACAGAATTGCAGAGTTTTATCCATAAGATGTTAAAGTTTGTTTGCAGAATTCTGGTTTAGGGATTATTTTATATAATAAACGAGAAGGAAAATTTGGGCTGGCAGAATTTTCAAAGCTTGTATTAAAGCCCCTAACTGCTTCTGGTATGAAAGTCAGCTAAGCAGCCTTGTGTTGTTGTTTCCCCCAGGATATCTTTTATGCTTTCTTTTTTTCTTTTCTTCCTTCCCTTTGGAAATCCAAGTGTTTATTTGCATGCAAGTAGGTGAATTCTTTTATCTATTTGTGTATCGTAAACCAAAGCAATTAGCATACTGCAGTTACAGTACACTTAACCAAAACAACCCTTCAAAATCTTCAGTCAATATTATTCCTGGAGGGAAAACTCTTAATTAAATTATATGCAAACTACAACAATAGGCAAAGTTGTTTGGTATTTAATAATAACTATTGGGGGTGGGGGGAAGAGTGAAAAAGTAAGTGTAGCAGAGAGCTTTGCATGCCATTAACCCAAGGATAGAAATGAGGTCAGCCTTTGAAGGGACGGACAACACACTTATCTGCCAACTTTGGAAAGTCCCAGAAGATTAGCTTATTTGCCAGATGTTACTGGGAGTTCATCATCGACACCCTCTGCTTCGTGGGCTTCGTCTCTCGCCACAGTTGCAGTTGCCTTTTCTGCCCTTTGCAGGCTTCCTGGAGATCTTCTCCACTGCATAACACTTGCCTTTTTTCCTTGAAGTAGGGCTTTTTTTTTGGTGTGTTTTGTTTCACAGCAACAGGCACGATGAACCATCTTAAGTTGTAAAGTTGGCCTGAAGACTCTTTGTTTTTGTTTCATACACCCACGATAATTCTCTTGGCAAGTCTCTGACATGAAGCACAGTGAGTGCTACAGCCCTGGGAATGTGCCTGTGTTTGTGAAGGGGTTTGTGGAACACAGACAACACCCCTCACTTCATACTGTTACCTGTTCAGAGATGAGTGAAAATTGGGGCAGACTTTCTGACAGACTAAGCGTTTTCTTTTCTTTTCTATCCCTTTGCCTAGAAAATAACTAGATACAATTTTAAGCAGACCATTCTTATATTATTAGCAACTTTGTAGGTAATCAAATATCCCACTGAAGTGTGGTTAAGTGTAACCCACAAATAAATAGTAGTGAGGGAGAGCGGGTGCTATCAGATCCATGTTAATATGACTGTAAGAGCCTGGAATGGTGTTCTCTGCATCTGTTTTCTCCTTTAAATCTTTCAGGAGTTTGGTAGTAAATATTGATTTCAGCTAATGGTGGTTTTAACTTCTTTGTGCGCATGCTGTGCCCCTAGGGACTCTGTCCTGTAGAGGGAGAAGCCAAGACTTGCTCATAAAGAACAGAGCAAATATGTTTTTCCTTTTAAATGCTAAATATTAGTGGTTGTCTCTTGAAGGAAGATTCCTGCCACTTGGGTTATTCCAGTTGTTTTGCAGTTCCCCCACCTCCCTTTGAGTAGAACAGTTTGTGAGATGGACAAAGACCTAAATAAGGACAGATATTATCTCCATGTATATACAAGAATGATCAAAGAAGTCTGAGTGCTGAAGCTTTTGAAATAGCTGAGTCCTTTTGTAGCAGACAATTTAAAGCATTTGAGGCTTTGAATCTTTCTTTAACATAGCCCATCCTTTCCTCCCTTCCCTCACTTCTTCCCATTCCTTCCTTTCCTTCTTCCCCTTTTCATCCCTTCCTCCCCCCTTTTCCCTCTTCTTCCCCTTCCTCCCTTTCCTTCCATCCTTCCTTCCTTCCCTCTCTTCCAAGACCCTCAAGTCTTAGTCCTCTAACATGAGCACTTAAGTTGAATGTCTGATGATGCAGGACACCAGTATTTGTTCATGTTGAGATAAACATGACATTCGAATGCTGTTTGACTACCCATAGACACATGACGTTCTCTCTAACATTTGTCATGTTAAGTCCATAGACCCAGGTTTACTTCATTAGGTCTGGATTAGCTGTTGAATTTCCAGCACTGAAAAGCAGAAAAATTACACATGGGGAAAATGGGGAAGTGCTACAGGTACGGTTTCTGTCTGCTTTTTGGTGTGCAAAATGCTGTTGTCGAGTAGTGCCTTTCCTTACATTGCTGCAAATTGTGCTGCTGCCGCTCCTTGTTCTGTTAAGCAAATCTCAGTGCTGTCAGTGAGGTTACAGTCTGGTCTCTCGTGTTGTTTCACACTTGAAACTGGGGAGAGCAGGTATTAGGGCTATTCTGCAAATGCCATCAGTGGGGGGACAGTTCCAGAGCTACGATCCTGGGCTGCATCCAGGTTAGCTTGGCCCTGTTTGGCCAATTGCAGAGTGCAAAATAATCACATAATTCCTCAAAGTGTTTTTCCAGAGTTGAAGTAATAGTCATCTTGCCCTGTAAAGATCTGATTTCTCCTATAGAATATTTCTGTGCTGAGATAACGTTCATGAACTGTTTTCAAAAGTGCTAGGTATTGTTTTTGAGGGGAGTTTTTTCTGTGGTTTTTTTTTTGTTTGTTTGTTTTAAATTCGGGCTTCACCTCTGTTCTCCTATTTCCATTTTTGCCTTCCGTGGCCTATGCTTAATAACCCAGTGGCCATTTCTGTAAAACACCAAATCCTTTTGCACTATAGCAAGTAAATCCATGATGGGTTTCCTATACTGAAATGGAAAGCCCAAGAAATGTAATAATTTAGATTCATGCATTTCCTCTAGACTTGAGATACAGCTCGTGTGATGCAGAGGACGAATTGTGCCCTCAACCAAATACTTGCACGGGTGATATACAGTGTTGGGCTCTCACAGTGCTGCTACGTGGGAAGGCAGTAGGTCATCTGCTTTCTATTTTGAGTTTCTTTTTCAGAGGTATCCTTTTACTCCCCTCCTCTTCCTCAGCCCCGTCCTCAGTCGTTTGCAGTCCTTACTTCTACGAGCTTTCTCTTTTCCATTTCCATTGGTGACTTCTTGCCCCCAGTCCCTTTGTGAGTCTTCCTCCTCTTACTTCCCCACCATTCCACTGATTCCAGAGTCTTACAAACTTCATTCTTACTCCATTTCGAAATTTCCTGTCTTTGCCCCGTATTTTTTTAGTTGTCCCTAGTCAGTTCTGCTCTTTCTTGAGAAGAAAGCAGCTCTGCATAAGCAGAAGAAAGCCAGGAGGCTTTCTTTGGCTTTCTTTGATAACAGAAACAGTGGGTTTTAGGAGCCAAATAGTGAGTTGAGGAATCCAAAAGCTGTTCTCCCTCAGCTGATTTGAAGGTGAATGGACATACCTGTGAGATGGGGCAAAGCCTTAGGACTGCTGGGAAGCCTTCCCAGTGCTGGATTTTGTTTAGGCAGGCAATAAGTAAACCAAGCGGCCGTTTGTGAAGGAACTGGGGTGTTTGGCAGCACAAAGCAACAATCTTTTTGATACTGCATTTGCAAATGATCCTGAAGGATGCCAGTGGCCAGCGACTTCACAGATGCCAGCCACAGGGAAAAACTGAAGGAAGGCTGCTTGCTGTTGAGGCAATTCACACATCGACTACTTTTTGAGAGCACTCAGCTCTGCCTAAAGGTTTATGGGGCTCTCTTCTTTTAAAACAAATGAGTAAAGGCCCAAGCTAAGTGTTTTTCCACACATAAATGTCATAAACGCAATCACAAAAACTTCACTGGAGTACCAGTGAGGGCTCAAGCCCCAGCTCAAATGTGCATCGTGTTAAAGTCCTTCTTGGGGACTGCAGACACAAATTGCTTTCCAGCATCCAGAACCATTTGGAAATGCTTTAATCCTGAAACCAGGAGGTTTCTAATGGAAATGCTGACAGACCCTCCGTTGTAGCAGCTGAAGCAGGCGGGACTGTGATAATGAGCCCTGTATGTGTGCATGTGGAAAGCGTGATGCTGGTTCAGAAAACAAGCACTTCCACTGGAAAGCCCACGCTGACGAAAAACACCGCACGTCGTTTCAGCACAACGGCTCTTAAAATCGGCTTTGCTCATGCAAGTATGGATTGGTAACAACCATAGGCATTAACCCTGCGTATATTACATTTCCAAAACCAGCAAGTCTTAATAGCATTTCTAATAACACTCTAATTATCTATAAATAGTGCTGTACTAAATAGCCTTGACTAGCAGTTTAAAATGCTGCATAAACCGGTGGGATTCTTTACTATTCACAAGTGCAGTGTAACCACATCTTCTCTCACTTTTTAAACATTGTGCCCATGACTCTAAAAAATAGGTGATGCTTCATTTATTGCTCATGTCTCTGCATATTGCTGCTAACGCCAGTGGCTGTGTATTTCCTACTTGTATTTGGAAATCTCAGTGACCTTGGTCACACCAGGCTGAGGAAACCTGTCTTGCAAGCATGTGCCCAGGTGATTAATTTCAACAAACAGGTTGCTTGTAAGAGTGTAATTACTCACTTGTGCAAATGGCAGGATGGGTGCACTGACCTGTATTAGACACATTGTAGTATGCGCCTCCCCATCAGTTCTTTTCCTCTGTTAATCAGAGGCCTGAAAACCCTGCAACATTTGGACAGCTTGAGGTTGAAGGCTGAAATGTCACTTTTAAAAGAGGGTTAAAAAGGTCACACAGCTGCAAATAATAATAGCCCAATGAAAATCAGATTCTTACTGCAGCCCACTTCAAGAATAACATTGAAACAGGAAACAAGCCTGCTTGATGTTTTTACCAGTATGGCAGTAAGATTACTGCTGGGTTTAGAAAGGGGGAGAGACAGAAAGGAGCATGCTTTCTTGGTATTAGATGTTAGAGCTGTTTTTCTGGTTCAGAAAGGATGGTCCTGGGGCTCTGCAAAATCTCCTCGAGGAGCATGAGGACGTGGGGTACTTCTCTCTGGATGCTGCTGAGAGGAGATGTAGTTTGTTACTGTGTTCTGAGGGTGGTTTAATTTGTTTTGTTTGCTTTTTATTTCTTTGTTCTGTTCTTGCATCCCTCACTGTGGGATTCAGTTTTATTAATTATAATAAGAACTGTTGAGAAGTATCTTATGCAAAAATCAAGGAATAGAAGAAAATCTTGGCTTGCTACAGAACTCGCTTGTTTCTCTTCCATGTGACATGGCTTAGAGAGGTCTTTTCTTTGTATTTTTATTTTTTTTTCTAATTAGAATACCTTAACTTCTCCTGAGCAGGCTACAACAGCATAGCAGATTTCCTCACTTACACGTTCTGCCAATAAGGCTCTTTACGTGGTCACAATAGGGCAATAAATGCTGACAGATGTTGTTAACATGTCTATTAAAATTCAGCCCCCTTTTCTGCTGCATGCTGCCTATTGTTAATAATATCGGAACTAATGCTGATGTATCAATATCACTGTTTGCTTGCATTTATATTCCTTGTTTCTTCAAAGAGGTCACAAAGTTGCAATAAATTAAGCTGTTGATAACAGAAGCAAAAAAAATTCAGACCTGAGCAATTTTTTAACTTTACAGCCATCATAGATTTGTCTGATATTCTTCATGTGCATTAATTGCAGCAGTTATATGTAGTACTACAAGAGTTGCATGAGCGTAACTTGAATTTTTAAGATCCCAAAGGTTAACAAGCACCCTAATTTAGGTGGAAAGGCTGCTGTGATTTATTTTTATTAGGTGAAGTCAAAATGTTGCCATTGGTTGTGTTATTTCCTTCCTTCACCTGCACACAGCGTGGAAAAAGAAGACATGGATTGTGTGGCCCAGTGACACCCGTGAGATATGTGAAGAGGAGTGTGTGCCGGAGGCTGCGTGCAGCTCTCTGTACCCCAGGCTGAAGGATGGGAGATGCACACCTGCATCTTGAAAAGGATGCTGTGCAAGATGTGCTGGGTACAACCAGAACACCTCTGGTGCTGAAAGCCCCCGCCCTGCTGCAAACCTGGGGGGAGACCCCGTGATGTTGTGCATCCCTGGCTCTTGCAGAATTTAGCAGGATTGAGCGTGCAGGAGGTTCACACTCGCAGCCCAGCCTTTCAGCTGCTCGTTTCTGGTCAACATTCAAGCATAAATCCAGAATTGCTGTCACTTGATAACCAAGCACCAGACACCCTCTCAAAAACTGTAGGCAGCAGGCAGCTTTTCTTTCACTCGTTTACTGCTGTGTGAGAGTCAGTAGTGCCACAGGCTCAACTGCAGTGACAGCATCACACAGGAACACCAATTCTGCACAGTGCACTTTGTCTTGAGGGCACTGTTCTACCTGATAGCGTGTTACATGGATCATGTTCTGCTAGACAGTTGTGCAAATGATACAGCCACTCTAGGTTATTACTTATTTTTAGTGTCTGCAAAGAACAATTCTCGTGGGAACAAGCAGTTGCTTGTACATTTGTGGAAAACAGTTAGATGTTGAATCTGACACCTTTTCCAAGTACTGAGAATAAACACCAAGTCCATGTTTTCCTGGAGTCGATGCCCATTCTCAGGGTTCTAGTTCTCATCTAGTATGTTATTTCAGTGCTTAGTCCATGCTTATCTATCTATATAACCTTGAGAATCATTTAATTATTATCAGGGCATGCACTGACAGATACAGGGACTAAAGCTCAAGCTCAGGGTAGGGAGTCTTAGACTTGCAATACTTAATAAGAAAACAAACTCCAAATAATTCCTGGTAATGTTTTGAAATTCACTTGGACGCTTGGGACCAGAGTTGTTACTAACTTGTTTTCTTTAACTGAGCCCCATCCGTTGTTCTGCCATTGAAAATGCTGTTGTCACTGTCCCCTGAGGAGGGGAGAAAGGGGTAACAGAAACCTTTGGCAGTGCTTCAGTTGCAGGAGTAATTGAGATATTAGATAAAGCCTTTCATTATCCACATGTAGAATTTTTTTTTCCCCCTTCTTTCTGTGGAAAGGTCTTTAGGAAAGACAACATCCCCAGGGTCACATCCCATAAATAGAGGTGGATTTAAAAATCAAACTTAGCTGGAGGTTTTGGTTTTGGTTTTGAGAGTGTTTGTTTGTCCAGTCAGTTATCTCTCTGCTGCGTGTTTCTTTCAGACAGGATAGCGTAATTCAGAGTATTTTTATGGCTTCATCTCTGAAGAGCTTGTCTATGCACAGTCTGGAACTGAAATAACTGAAATTAGAAGTAATTTGACACCTCTAGTTATTTTAGTATGCGAACATACTCTTTCATTTCTGATTATGAGTATCCTATTTCAGTTTAACATAGCTGTAAGTTAAATCAAAACAGGATATGAATAATCTTAAAGGAGTAAATTAGGTACAATTTTAGTTATTTCAGTTCTAGCCTTCTGTGGATACGTAGGTTAGTCCCGAGTTAGGGTCTTTCTTGACACCTGATTGTATTTGGTGCAATAAATCACTTTTCTCACGCCAGGTGTTGGTAGAGATGTCCACATCAGGAAGATCAGTTAATGCTTATTATCACCTTTAGTGAGTAGTGTCCTTGTGGAGTTAAAGGGCAAATAAAAGTAGAAATTCTTCACTTCTGGATGCTGCTTCCAGGAGTCAGTGGAGTCAGATGAAGAGCAGGGCTTTTTTTATGTCACAGGTAGGAAAATATCCTGTCAGGCTAATGTTGTCCACTGGAATAAATTTTAATTAAAAAGAGAATGTTATCATCCAAAAGTTTTCTTTGTTTTGTGTTTGTTTATTTTTCTCTTTGAGAACTCAAGGCAGTGAAAATAATTTTTGCAAATACAGATCTGGCTGATGTGTAGGTTAATGATGTATTTGTTGTTTGCAAGGGATGGTAGGGACTCTTCTGGAAAGAGAGCTTTTCTGCCAAGTGTGAGCTTGGTAAAGGCACTCCTGATAATGGGAAGCACTGAATTGTAGGATTAAAAAATTATGGTGGGGTTGAGTAACTTTAGCACCTGTCCTGCAGATCTTTGTAGTTTTAAAATCACAATCTCTTTTCTCCATGAATATATTTCTCTTTGGTTCATGAAAAAAAAAATTGCACAAAACCAACTTGGGTGTTTTTCTAAGTGAGGTTCTGTTGAGGCTGAATTTTAAGAGATTTCAGGTAATCTGTAAGCAAAAGTCATGCATTGTGCTTTAAGGCAGGTCAGCCACTACATTCTAACTGGTAATAGCAGTTGTATCAACAGGGTCAAAACATTTCTGAAATAAGAGGCTTATTTATTTTACATCCCAGAATGTTACTAAAAAAAATTTGTTAGTGTTTTCTTTCTCATCAGGCACACTGCTCTAATATTGACCCCAATTCAGCTATGTGTTCCGAGGGTGCATGTTTCATCCTTTGGTTTTATTCAAGCCTTGGGAACTTTCTCCCAGGGTTTAGTTCAAGTTTACAGGACTGGGGAAGTGCAGTTTTAAACAAAACTTCACTTCTCAAGCTCCTGAGGATCTAGCTGACCTTTTAAAGGAGGGGGATGCATAATTACCTTGGGTGTGTAGAGAGCATGTATGTAATGTATTTAAGTTATTAATATCAGACAGTATGGATACTTCAAAAAGTGAGTTCTTTCTCAGAAGTAACCTAGATGTCTGGTTTTAATATTGTTCAGCAGGAACTGAAGGAGGAAAGGTAAAAACCTTTAATTCAAGATATTTCTGAGCAGACACGGTCTTATCTAATAACAACACTGAACATATGCTGTTTTCTGAGGCAGATTTCTGCTGTGAAAGCTCAACTTTTTTTTTTTTCTTTCTTCAAAGTAAATATGTGCTCAAGAAGGAGTAATAAGAATTTAGATTATAGGGAGCCTGCTGAATATTAGCAAAATTAGTACTCCAAGCATGAAAACTTTATTCTGGTCTGTTTGTGGAGTTTGAAATGAAAGCACAAACCACAACGACTGTATGTTGCATGCATGTGTGAAGTTTAGAATGTATATATTCATAGGTTCCCTTTCTTTCCCCTTCCCCCTTTTAACATGTAGATTTATGAGGAATCAAAGATGAACTTGGAGCAGGAGAGGCCTTTTGTCTGCAGTGCCCCAGGCTGCTCACAGGTGAGTGGAGTCAGCGGTGATATTAATTGAGTCCTCAGCACTAGCTCTGGCTTGTATAATGCCTCCTGATATATTAACACATGTCTAATAATAATAATATGTGTGTCAGGGGTTTTTTGTCTGGTTCTTTTTTTTGTTTTCCTAAGTCCTTCTCCTCCTCAATTCCCCCCTTTCCCACAAGACACTGTTACAAAACATTTCAAGCAGATACAACAGCCACTCAAAAGTGAGCCACTGCAAGTGCTTCTCAAGCTGCTCGTGTGCCTTCTCTCATCCCCAAGCCTAAAGTTTCAAGCCAGGTATTGCAAATTCCTTTAGTGACTGGCAGGAGAGAACACACTAGGCAGGACACATTTGCCTGTCTTCTGCTTAGGTGTATGATGGAATATATTATGCTTGTTATTGGATGCAGTAACCCTCCTGATTTTTTTCTGTTTTAAATATTTAAATACAAGGATATCTCACTAGCCGCTTCTTATTTATTTATTTACTTGTTTATTCATTTTTGATCTTTAAGACATCTTCCTACTAAATCTTTTCTATAGAAAACACAGCCAGTAGACAAATTTTGTCCCAGGATGTACATTTGGGATTCCTGCCCCGTTGACTGGTGGTCTGCCCTGTGTCTCTGAGGGTATAATCTGACCTGTAACATTAGATGCTTAATAAGCTTAAAAAGCTTGAAGTGACAAGGATTTTACCTGCTGAGATTTGAATTGGGGTTTATGTGTTTTTTTGATGATTTTTCAGTGATGAAGGAAGTTGTCCCCTATGCAGCAATGAGGGAAGATCCATGTGACCCTTTGTACCCTAACTCAGTTTAGTGACAAGAGTTTGTGAGTAAAATCTTCAGGCAAGGGCATCTTTCGGGCTTTTGCCACAGGCTTCCTTTATGCATCTGTTTTAAGCGGTTTAGCTGACCCATTTTCCCAAGTCCTCCTCTCTTAATTAGTGCAATCTTTCTCTGCTTCAACTGTATCTTGAGAGTTTTCAGCTGGCTAATATTTTTACAGCCCTTTAGGTTCTTCTGGCAGAGTGATGAGTTACTGGAGTGTAGGTATTAATTTTGCCAAGAGCTGAAATAAGGAAAGGAGAAGCCTGCAGTCCAGTTAATGACTGGCTGAGCAGGTCTGCTGTTTCACTAAGTGGGAACTTTTCTATGGGTGTCAGAGTGCATCTTTTGGATTGTCCCTCTGGTCAAGGATGTGTCCCTTTGGATCGCCACATGCGGAGTTAAACTTTCACCATTCTGTCACATAGGTAGAGTAAAAGTATCTGAGTTTTATAGTCGAGTTTTGTTTACCTTTTTGATGAAACTTGAAACAAAATTCCACCGAAATCAGTCAATCTGAGTGTTTTCCTGTCAACTTTAATTAATTTCCTCAGTGGAGGAGAATCTGATTCAAGCAACCTCTTTTAGGTGTTCAGATAGTACGTTTGGTTGCACGCTGCTGCGGTTTGGAAAGATGAACAATGTAGGTGTAACTTCATCTTAAAAAACGTTTCATTTCCCATTTTCAAACATGACCTCTGTTGTAAATAAGTGCACAGTGCAGAGCTGCTGTCCAGCTAAGGTGACTGGGGCTGGCTTCTCTCGTGGCCAGTGTGGATGTGTACTGAGGGTGTTGCCCTTCTGCACAAGGGAGAGAGTAGTCTTGGGAAACAGAGAGGTCTGGCCTGGAGGAATAGTTTCTCCTCTGTTGCCCCATGCCCTCTTTAAGTTGACTGATTTTATTCTGAAGGTAGAGTGTGGCTTCCATGAAGGAAAATCCATTTCCAAGAGAAAGAAATGTGGGGTTTTATTTCCCCTCACGGTTTCGTTGAGCAAGTCTTTCTCACATGTTGCCTTTGTTCTTAGCATCAATTTCTAGTGCTGCATTTCTTCCAGATGAGTTAGCAATGAACCAGGATTTCACAATGAGGAAAAGGTCTTTGGGATTTCTTTCTTTTTCTGTATTTTTTCCCCCAGAGAATTCAATGCCATTATTTATGCTGCTTTGTCTATGGGCTTAGAGAGATTCTCAGAAGGTGTAACATATGGCAGCTATTTATACTGTATCACAAGCAAAGTCACTTAGCCAAGAGTATACTGTGTTGAAAAGTTTAGGTTGCCTTTAACTCCCTTGTTGCCATTTTTTTTAAAGTCTCCTATGTACAGTTGATTTTAAAAGTTGCTTTTATTCTTTTTGTTCCTTCAAGCCTTGGTGATAACTTTTGGCCTTTGCTGGTCCTGAAATAACCCTGTTAAAACTATTACAGTAGCAAAGATCTGTGTGTGCACATTGTGATGAATGAAAATTCACAGAACCTGTCTGTTTTTTGAGCCCAAATGTGCAAGTGCTTGAGCATTTATTCAAGCTTATCTCTTCTTTGTCTTGTTCAGAAAAAGCTATTTGTTGTAGAAGTCTGTTATCGGACTATAAAACAAACTTTGCACACTGATTAGTTTCTTACAAAGAACATCTCTCCACCTTCTCTGCTTGACAAAGTAAAATAATGTAGTTTATTGTCATAAAGGGTCATAATGAGTTGCTATAAAACTGAGCACCATTGCATTGCCACTTCGAATCAAGTCAAAGTATCAGACATTTCCAAAATTAAAACCACATTTTGCCTGAATACTTTTGGATAGGGAAAACCTGGCTTATTTGATTATTTTTATTGCTGTTCATCAGATATATGTGGCAGAAAGACACAAAAGCAGAAAAATCCAGTAGTGATTTAAGATTTGCCTTATTACTTAGCGTTTGCCCTGGGCTAAGAGCACACACAGCAGCAGCTATCACAGATCCTCAGACACGTGGTGACTTGTGAGGCTGTGGGAGCTGGAGACCCTTAGAATCCAAAACTTAGCCTGCAATTCTTTTTCAAGCAAATGCATGACACCTTTTGGTCTGCCATTCCAGGCAGCACGGCAGCAAATATGTTTCTAAATCGAGTACAGCTATTTGTTACTCATACTCACTTGCATTTTCGAGTATTCTGTTTCCTGTGCCATTTGGACACATTTCTAGCTGGATAGATTTCTTTCTCTCTCTCATTTTTGAAATTCTGTCCAATGCCAAAAGTTTATTAGAGAATTAAATTCTTTTTTTTTCCTTTTTTTTTTTTCTCTCTCTTCCTCTCTCTCTCTCTGTGTTTGCCTGACAGCGTTTTCCAACAGAGGATCATCTGATGATTCACAGGCACAAACATGAAATGACTTTGAAGTTTCCTTCAATAAAAACAGATAATATGTTATCAGGTAAGAAGACACGAATTCAAGAGTCAAGATAACTATTCAGATGATGTTGAAAGCATGACTGCTATCGAAAAGCTACTGGCAAATTGCCTCCGAGATTGGTTTTAAGAAGCCCCAGCTCCACTGAAATAACAAGCGGAGATGGAATAAGGTAGAACGCATATCTTTGAACAAAAAGACAGTTGCCATTCTTGTGCCTTCATACAGATTTGGCTTGAGAGGGAAAGAAATTATTGAACCTCAGTCATGCTGGAAACTCTATCATTGATTCTTGTGTCAACGTGCAAGTGAAATACAGGCACTTAAGTGCCTGTCCCCTGGGAGTGCAGCAGTGAGCGTGTTAATGAAGCGAGTCTGTGCTGCTCCTGTAAGACTCACTATTCAAGCTGGGCAGGCTCTCTCCAGCGACTGCAACAGGCCCCATCCTATGAGCCACCTTTATGGTGAGCCCGGGACTGCCTGCTGTAAATAGCCATAACCAGAAAGGTGAAGCACTGGGTAATATCCAGGACTCTTTTCCCCAAAGGTAACTATCTCTCTCTGCACCTCCCCTGTCATACGCAGGAGTTATTTGGTATTAGGTGCAATTACACCCTTTAGTTTCTTATTTAGTGTTTTTCGTACATAATCTTTTCGTACTTTTGTCTGCGTAACAACACATCAATGACTTGCTGGTCTTCAGCAAGTGCTGGGTAAGGTCAAGCTAGCCTTCCTTTTACCTCTTCTCTCCTATTCCCTTTCCTATTGTTTATTCTATGGGCTATGGTAATGGATTGTTTAGAATAATATCACCGGGATTTGTCAGGTGTCAGAGTAATTGCAGAAAAAAGCCCCATGATGTGAATGTGTGTGTGAGTGTTCACCAGTGTTTGATGTTTATCTTTTGCAATGGGCTTCTCCAAGGTAAATTGTACCATTTTAGGTGCAAATATATAATGATTGAAGGGTCTCCAGAAGACTAACTCTTTTATAGATAAACTGTTTCTATTTTTATGAATAATTAGGTAACAATAGCTTGCAAGTATTTGATTTAGGAGTTTTTTTTGTCGTGACTTTAGGCACCAATGAGAAGTCAGACAGACTTTATCCCAAATAGAGTTTATTTTGCTTTTACATTTGAAAATGCCATAATGGACTAAGTTTAGAAAGAAACAGTACACAGCATGTTGAAGAGCAGGGCTTGCAAAGTGCCCGCATGCCAGCTATGCCTGCAGAATCCTGTGTTTGCAAGCACAAGTGAGAAAATGCTGCTTTTGCATTTGGCTGTGTCCCTTGGCAGTGAAACTGCTTAAAGACATCTGTGCTGTGGGCACATTCACCCAGTGCAAGTGCTGGCTTTTGTTAAAACTTTCCGTTTGGCACACTTGTGTTCAAGTGCAATTTCTAAGAAGTCTATTCTGTCATCAGGAGTCCCCTGAGTAGAGTAGCTCCATTAACGTTTGGTAACTTCTATAATTTAGCTGTCCTGCTCCTTCCAATGGCTTGTTCTCCCAGGCAAAATTACTGTCTTCCAGCACTACCACTGGTACTGGGACCCCTAAACCTGCAATTAGCCAACGGTATATACAAAGCAGAACTTTCTGGCCAGAAAGACTCCAAGACTCCGTTTAAGGAATGTGTTCTTTGAGCTTTGCGTATGACAATCCTCTGTAGTAGTGAAAGAGTACATGTGTTTTCAGAGACTGTAGCCAATGGACTTGACCATAACGACCTGACAACTTGGTGCTGCTGTGTATTGATTTCTCTTTTAGTGTTTGTTTGCTGGATTTGTTTGGCATTTTGCAGTCCTTAACTCTGGAAGCATCATAGATCATCTACTCTCTCCTGGGAGACATTGAAAAATAGTTGTTTCATTACCCACCAAAACCCCGGGGAAATCTAAATACCTTAAAGTTTAAAATGTTTTATTCTTAGATTTCATAATGAAAAATTAATGATATATGAGGGGAAGAGACAGACTTTTCTCTTAGACATTTGTCTTCATGTCTTCCTCGTTTTTTGCATTTTTGCTTATTTGACTTCTTTTTAAAATTGTTTCTGTCATCAGTGGGTTCAAAGAATTGCAGCAGCAATTGCCCTGTAATAAGCCAGGTGCAGTGCTAGTTGTTTTTCCCCCTCTTTTTCCTAAGCTGCCTGGAAGTCAGACTTTTTCTTTTTTTTTTTCCCCAATATATTATATACTTGCTTTTAGTGTGTTGAATTTGATCCATTCATTATTAGCAATTAGTAGTGAAAAATAATGGACTGTATGCTTTCAGTTTCTGTTTCCAGAGATAGCTTAATCCCCAGTCTAGGATCGGTGTAATACCAGTAATATTTAATGCACACTAGACATGTTTTCTACAAACTGTTACTGGAAGTAGGCACTAAAACTGAGGGGCTGTTGGTCTTGTACCAACATGACATCTCAGAAATGAAGCAAAATATGGCTTGGGAAGAAGGAACTTGTTTTTTGTGTGAAATCTGTGTTGAGGTCTGAAGTATAAATTTCTAAGGGAGAGGTAAAATTATGTTACATGTAAAGTTATATGTTGTTATATAGTTGGGGTCAGTGTTCAATAAACAGTGTTTCATGACCTGATCAAAGCTATTGGTGCTCTGCTAGTTTATCAGGTGTGTCTGTCGAGGAGCTTCCTTGTTATCAACTTGCTCCACTATATTTTCTACCGATTTGTTCATGCTGGCTTAAGAAGAACAAGTTATATTAAATCTGGTGACTCTGGAACCAATTCAGAAACTCCAGATACATACATACACCAAAGAGCTTTCTGTTCTGTGACTCTGTCAATGGAGGGAAGTCTGCTAGAGGCATTTCATTCAATTGCAAGTGGTACTTCCACTGAACAACTTGACATTACAATTCTGTCTTTTTAAATTAATGTTATTTGTTCCTTTTCGTGTATGCATTTTATTTTTGTTTGTTAGAAAGTCTTGTTATGGGTATGGATAGGGAGTCATTGATGTTTTCGATGTTTGCAGCCAAAAAAACAACTGTTTGAGGTAACACTTGTGTAAGTTTATCATGCTAATCATCATTGCAGGCAACTGTGTAGATTGACTGAAATAGATGTTATCTCTTTGCTTGAGTTCTAACTGAACATTGACTGCATTGCCTTGAAATTCTGTAGTTTCTTGTGTGTCAAAGCTTTTGTGTTCAAACACGAAAATATTAATGTCTGTGGAATAGATTTTTCCCTCCAGGTACGTATTAAAAGCCCTGTGGAACTGAACTTTGGGAGCTGGGGATTACCTGCATAGGAAACTTTTTCCTTCTTCATTCTATTTACTGAAATCCAATCCTCTAGAGTTTTGGTGATAAAACCCACTGTGGAGATAGTCTTCTCTAGATGAAAGAAGTGCAAATATATTCCTTTTCCCAGGTAATGCTTGTGTTAGTGAAGTAGCT
The DNA here is from genome assembly GCA_013396755.1 of Sclerurus mexicanus. Taxonomy (NCBI): domain Eukaryota; kingdom Metazoa; phylum Chordata; class Aves; order Passeriformes; family Furnariidae; genus Sclerurus; species Sclerurus mexicanus. The sequence goes on along the minus strand of VWZF01004461.1, from coordinate 307,366 downwards.
TCTGTCATCCTTGGTTGGCTTAATTTTTTTCTTCTTGCAGTTTACGCAGAGAGGTTGATCTAGGCATGAATTTGTGGAGTGCAAGATGGTTGGGTATAAGGACTAATACTGTTGTTTGCTTTCTTGTTTTCTTCTGTGTGTCTTGCTTTACCAATTAATGAAATACAAAGCCTTCTAACGTTCTACTGGTCAGATTCAGTTCTGCCAGAAGGCTTTAAAAATTTGTTGTATGTTGTACCCAGTGTGTATATAGAAAGTCCAACTGGTGCTTTAAACAATATGTATTTAAGCAGTCAAATTCTTGGTAGCTTCATCTGGGTGGAAGCAGTTTCACCACATATGACTGGGTGCACCTCTTCTTCCTCTCCTTTTTCCTCACCTGTTTGAGGTGTTGTGACCTTGAGCTTCCCAGTATGCTTGGGTAGGAACCTGCCAAATCAATAAAGAAACCTTTTTTAATTTCTCAGGATATTTCTCTATTCTTGTGGCTGCTTGATGGGCAGACCTTCAATTTTCTGTGCTAGCCCTATTATTCTGATTTTGTTATCATTGTACCAAAGTACAACACAAGTAAGTATACAACCTCCACAGGGCCCACAGCTGAACAAGCCAAAGGCTTGTTATTACTGCACATCAGACTAAACTTCTTTTTTTTTTTTGAAAGAAAGACGAAGGGTCAAGTTACACACTTCGAAGCTGTGCTGTTAGGTATATTTTACAGAATCAGAATTTTTAATTTCTTTTTTTTTTTCCCCAAAATGAAAGCTTGTTTCATGTAACTGTTCTTTAGTTCTCGGAGGCTTTTTAAAACTGGTATCATCCTTTAAAGTTTTCTTCTGTGTTTTGAGGGATAAAATTCAAGAGGTCAAGGTAGTTTTACAAAACACATTCTGGGTGAATCAAGTAAACTTTCTATATAGCGAACTAATGTTTTGTTTCCTGAGCTATTGTTTTGAAAATAATATACTGAAACCGAGTGTCCTTTCTGAGGCGACTCTTTCAGCTCCCACACCCTCAAATGAACAACAACAAAGAAACCCCCATGCGCTGCCAAACATAATGAGTACATAATGGAATATTTTGAGTTTACCAAAGACTCCAAATTACTGACTGCCACACAGTATATATATTTTTTAATGAGTCTGGAAAATTAAGTATCACTTCAGACACTGAGGACAGGTTTACAAAAGGGCCAGCAACCAAAATACACAGAGCATGTCAGGTTCTGTTCAGAATCTGATTGCTGCGTGCTTCTGAAATCCTTTTCTGTAGGATACAGTAGATTAATTTGGGATCTGCACAGGTAAGACCGTTCGGACTTTCTCTGGGGCTTATATATTGTCCATTTACATTTTTGAAGTTTATTTAAACTTAATGTTTCTTGCAGCCTTTCTGGTCAAGATTGTGTCATCAAAGAGGCTGATTATTCACCTGAGTAACAGGCTGAACAAAATATTAATTGCCCAGTCTGAAGCTTGACAAGTTCTGTGTTCAAGCTAGTATTAAAGGTGAGATAGAAATAACTTTGTAAGTGATTATCTGATGATGGGTTCACCTACAAAGTGAGAGTTGGCCAGAGGTAGATGCCTCAAAGGATAGTAAACTAGTTCTAGAGGGTGAAACTAATTGAGGATAGAAACATTTTTACATCTTGAACGAAAGGACTGGATTGGGATGGCTGATCAGTATAGCAGGCAGAGACCTAGGGTTAACTGGGATAAACGTGTAAACCAAGCTTCCCAATTCGACATACAGCTTGGGACATTGAAGTCCTGAGTCGTGTGGGTAGCAGTGTGCCTGCAGGACAGCGTCCTACATAATGTGTGTCCTCAGAAGGAATGCTGAGCGGTGCTGGTTCTGTCTGAGTTTGGGTCCAGATGGGTCTGACTTATCCAGGTGCTGAAGTACAACAAATTGGAGCCCTGTTCTCAGTGAGCCTGCAATAGTTGTGGGTGCTGGTGATAGCAACAAAAGCTTTGTTTGTACCAACAGGGAGCAGTGAGGTCAGGCACAAGCTGTTGGAACTATTAATGCATTTTTAAGTGCTGAGGATTAGGAATATTTTATTAATTCTGACCTGAATATGTAGCTTATGCTAGGGTCCTCTCTGTGATACTGTTCCCAGTTAAAACACACAAGCTTCCCAGTTAAAACACACAAGCTTGCCTAATTTAAGTAAAAGAATTACTGTGGTGTTGAAAGTCATTTTTTCTACTAGTTTGCCCACCTCCTAAGGGAAAACTGGTGTTTTGCAGAGGCAAAATAGCTGACTGCTCCAAAGCCAAGCAAGCTCACTGGACTTGGTAGCCCTGAGGTCCTGCAACCAGTGAGTGCAGTGTTTGTGCAGTGTAACTACTAAAGTCTCAACATTTTAAAGTCTGAATCTTTATCAGTTCTGCTCTCACACAAACACAAGAGGCTTTGCGGAGTTCTGGTTTCTGTGAATGCTGAAGGATGAAGTATTTTAAGGTAAAAGGGCAGCTTTTGTTTTATGTCTGACTGAACTGGCTTCCAGAAGGTCTGTGGATGGAATTTAGGCTGGGTGGTTAGTAGTGCTCCCACCCCGTTTGGGAGGAGGGACGGGCTGTCTGTTTTAACAAAATCCTGGCATAAATTCCTGTCGGTGTGATTTCTGGACCACAGGAACTACAGGAGCCATACGGGGAGACTGAGGTAGTAAATTAAGATCACCGTGTCAATATGTTGGTGGTGTAGAGTGTCATTAATCTATCAGCTTTGATACTTTGAGATAATAAAGTAGTTAACTGGAAAGTTCAACTGTAGGCAGTATTTGTTTATTTTTGTGGTGTAGAATACACACTTTCAGCATGTGCAAAGAAAAGGCATTGAGGTCTTTGTGCATTTGAAGTCACATTCTTGATCTGGGTTGTTTATTTTTACTGTTAAAATGGATTTACTACACTGAGATAACCTTTTTTTGTCAGTCTACCATTCATTGAATAGATGCTGAACAGATCAGGAACTTCAGCTGCACGTATCTCATCACCACCTTTTTATCCATTAAATTGCATCTGACCTTGTGTAGCCTGTTGTATTGATGCCTGATTTTTGGACCAGTTGCATACCTTGATGGAAAATAACAAGACTATGTTAGCATGTTCTCTTCGGCCCTGTCCTCCAAATTCTGGGCTCAGGAAACTCTGAAAAAACCCCAGGATTTTTGATTCTAGTGAAAGCAGTGTCATCAACTTCTTTATGAAACCATAGTTTGTCGTCTTGGCCACGAAGTTGATACCTTGCTTATTTGATATGGATATACCACTTCTAAGAATAAAACATTTCCTGTATTTACCTCACATTCAGATACCAACCTGCCTTTTGTGTCCAAGCTCGTTGTTTGTCTACAAAGCATTTGTGTTCTTCCCTAAAGTAACATTTAATTCTTTTTGGAAATTAATTCTGTTTCTCTTGCATTTTAGTGCACTTCATTTCCAGTACAAACTCTAGTCCAAGGGCCAAAGACAACCCTGGTGTAAATCTCCTGAGTTCAGTGTGGTCACCCTAGAGATTTATTTGGCACTGCTTATTTAGGATATGGACCTGTAAAGTGCTGAGTGTCCTCAGCTCCCATCACTGTCAGCACCTCGTTGACTTGTTTCCTTATGCTGAGTCCTTGCAGGATTTTTGGAAAGTCTTATGTTTCTGACTCTTGTAATATGGTAGTTAGCTGTGAAAACTAATAGATAAATATGTGTGCATTCCTAAACCCTTGAGTTTTGTTTCCTTTAAGCTCATAAGTATGATGCTCAAGCCAAAAGAAACAAAGCAGGATTTTAACATTTAGGACTTGCTTTTTGTGTTACATCAAGATGTTCCATTAGAAATATAAATGCAAATGATTGTCTTTGCCTTTGGCTTAACTGAGAAAGTCAAACTTGCATGACCACACCTGATAGAGGTGGAAATTGGCTTCAGGTGTTTGTAATGAAGGAGGCTGATCCTCCCCCGTAGTTTCCCAGTGAAAACAGCATTTCCTCTTCTATGCTTTGCTTTTGTGCTGCCTTTTGTTTAAGGGTTGCTGTATCTTTCTATGCTGATGATGTAAGGTTCATTATGTCAGGTAAGTTTGCTGTGAGGGGGTAATATTAGAACTTGACCCAGCTTATGTAGGTGCAAGAAACCATTTTTTTTTCCTTCCAGAACTCACTGACTTGGGAAGCTTTTTTCTGAGGTCAGAATTGACCAAGTATGGGTAACAGGGCTTAGTATGACAGAGTTTTCATTCTTTAAAAAAATGAATTATGAAACAACGAGGTAGTTGTCAATGACTGTGCAGAAAGTGGCTGAAAACCTTGTACCTTCTTCAGTCAGAATCTTGTCCTTCCTCATATTAATTCTGAGAGGGGAAAATTTCCTAGAGATGAAGGCACGAAAGACCTTTTCACTCCAAATTTCATGGTTTGTATGTATTATCATCACTTTTAGGTACAAAGCACAAAGGGACACTTCTTTGTGGTCAAAGTTTGCTGTTTCGTAGCTTTTATAAGTGTCATTTCACTCTTCCTTCAAAAATTGTGGTAGAAGCAGAACTTCTCACCGTGGCTACCTTGGTGTGTTTGCTAAGTGTGTGTGTATTTGGGGTGGCTTTCAAGCACTTGGAGGCATTAACTGGTGCGTATCAAGAGGAGTCACATGCTTGCTGTGGTGTAAATGTGTGTTAGGGTGTGCACTGGGCTTTGTTTTCTGAGGTTTAGGGACAGCTCTGATGACCATTTACACACGTTAAGGATACGCTCTTGTGTTATGTGCCACGTGCAAAGCCATCCTGTTGTTGGTTGAATGATGCTGCCTGGCTTCGGACACTGATGGCAAGCACTGCCTACCTGCAGTGTATAGTGTTGAAATTCAGCAGTGTGGGGTTTTTTTTTAGTGATGGTGTGGAAGGGGTGGGAAGGCAAGGAGAAGTGTAGTTAGAAGCTCTCTTTTCCTGAAAGACTATTTAATTGTCTCCCTCTGCCCTTAATATTAAACACCAGCAATCATTTCTTGTCATCTTCTCAGATCAGACTCCTACACCAACACGCTTTCTGAAGAACTGTGAGGAAGTGGGTCTCTTCAACGACATCGACTGCTCCCTGGAGCACGAGTTTAGGAAGGCACAAGAAGAAGAGAACAACAAAAGGGTGAGTGTGAGCACGCTAAACCCTTCCTCCCCTTCTGACTGCTTGAAATGTTAATGGAAATGTCCTTTAATCTGTGTGGAAACAGGTTGAGCTCTACTACCTGATAGTAACCTTTCAGTTAGAAACTAGGTGGCACAATACATTGTGACATGCTTTTTAAGCTATTTAAGCAGTTGACAGAAATTAAAACACCAAACCAACAAAAAACCAGCATTAAATTTCCGCAAGTATGTAACTGTGTTTGCCAGGGTTTGATTCCAAGTCTCTGCTTTTAAGTAAACTCTAACAAAAACCACACACCTCTTGAGGGAGAGGCTGGGGAAAATTGTATCATCTTTGAAGTGAGGATTGCAAACCTTCTCAAATCTATTACAGGGAAATGTGGATTATGAGGAGGATTTTACTTAAAAGCAAGATTTTTTATTGGTTTTTTTTTTTCTTTTGGGAGGGATTGTGTTTTGTTTTAATTTCTTTGGGATTTTTTGGGTTTTTTTTGTTTGTTTTTGGGTTTTGGGTTTTTTTGTTTTGTTTTGTTTGGTTGGTTTTCTTTTTTGTTTGTTTGTTTTTTGTTATTCCTCCACTACCTGATAGGCCCCTGCATTTATTTGTCATTGCCACCAGCTTTACCGTGTTTCTGTATTTCTTATAAGGTATTCATGTTGAATTGAATTCCTTATAAGGAATTCATGTGGAAACTTTGACTTCAAATACCTAGTAGATAATGTATCCCATTTCCATTTAGAGTTCTCTTGGTCTCAATATTTATAAGTTTTAGTTGAATTATATAGGCCATTTTGTATGGGGTTAAGTATATTCCTGTACACAAAGGTGGTTAGTTTTTTGAGGGTTCCTAAAGCACTGTTAAAATGTTCAAGGAATTGTAAAAGATCTTAGTGCACTACAGAGACCAGCAAGAAGTGGTGCATGAAATTTCTACTTTTCTAATAATATCCAAAGTTTTGGTTGCTTGTGAGAACAAAAACGTGGTCAACGTAGGGCTTCCTACGGCAGCATATTGCATGCTGCAGCCTTCCAACAATCAGCCCAATGCCTCCCCTTCACAATGTTCCCTTTTGTGGCTCTGTTTTCCCTTCTCCCATTTCAGCAGCTCTTGGAAATTCTTGTGTAATGTGTCCCCTGCTGTAGGAGTTCCCCAGTTACTGAACACTGCGTTACTTGGCTTAGTTCTCACACTAATCTCTATTTGTCCAATTTGAACCTTAATGGGGACCACAGACTAAAAGTCGGAAAAGGTGGCCATGGAGCAACTCTGGTGCTTTAGCTAGAGGACAGTTCTCCTTAGCTTGCCTCAGCACTCATTTGCCTGTCAGAGCATGTGCCTCCAATTGCAAAGGTTTCCTCTATAGGTACACCCTCTTATAGATGCTGTATCACCTCATTTGCTTTGACTGTCGGTGATTGCTGTCCAACTCAAAGTTCATACCTGCAAGGTGTGTGTGTGCTGCCGCAGCTCATCGAATCTGGAGGCAGCACTGTTTAGGGATCTTGAGGTCTGCAAAGGAAAAGCCAAAGAGGGATTTGTGGGAAAAAAAGAGATGTAAAGCTGCTTGCTGAGGTGCAGGAGAGGAGGCTTGTGGAAATAAGATGAGAAGGGAGTCTAGGAGAGTTTTGTGTTTGGCTTATAGGGAAGGGAGTCTGGGGATGGTTTATTTGTGGCTTATAAGGAAAAAGACTGGGACAGAGGAGGAGAAAGGCTGTGCCACGGTATGCTGAGCAAGGAAAAAGAGTGTCCAAATGTGAGAGAGTTCAAGTTTTGGTCAAGTATTGGGAAAATAGCCCGGACTGATCCTCACAGCTTTGTGTGTGGGACAAACGTTAGGAAGCAGCCTGTATTGAGAGAAATGGGTCTAATTTTAGATTTAACCTGTTAAAAATTTTGTAGTTTAGGTGCTGCAGGGGGGAATCTTAGAATCAAGGAGAACATTTCTGTACATTCCTACTTCTTTGTGCTTTAGAGGATTCCTAAGCAGTTGTTTCTGATGGTGTTAAATTTGCAGGAGTAGGAGATGAAGAGAAATCTGCACAGGTGGACCTGTGTGCAGTTAGGCACAGATTGGAATGCTTGATATTGCAGAGCCCATTTCAGTTTACAAGGGGTAGTGGCACAATCTGATTAAAACCTAGACAAGGGAATCAAGTTACCTGATAATTCCAGCTGTTTTGCAATCTCTGGGAGTCTTACTCTGCCCTCCTTCTACCAACCCATGCAGTTGGTGGTGGTGAGGGAAAAAATAATTGATGGTGGGCATGCGAAATAAATTAAAAAAAAAGGGGGTGAAAAAAGGGAAAAAAAATAAAGGGAAAAAAAGGGGGCATAAGTCCCACTAGCTGGCTAACCTGTAACATTTGCTCTGTGTTTCCAATTAGTCTGCTGTATGTTCATTCTTATGTTACTGACTGACTGTCAGATAGGAATCTGAAGCCGGTCCCAGCAGGGCTTTACGCAAATGCAAGAGACAAAGGCCAAGACAGAAGGGGACTCCTCAGGCTGCAGCTGTCCCTAAGGAAATGCTTCTAACAGCTTGTCCCTGGAACATGAGTGCGATGTAGTGTTGGCCTAATGGACCTACTAACACATGGAGAGTAAGGTTAACTGCATGGAAATCTTACTCATGGCTCAAAAACAGTCTTCCAAAAATATTTTTGGTCATATTAATTTCTCAGGATTCTGAAAGAAACAGCGTTGTTTTTTTTTATTCTATCACGGTGGCTTAGCACACAGCTTGACACTGAAATCTTGTAAGAGAAAAACACTTTCATTTTTGGTCAGGCTTTTGTGCTCCTTGAAAGTCATAAATTGAAAACTCAGAGAATAAAGTTCAATTAGCCGCATTTTTTTTGTATTTATTTTTTTAATCTTCTGATTGGAAGCCCGTGAATAGCCCATGAAAATTTCTTGTGATGAAGCTAAAGACTGGTGATATTCCAAATTAGCTCTGAAGCACTGAGTGCATGGTTTTAGGAACACCATATGTACCTGTAGGGGAAGGCACTTGCATTAACATCCCAGCTGTTTGTCCAGCAATAAATCGCTTAACCTCTTTCTGCCATAGCTGCTCATGTGTAAAGTGGGAATAGCGTCTCTTTCTGCCTTCCGTACTTGATATGTCTTGTCATTGTAAGCTTATATGTTAAGGACCATCTCCGAAAATATACATGGATTAGCCTTTGCTTGGGGACTGAGTGGACTCAGGTAATAATAATGATGATGTCCAGGACCCAAACAGAAATGAGAAAAGTAAAAGCTACAAATGGAAGTGAGATTGTCGTTCTGTTCTGGCTCCTCTGTTGCCTATACCATCCAATATTAGCTGGAAGTCTCTGCTTGAGAAAGTCTCCCTCCCTAAATGCAAGGGGTGCTAAAGGTCAGCAATAAGCATATTGATAAGCACATGAGAAAGAGGCTTTTTACATTCTCTTGATGGCACTCCTCCTGACATAAGTGGCCTACGTGCCAATTTCATCAGCAAAATTAGCACAAGTGAAAAGCATGCCTATACTATATTTTTATTTGCAGAAGTGTAAATATGAAAGCTCTTAGGAGCTTGAGGTGGAAATCAATAGACAGCTGAGCCCCAGGCAAAATTTGCAACCTAACTCAACAAGGCAGGTAGTGCTGGCAGATCAGATGACCATCTTAGCCCACTAGCTGCAGGTTTTAGGTTTACACTGCTCAGAACATGAAGTATCCAAAGCATTTGAAATGGTTTATACTTGCAAACATGACCTTTGCTGCTACTGGACAGGCCCTGCTGTCACAGCTTGTTTTGAGCATTGAGTTGGGGCTGAGGATAATGTCAAAGATGGGAAGAGTCAGGATCTGTTTCTGAGTAACTAATTGGATCTGCTTCATTAAAATGCATCTAGCCTGACCTGCCTGCGTGAAATAAGAAAAGGTGGAAATATGCTGAGAGTAGCAAGTAGAGTACTGCATCAGGTAGTATTTACAAATATTGAATATTTTCAACATGAGGGCATTTTTAAAATCACGTTCTGCTTATGCTAGAATTTGGATGCATCACTTCCTGAGGCTTGTTCTGCAACTTTGAAGTCTTCTAACCAGTGTTCAGTGCTGCAAGATAATATGTAAAAGATGCAAATAAGGCAGGGAAACAGCTATTTTCAATTACAGCTTGGTTTTAATGTGGGTTGGTCAGTGTCAGTTTGGGAAGCTCGTGGCTAGCAAGTCCTCTCTGTGGATTAATATTCCTATTTTAGGTACACTATCCCACTGTAGGCATATCACTGCTAGAAAAGTATCAGCAAATTGAAGTAGTCCAGTAAAGAAAAACAATAAAACCAAATATAGAGCCTTTGGTGGTTAAATAAGTTCAGTCTACAGAAGGACTAAAAAGCCTGAATATCCATTGTAGTTGTGTTAAGCAAGGGATGATGTCCAGTGTGTGTTTGAAAGACGTAAATTTGGTTTGTATCTTCTAGGTTCTCCGTCTACTTTGTACACATTTCTGTATATCAGATAAAAAGGTAGATAAAATGCACTTGTCTAGTGATTTCGTGGTGAACCCAGTGACACTCTGACTTCCTGAAAAGAATTCTTTTAAGTATTTTTTAGAGGAAACCTCTACAGTGCAACAAGGATAAAAAGTAAATACCAAATCAATGCCTTTAAATTCAAAGGAATAAGAATGTCCGATAAGCATTTCTTATATTGCACAAACTTGGTGTGGTTTGCAGCTGTTTTTCTTTTTGGAGGCTTATTTTTAGTTAAGTAAGCCGTGAGGCATGTTTGCAGAAGATGCCATTTTGAAATCTTCTGACATTCTCAGTGGGAGAAGCGGCAAGAGCTGTGTTGGTTGGATATCAGAAAACACTCCATATCTTGCTTTAATCTGGTTTGTCATCCCATTAAAACAAAGTTCATTCCTATATTTAATAGTTGACATTGCAGCAACTGAAACTAGCAGTACAGTAAGTGGGACCCTTAGACAGGAAAGGGTTATATGGTACCCATGTATGAAAAGAAAAATTATTCTCAAATTGATAAAGAGCACTGTATAAGTGTTTGGGTTTTAGAGGTCTATGGTGTAATACTAATAGGCTGTATGGTAATGTTGGCAATGCACTCTGTTGGTGAAAGAGAAGGACAGGGAGGAAGGATTCATTATGGTGGCTGGCTTGGCTTGTGCGTGACAAATTCAACACTGGTCGTTTATGAAGAACAGTTGCCTTCCCAAGGAGTGCTCTCATCTCACGCTTTCCCCCCTCATGTGGTTAATGTGCAGCAGAAAGCCTTGTTTCAAGATCATGTAGACGTTTTTTTGTCCAGTTTTCTAGTAATGGAGGACAGGAGACCTGCAGATTCATTTCCTTTTAAACATGGTTTTGTGGGAGGCGGTGTAAAACACTGTGACTTCTGAGTGTGTGCCCTGCCTCTGCAGCAATCATGTTAGCTCCAGTTTCCCCTTGTCAGTACTCTGAAACCCCAGTGAGAAGAACAGTGTCCTGGTAGACATTTCATAGGCAAGTGCTCTGAAACAGCTAAATGTCACTTGTGAAGTAATAGAAACCAACAAACTCATAAGCCTGTTCCTGGAGCACTTTTGACTCATGGGCTGACAGTGTAGAGCAGAAGAAAGAAAAGACCTACGTTTAAATGCTTGTGATTTTGATTTTGTGGAAATCATGCAGTGATAAATACACATAAGTACATTCTCCTTGCATTTGTCTAAACACGAGGTAAGTGTCAATAATTTTTGAAGCCAAAGGGCCCTCTGACTTCTTATTTTCTTGCTGAGATTATGTATCTTATATACATACAGTAGATGCAAAACAAGACTAAGGATTGTTTATGTTAATCAGGTATTATGTGAGTCAGGTAAGGTGTTGTCAAGGTGGTAGCTCAAACGTCCTAGATTCAAAGTCCAAAATATCACCTCACATTGAAGGATTTCAGTATAATTGTTCCTATACTCTGAATATAACATCTATATCTGTGAAGATGTAAGCATCCTCACACAACATTTTTTCTGGGTGATGCATCAAAGTACTAGAAAGATACACGATAATTCTGTATCAGAGTTTTTCTGAGGGTTATTCTGGGTTTTCTTACGCATTCATTGCATCGGGTTATTGATCTGCTTTTCTGGATTCTTTTTGGTTTGTAAGAACCCCTTTTTCTTAATTAACTTTTGAAGCATTCATATTGAGAAGGTAAATGCTCTTATTTTCTAAGGAGAAATAGATTCCAGAGGATGTTCCTTTCCAAAGTTCCTTCGTAGTGCGACACTGAGCTCTTGAAGGAAACACAGATGTGGAGTGAGAATTGAAAGGGATCTGGGTCCTCTCCGCTGTTTTGCCAAGCAAGCAGCTTTCTGTCTCTTGGTTCCTAAATATCTTTAGCAGCATGGCCCTAAAAGATTGATAGGCACCCTCAAATGCATTTTGGTGCCTTGCTCTCACTGAAAGAAAGCAGGAATAAATCAGAGGGCTACCAAAAAGGATCTGGGCTGGAGTGACATGCTGAAAGTTGCGCAGGAAGTCTGTGGCAGAGCCTCGGATTGATTCCATATCTCCTCGGTCTCAGCACAGGGCATCGCACAGACCATGTGCGTTAAAGATTTATCAGCTGTTGTTCAGTGCTGCTAAAGACAGGAAGAATGCTCTCCTCCTCTCTCCAGATGGGTAGACTTGCTGGATTTTAACTGCTTTTCTTAACATGCGGAGATTTCATGGGAGACATGTGGTGGTACCTTGTATTTTATAGGGCAGCTCTGCAGTTGGTCCTTTGGTCCCCCGGCTTTACGTGTCTTGTTTTGAGCATGTTTCTATCTCCAGGCACTCAGTTGCCACAGTGAACTGTGTTACAAAAGGGACAGTTTCTGCCTAATGGTGCAGAAAGGCTGTCAAGACAAAACAGTCTTGCAGGAATAGGCTTTAACTTAGGCTCGTTGCTGCCAGTGCAGCATCTTACCTTCTGCTGGCAGGCAGGTCCATCTTATCTTCTGTAGAAATGAACTGCTTGAATGGGTTTATGAATTTAGGTGCTCACGCTCCAAGAGAAGACCTGAATGTTTTTCTAGCAGTGAGTGCCTATATTGTGCAGAAAGGCAATTCTTGGGGGCATACGTTTTTGATCGAGTTAAGCCTCCATAACCGTAATCCTTCCATGTTCTTCTGAATTCCAGCTGATGACTCATCTTGCAGAGCTCAGTCAGGACAGTCCACTTTCCTTCTGCTTCTTATTGTCTCTGTCCCGAAGAAGTTGTGTCACCCTCTTGTAATGTTTGGGGCTTTGTTGTGTTTTTGTATATTTTGGCTACCCCAAAAAATGGAGACCTGCCTGCTTTCATTCTGACGTTTCTTTCACAACAATGTGTTGTAGTTGTGCCTGCCTTTTGCCTTGGTTCTCGTAGGAATGTTTTTAATGGCACAGCTTTCTTGTTACCAGTTCAGATTTCAGCAGGATGAACCGGATGGCACAGAAAGGATAAACCTTCCCTGTGGTGGCATTTTTATAAGTCTATCTGTTAGGTAAAGCCCCTAAATCTCAGCAGTCTCTTTCGAGTGTATGCTGTGCTATTAAACACGAGCTCTTTGCTCCCCAGAGTGGACTGCAGCCTATATGGTTGTGTGGGTAATAAGATACTGCTGATACATTTCAGAGCAAGGTGCACTTTTACTTTATTTATGAAGATAGACATGCTGGTCGAGGGCTTAATCACAGCTGATAAATCATTTTAAGAAAGCCTATTAGAACCATATGCTGATTCTTTGTATTAACATGGTGTGTCTGTTTCTAGTCTAATAAGGCAAGGGCTCTTCCCCTCTCCCTTCCCCCTGCCTCATGTGCGAATTATTTATCTGTTTAAGTGATATTGCTTGCTTGGGGGCATTTCCCTCTATAAGAGGTATCATTAATAAAGCAAGGTGAACACAGGAAAGAGGGTTTCTTGCTCTCTAGAGCAAATGAAGCTGAGTGTTTTCAGTCACCTTCGTTGAGAGGGAATTGCAGAGCAAAGGTCCAAAAGCTGAGACAGGGAAACGAATTGGCTAAAGACTGGAACATCGTGGCATGGCCTTCACAGCAGCATAAGGTTGTCATTTTGGCCCAGGTGGTTACAATCCTGGAGCCCAAGAACTGTGAGGGGCTGGGTGTGCTGACATTTCAGTTACCTCACCTTTCCCTCGCTCGGAGAGTGCTGCTGCAGAAACAGGTTCCACGGCCATCTAATGAGATCCATATTGGTGAAGTTATTCTGTGCCAAGTCCTATTTATCATTAATTGGTGGGTTTGCTTGCAGATCTTTCCTACTATTTGCTGATTATACCCCCACACATTTTATTATCTTGCCAAAATTCAAATGCTAATAATTTCTTGATTTATTGTTTGTTTATAACTCTGTCTACTGCCTAAATGGATGTAGTTAGAAAATTTCAAAACAGCAACAGCTCTTTTGCTGACTGGGTTTCTTTCACATTTTGCACATGGCAGTCAACTATTTATAAACCTCCGTAGGGACTCCTAAACCTTTACAGTTGGGTTCCTCCCACAGCTTCAGCCCCTTTTCTCCCTTGCTCCCCCAGGGCAAGTCTTGTTTTTTGGCATAAAGACAATGATGGGGATTGTTAGGCAGAGAAAATGTCTGCAAGCTATGAACCATGGGTAAGGATTTTTAATTTGTACCTCAACCAGAATAAGCTGAAAGTCAGAGACATCCAAGAGAGTAAGGGTATTTTCACCATTAGGTAGGAGATCCACATCTGAGCTGCTGGTGTTCTTTAGGCTTGCAAAATGTGGAACAAAAAACCTGAAAACTCCCTTTACACTGGTTGTGTGCAAACTGTACAATGTCCCGTTTTCAGTACTGTACAAAATTACTGTCTTTCTAAAAGCCCCAAACATAACTTTTAAATCTGCCATGCTTTGGAGTAACAAAAGGAATAGTGGAGAGAAGAAAGAAGTCAAAGCAACTGGTCGCATGTGATGGCAGTTAAAGAAGCTGGAGTTTGGATGTACAGCCTCACACATCTCTGGGGGAGTTTCATTGACTTCAACAGAATTTAAACTTTTAGCCTATTATAACTAGGCAAAAGTCTGAAGGGAGAAAAGGCTTTACTCAGAGACTAGAAAAAAGTGGTCATGAAGTGATGTGAAGTATCTGGGTAGTTGTTGATGTTCCATTAATACGTAAAAACAGGGCCTTTTAAAAACCATACTAAGGAGGTAGAAGATGTGCATTTTAACTGTTTCCTTATTCTGGTTTCTCTCTCACATGCTTCTCTACAGAAGTTGCCAAGTCCAGTCTTATCAAATAAATATCAGCTTTTTATTCTTTCCTGAAATGTGAGTAAGCTGTGTGTGGCTCGGTCTGGTCCCTGGGAAGGGAACAGGCATCGGTTTGCCATGTGAATGTACATGTCAAAGTGCAGCTCTACCAGCCAGTCTGGGGCTGGGTGGGGAGAGACATGGGGAGAATGAACTCAGTGTTACAAACCGTCTCTTTTGAATTTCTGCAACCTATTAGTCACAGCAAGCTGCCCTTATTGATTTTGGTAAGAGAGGTCACTTTTAATCCTCTAAAGTGGAGAGAGCTACATGCACTCTCCATAGCATGACATTAAAATTGACACAGCTCTGCATCAGTTCTATGAAAAAGCCCTAAACCTAGACGGATTATTGCCTCTCCTTTCAATGGATACAAGCTGCTAACCAGAGCATGCTAGCCTAGATTAGGTGTAAAAGCTTTAAAATACTTGATAAGGCAAGCACAGCCAAAAGAAGCTAGAAAATATGTGAGCACGCTAAAAGAGCTGCCCCTGCATAAATAGGCCATTAGTCTTCAGAAACTTTATTTTCTCCTTTTTAAAAAATTTAAAAGTCAACACAGAGGAGTTGAGATTATCATATAAAAGAACAAACAAAAGCTGACCTTACTCTATGATTAGGAAGAAAGCTTTATTCTGGCTGATAGCCCTAGCTAGTTTTGTTTATGTTCTTTAGAGAGCTAAATCTTTGAATACAATTAGAATCGTCAGACTCAAATCTTAAGTGTGCCTCAAAATAAACAGCAGAGGTGAACTCTCAGCAGTTTTCTTTTCATCTTTGTTATCCTTGCCCTGACCCGTTTTTCCTGCCTAATGATACTTTGTGGCATACTATTATTAAGAGAAATCTTCTTGATGGAAAAATATGCTTTATGGGGATAAGAAAGTTGTTGTGAACCTGGAGAAGTATTTTTTTGTTTGTTTGTTTCTTTGGAATTCCAGAAAATGACTAGTGCTCCTTTTGATTTTATGGTGGCTTTTATTTGGAAGTTTGTTTTCTGAGGGTCTTAGTAACTTTTTTTTCCTTTGTGCCTTAGTAAATATTTACAATGTCGTATTGGCTTGTAAGCCTGGTGTTCTCCCTTTTCATTAGTTGTAGCTTGCTTCAGTATTTCTTATTAAAGGCTAGAAATTGCCTTTCTAAATAAAAGACACCTGCAAAAGAAACTGTGGTTAAAAACCCATTAAGATACAGTCTTAATCTGTGTAGCCTGTATTTCATGTGACGAGGGAGGTGCCACAGCACCTTGCAATAAATGCTAGAAGTGGTTAGTTGGATAGATCTCTGAGCTCCTTCTCAACAGAGGTTAAAGTGTGTCTGTGTGGGCAGTGTGGTTTCCCCTTCTACATGAAGAGATATTTACTCTTCCTCCTCATCTGAGGCGTTTCTGCGTGTGGTGTGGTGGTATTTTCCCCTCTGTGGATTTTGCAGGGCCTAAGGAAATCTAAAGCAGGAAGGGAGCTGGCTTTTGGCTTCGTCACTGACCCTGAGAAATGGCACCTAGAAGAAAAAGTGAAAGCTCCCCATTCTGCAGATTGTCTGGGCTTCTGTATGGAAGCTTATTTTTGTCACGTCTCTTCATTTTCCTCTCCTATCGAGGAAGAAAGGGAAATAAGGTATGTTGCCAATCTCTCCGTCTTTGTGTTGGAAGAGTCCTCCCTGATGCCCGAGAGGGGAGAGACAGGAGGAAGACAGGAAAGCATGGGTTGATGAAGGGGAACAAGAAATGAAAGGAAGAAAAATACTTTTATTTTTTACTTACATAAAGGACTTATTCCTAGCCCAGGTGAGACTTGGTGGGGAAAAGAGAAAGGAAATGTCACACAGAAGATGAGGAAAAGTAATATTACTCAGATGTCAAGAAAGATGAGGGAGGCTACCATGAGGCTGTTCAAGTGAGAGAGGAGTGAAAAACCAGCACTCGCATGAAGCAGACATTACAGTTCTCTGTTTTCGGAGATTTCCGAAATATTCCTGTGATGTATTTGTTAGCAGAACTGGAAGAGCAGAGATAGAGGAGAGTGAAAAGTATAATTTTCTTTCCTCCCCACCCTCTGCTCCCCTGCCAACCCAAGGAAGTGGATTTAGTTTCTCCAATTAATGTTGAATTGAGATGTCAAGAGATGTGGCTGTACACGAGCAGAGGAGACATGAAGATGCCCAGTTGATGTCGGGTACTAGGATAGTTTTTCCCTGAAAAGGTGGAAAGGAGCGCTAGTCTGGACACTGTTGTTTCTGCCTTCTCTATAGTATTTGTAAAATATTCTTTCTCTCATCACACTCCTGTCTTATCTCTGGGATCTCTGTGCATGTCCCTTGGGATGTATACATCTGTGCAAGGCCTGTTTCTGTAATGACAGTTACCATAGTTCTCCCATTTATGCTATTTTTTTCCAATACAATAAACTCATGCAAGTGTAAATGCCAACATATATGTTTCAGGAAAACCAGGAGAACTATTACACATATTACACCTCTGCACATAAGTTCTTATTTTGTAGATTACTGTTTGGCTGCAATCTTTTTCAGGTGCACCTCTCATATCCCAATTTCTTTGCTTCATCCTTCTGAGCCAGTTAAATGTGTATATAACTGATTTTTTGAAACGGGGCCAAACCCCATGTACTTCAATAGCTTTGAAACATATGGTTAACTTCAAGCATGTGTGCAGGAGTTTGCTGAAGAGAGATAGTTTGCTGAATCAGGACTTCCCAACACCAAGATTTTAAATTGCAAACAATCCTCTGTTTGAACGTATTTTAACTACTGCCTCCCATGGACTGTAGGTAACTATTGTTACTTGAGCTCTGCAGGTGACAAAAGTTGTAGTTGGATAAACAGAGTTTTAAGGGTAAACCAAATCTTTCTGATACCCTTCTGTGACAACTATTGTTTTTACTTCCTCCTAATAAATAGTTATGTTACATGAAAGGGAATGATGATTAGAATTTCAAGTTATGGTTAAAACCCTCTTTTTCTGGGGGAATAGAAAAAGTCTGCTACTTAAAAAAAAGAGAGGAAATTGTTATAGCGTTTGTGTTGCTGTTAGGAGATTTCTGTATTTTCTAACAAAATGTGGTACTGAGATGATAGTACACCTATGCCATTATTGACCAAATAAACATAAGTCAGCTATCCAGTCTTCTGGATACATAAATTTGTGTGATTTCTTGAGAAAATACTTCGAAGAACAATGAAAGTGTGTATATATGTAAAAAAAAAACCAAACTAAAAAGCCCCAAACAAAACAAAACCAAACAAACCCCCAAACCAACCCTGAAACAAACAGACCAGCCCACCCAAAACCCACAAAAAGAAAAAAAAGGAAAACAAACAAAAAAAAAACCCAACAAAAAAATCCAGTTGCCTTTCTCATTCACTTGTGTTCTTCTGTGTGCGGTGATAAATGGGACAGGGCTGTCTGCCCTGTGTTGTTTTAATTTTCCCCATTGTGGATCACAGGTAGGGTGGGGTGGAAAGTAGATTGCACGGAACAAATGCATCTGTCGGAAGGTGCAGGCAAGAGGAAAGAGTCAGTGAGGGAAATGTTCCTTTCAAAATACTTCTTAATATGCTGTTAGTGATGAAGTGCTCAAATTGCCTTCTTGATGACAGTCAGGGAAGAAAAGAAAAGCATATTTTGCTATTGCAATTGATACACATAATACAGTGTTTTAAAACAAAGCGTTCTTTCCTTGTTTTTATGTTAGGTGGTAAGACTTAAAAATATAATTGGGCTTTCTCCTTCTTACTGCTTTTCAATATTCGTTTCCTTACATTCCATCTTCAAACCAGCTAATCTGTATCCCCTTCTTCTTGAATAGCATTATCCTGACAACAGAGCAGTGAAAAGAGCCGAGACTGCAGGACTTCTAACAATGCCAGAGGGCCCCAGGAATAGGAATGCCCTGAAAAAATGTGCTTCCATCCAGCTGCCCTTCATATTGTTGTCTCTCTATCCAATTTACTAGAGAATTTCCCACTGGCTCTTGGCTCATTCCCAAATGAGAATGTAATCTTTTAAAGATTACACTGCATAATGGAGGGACAAGGAGCTCTTTATTAACTGGGATGGGGAGTCACTTGCTATTAGGCAAGGGAGATGGATGGGATGTAGTAGTGTTTTGTGAGCTCTGCTTTCTGCCCCTTCTTGTCTCATCAGCGACAGGATGGCAGGTTGGAAGTGGGAAACCACTGCAGCTGCACTGTAGAAAACCAAATAATTGAATGTAGCTTATGATTATGGCAATTACTTTTATAACATGAGGGATTATACCATAACTATTATATTTCCAACAAGATTAAGTTACTAACCTAATGCCACAACATGTTTTCCAGGAAAATAAAAACACCTCTGCTTGTTCCAGAGTTGCTGCATTCAAAGTGTGAAAGAGCTGAGAGACTAAGGGGACCTGCAGGGCTGTCTGTACAGACACTGTCTGGATCAGATTCCTGTCACTTCCATGGGCTCTGAGAGCTAGACACCCTTACCCTTTTTGGGATGTAAAGCAGTGTTGTACTCTGGTAATCATAAATGCTTCTTCTCTCTCCTCTCAAGCAGCTTAGCTTCTGCCAGTAATAGTTAATAAAACAATAATCAGAAGCTATCCTTGCAATGGAGAAATTCTTAAAACTTCACAAAGGAACCAATTTTGCCGATGCAAACCCACTGAACTGATTGGAAAGCTTAAGCTTCAACATATTTTCATACTGGGCTTTCCTTTTACTACATGTTTTGAAAGTACTGCTTAAGACAGCAGATATCTGTATGCATAATGAGGTAATCTTAGATCACCTCTAGTGCGAGGTCAGTTTTGCTGAAGTTTCTGGAGTCTGCAGTGTGATTTTTTGGTGAGTTTTTTGTATTTTTTGTCTCCTACATAAATAGCAAGGTCATAGATGAGACTTTGTCGTTTAACTTGTACAGATATAGCCTTGTATAGACTGTTCATGGTAGGAGTATAGGCTAAGTTAATTATGCAGGAAGAGCAGTTTCCTTTTGTTCATCAGCTGGAAAATGACTAGAAAATTAAATTTTGGAGACTTCAGAAATATATCATGTGTTGATCATTATGAGCAAATTAACTGGCTTCATGGAAAAGCCTGTTCTGATTCTAAAGAGGAATTTAGGTGAACAATATAATTCTATAAATATTTTTATTAGTTTTTATATACTATGTGCGGAATGATATCTTGAGCAGTTGATTTCATTTTTATTGGATGTACGTTTAAGTCTTCTCACACCATTGTGCTTTATGAAAATACCTGTTATCACACAAAGCTATTGGATACATTTGGAAAGGTTGGACATGCATTTGTAAACAGATCTTTTCTTTTTCTGGTGAAGAACTGGAGTTACGGATATCAAATTAATGTTAACCAGGAGCATGTTACTGTTGTTTCTAATCTTGACAATCAAGATTAGAAACCTCTGAATGGCAGGCTACTCCTGATTTTATTCTTTTTTTCCCCCCTTCTTTCTTCTAAGTCTGTGAACAGAAGAAGAAGTGAGACTGATTTCATGGTGGATCTTTCTGTCCTGTAGGCTGCAGATCTGACCATTGCCACGTATAAACTGTGTGTCTCAGTGACACACTCTTGGCTTTTTGACCTTCCTATTCACTGGAGCTTGAAAGAGTCACCTTAGGCAAAAGTTACCTTCTGGGATTGAGAGCCCTGGGCACCATTAAGACAGTGTTAATGAAAGGTGGTTTCATAATTTCCTTGTGGTGTCTACCCAGCCTAACGAGGTTATAACTCTATTTGATAACTGCAAAGCATCTTTTTGCCGGGTAAGGATATATTTCCATTCTCTCCCTTGGCTTTTATCACTTTCAGACACAGACCCTATGTTCCCAGTGAAACATCCTGTATTAAACTTCTCTGAGAGTTCCTCAGTTTTGTCCCCTATGCATTGGTTCCTTGCTGGTAGAAACAGTTGCACAAGCAATCAACTTGTTTCCTTATGTCTCCTCTGGCCAGGGCGTCTTTTTAGGTCTTTGACTGCTGCTTGCTTTGAGAAAGAAGGTCAGCATGGGTTTATTGCACACCTGCCAGTAGTTTGCAAAATGTAAGATCCTCATAGTGACCTGTGTGCCCACCAGGCAAGTGTTACCTTTTCGCAGACCTCATGGATGGAATCATAACCCATGGGAGGGGGCCCACCACAGCTGAGGGCCATACCTCGAGCTGCCACGGGAGTTTCACAAGGTCTTGCTGTTCATTGGCTTCCTTGTCCTCTTTGCATTGTGTGCTGAAGCACCTTCTTAGAAGTCAGGCTGTGGCTGATGGCATTGGCTGCAAGCAGCAGTGCAGCCTGATCAGCTGGAAATTGTAAAGGCAGTGATACAGATTCGTGCAGACTTCTGTGTGCGCCCTCTCACTGTGAATAGGTGAGAAAACACTGACCTTTCGGTGTGACCGAGGCACAGGTGTAAAGTTTTTCAAGTGGAATGAGAAGTACTGGAATAGCTCCTAGAGACACTGGTGTGTTCAGAAGGTCTTGCAGGAATGTTTGTATGGTTTTGTTGATTACGTTGATGCTGGAGCATAAACTGGTTTGAATGTAATTTCTTCATTCTTTTCTACAAGCATTCCAGTGGAATTATTTTCCAGTGGGAAATTTCTGTAAGACCTTGTCATAAGCCTTGTTTTTGCATTTGTCTTGTTTTCCTGCTGATCTGTAACTAACTTCCCTGTCTTTATAACACTGTGAAAACTTTCTGCGTTTTTAGGTCAGTTTCTATGTCAGTTGATGTTGAAATCGGTTTCAAAACTGCAGCCAGAGCTTTTATTTACCCAAATATTTAGCTTTCACTTTAACCTGACCCTAGACTGAGCACATCTGAATTAAAGCAGCCCAACAAATCAGCTACTTTTTATCTCCTCTGACATGCGACTGGCTGTGTGAATACTCTTAGCTTGCCCTAAATATTAGGAAGGGAGGGAGAGAAGCATGTAAAGGTCAGTACAGTGGTTTATTTGATGGACAGTAGTTTATTATAAACTGCTGTGACTCAATTGTTTTTGATACTCTGTGTATCATATCTCAACTGAAAGATGCTAGGGAAGCTTCCGATCTTTCCAGCAGTTAGAGGAGCCACATCTCATGAACTTTTATTTTCATGAAGCAATATGGACTATAAACTGCTTGCATAAAGCATGCTGTTTGCTATATGTCTGTTTTGATCCCACCTTCAAATAGTACTGTACTGCACATAACTCCTAAATTATGATCCTTATTTCTACATTAATCTTTTCAGCTGGATGAGGGGTTTTTTTGCTTTAAAACAATAGGTATTTTTGCAATACATGAGTATAACACAGAAGGCTATTGCAGTTCCTTTTGGTGATTTGTTGCTTGATGTAGTGACATGGCACTAGCATCTAGCAAAGCAAATACATTCCTGTGGTGTTTTCAAAAGCATATGAGCAGCCATATGTTTTCATAGGAAAACAGCTGTTACCAAGCATATGCTTTCTGAGACAGAGTGACAGCTATTAGAAGGGCAAAGCAGGACCACAACCTGTCTTTTAAGCTGAATAAAGCTGGCAGTAACTGTCGCTTTGAATGTGCAGTGGCACTGCACGTAGATATTGCCATGTAGAGTTGTAACTGGAACGAGGGAGAGAGATTAACGTCCTGTAGTCTGCAGCTTGGAAGAGACAATATAAATCTCTGTCCTGCTTTGAGCTGTGAATGCCTCTGTAGGAGTTATAGTAACAGACAAATTAGCATAATGTAATTGGCTGGCAAGGTCAGCCCCTCTCCAGGAGCATTAACAATGTTTACTATAAGAAGAGACAGACCAAGTATTGTAGGGGAGTATGTTGTCTGTTCTTTCTGCAGGAAGAATAATCATGTTGGATTCCCTGCTTCACAGACTTTACCATATCTTATTAAAATTTAGACTATCATATTTCTGCCTTAAAATGAATTATCAAAAAAACCCAACAAAGAATATTCTCTATTATTACACAAATCTTTATTAATGTTTTTTTGTTTTGAACCTTACTGAGTTTGCTTTTTTCTCTTTATTTCTCTCTTGAATAGCTTTTCTCTGAATGCTATTCTTACATATGCATCTGTGCCAATACGTAATACATCTTTTCGGGAGAATTAAAATTTCTGATTTTATTGAATTTACTACAAGTAGTAAATCCAGATGAAGTTATCAGCTCTGTTGTTTGGATCTTTTGAAAGTGTGAAACTGGGCAAAATTCTGGGCCAGCTCTAGCAGTCCAGGCTTACTGGATTCAGCTTTGCAAACCCTTTCACAGCTGTAGGTCAGAAATGTCAGATGATGCCCTGTATTTTGAAGAAGATTTAGCATTGAGTCAGTCACAAACAGCACTTTTTAGCCTTTGGTCTCAAATATGACAATTTGCACCAAGTATTTGAAGGGAGTTCAAGCGTTCAGTTATGAAATGTTTGGGAAACGGTTTTCAGAGTATCATACAGGGGTTGCATTGCTTTTTTGTATATACCAATCAGCAAGAATGCTGAAGGTTATGCACATAATCACCTTCAGAGCACTATCTTACAGGAAAACTTATTTCCTTATGCTTAGACAGTGCGATCCAATGGTCTTGCAAAGCAGAGTCCATTCCGTGGTCTTCTGATGATGGAGAAAAACCAGATGGCAGTGCTTAGGCTCCACGGCAGCTGTATTTTGAGTCTTGTGTAGTAAAAAGTTCCAGCCTAACTGTAAGTTAGGTGGGTTTAAAATGAGCAGTGTTGTTACTGTGTTCAAGGGTAATATGCTCTCCTTTAATGCTGATACCCAAGAGCTAGCTGCCCTTGAGAAAAGGATCACAGTGCTGCTCGTACCAGGTTGGTATTCCAGACCCTATCCTCAGTTCCTCACCTTTCGGGTATTAAGCTGGTTTGGTTGTAAATATCCCCCTGACACTCTGTAGGCAAAGCTTCTGCGTGGAGGAGAGCACTTGGAATTAACAGTTCTGCATGTGCAGCTAGGTTGGTCCTCAGTGATGCCTCTCTGCCCTGTTTCGTTCATGGCTTAGCTGAAACTCCTGCTTTCCATTGCCTGAATTATGTTTTGCCTCCTTGAATGAAGTTCTCCCATCTGGCTGAGTCACACCGTTACGGGAGGACCAATTGTTTATTACTTAGGAAAAGGAGCTTTGTAGCTCCTCAGATGGAGTGAGACTTCACTAAGGCATTTCAGAAGCACATGGTACTCTAAAGGAATGGTATGTGATTTCCCCAGGATGGCTCCACACCTCATTTAATTAGTGTGACTGGAAGTGTGTATGTCTGGATGGTCGTCTGATAGCATTATCAAATACAGAGCAGTTTGTTTTTCTCTCCATCTACTCCAGCCAGAAAAGAAGATGAACCAAACATATCCCACCTTTACAACTGAGAATTCAGCCCCTCTGCCAGCACTACCATATAACCTCAGTAACATTTTTAGCCTGATTCTTCTTAAGTGTCTCTTAGAGTCCATATTTGGGTGTACAGCCAGCAGTGCTTTAATTGGATCCAATTTTCCGCAGATGAGGAGCTACCCTTCTCTGAAGAATAGATCCTGCAATGCTACCTGGACTTTCAGGGTTTGAGGATGCAGTCGTTATTCTCTTTTACTAATTTACGTGCCCTTCTCTGCTCTCCTGTTTCCAGTCACCAAAGAACTGTTCTTTTGTCTTGCAATTCCTCTAATGGTATTCATCGTATAACTCTTTTCTGTACTGGTTAAAGTATTTTGGTTATGATCTCTTGTCATTTCTGTGAGGTTGAAATGCATTCTGTTCTAAAGTCCTGTGGAGTTCTCTTATAAAAAAACCCTCTTCTGCTCTGTCACTGCTGTGTTGTATTGCCTTCCTAGGTATTCTGTACTGTCTCTAAATGCTATTCCCTTCTCGTCACTTCCAAGCACTCTGTAGCTATTGAAGGTGGTTGTCCTGTTTTACATGTAAGGCAGAAGAATGTGAAGTAATTTGCTCAAAGTCACACAAGAAATGTGTGTCAGAGTGAGGAAAAGGGTGGCTGTGCAGTTCCCAGTGTACCTGATCTGCAGAACACCTTTAGAGGTCTGGAGTTACATTCCTGATCTCTTCTGCTGTCTCAGTCCTGGGAAATTGTATGCTCAGCTCCACACCAGGTTTCTTACTTGTTCTTTTTTCTGCTACCAGTAGTCTTCTTCCATAGATGTCCAGCAAGCTGTGCTTTAAGACCAAAGTCACATGCCATTATCAATGGACAGTCAATTCTGTTTCTTGTGGATGGATTCATTATTGGTTTCTCTGTCTTCCAAGTGTGTTTATTCTCCTAGTTTTGTTAGTGCCTGTCTGCCACCAGGGTGGAGATGGACAAGGGCAGCATGTTTCTGCTTAACCAGACTCCTTAAGCAGTTTCAAGAATTTCAGAGAACACTTTCTTGTGACACCTATTTGTCTGTAACCCTTGCTGTACTCCGTGTAAGTGAACTTGCCTTAGCTAGAAGTGTATTTAACTTTTTTGCTTTCTATGTAGACAGTCTGTTTGCCTTTCTAAACACTAACTTTTTTTAATTCTTATGGCTACAAAGATTATTAATTTTTGTCTTAATGCTTCCGAATGATGTACCTAATTCTATTTAAGTTCTTTCAGGTCAGGATCTAAACTAAACTAGCTCTGCTCTCACAAAACATCAACCCAAAATCAACTGAAACAATTGTGGATACTGCAAAACTGCATGCTTGTGTTTGTGATCACTTCCCAGAGGCCTCGTGAATTAACGTTTTGGTGTTCCTTATATGATTTTCATTCGTCAAAACTGTTTTCCTTCCAGCTCACTTGACAACCCACTCCACTGCTTAGACCTGTGGTCTCTTGCGTGTAGCAAATGATCTGTCTGGGTGCTTTTTGAGACCACTGTTGGCCTTGACTCCTGGACCTTTCCCAGCCTTTTGTTTTAGTCCCCATGTAGTACTAGCCAGCCTGGCCCAACACAGCTGCCACAGTGGGTTCAGGTTAAAAGAATATTTAGGAGATTCATTTTATTACCAGGGTAGCAGCACTTCCACTTGACTTCTTAGCAGAAAAGTTAAGCCTGCTGGTTTTCTGCTTGAGACTGCCTGAATGGAAAATCACTGGCTGTTTTGTTGCTACCATCCTTGCTCTGCTTTACCAACTGCTCTGTCTAAAAAATGTTCTGGTCATTGAATGCAGTCAACAGCCACTGCTGTAACTCGTGCATGATGCCAATATCTTATGCCAGTGAAATCAATGATGAGAATGCAAAAGAAGCTTTAAATAAAATATAACAAATTTAAATGCCAAAGTGCTGTCTCTGTGAATTTGCTATTAGCAGATTATAAACGGTTTGCATAATGTTGAAAAGCCTGGTGCCTTCAGTTAGCAGTATCAAAGGCTTGTTTAAAGCAATTCCTGGAGGATTGCCGCCCTTCCTCCCCCCACCCCAGCTTTCTGTTTCACGATGGATAAAAACAAAACTCCTTACAATAAAGAAAGGAAAGCCAGGTTTTCAGCTACCCTCTGACTGGCCTCCAAATCTGGCAGCTGCTTTTGGATGTCTAATTGCTTGTCCTGCAAAAGTTGACGTGCACCTACTTTGAGAAGGTTCTTTGAGTACCCACTTTATGTGCACTCTGATTTACAGAAATGAAATGATAGTTCTTGAAAAAACTCAAGTAGAGCTTATAATGCTGTTTCTTAGAGTTTTAATTTATTTATTTATAGTTTCCTGGTTTTCTGAATTCATAAGTTAGTATTAGATGCAGAGAAACAGTGCAAAATACTGAATAAGACCGGACTGGGAGAAAAGAACCCTTGCATTGAGTCCTGATATTTGGCTGAAAAAATCACTTTCCCTCTTTCTTCTTTCCTCTTTCCTTGTTTTGTTTCTGGACTCTTAAGGCTTGTGGGCAAGTGTAGTCCATCAATGTGTCTATACAGATTTTAGCACAATAAGGCCTTGATTTCAACTGAGTCCTTAGGAATTACACCTAGTAAGTATCCTGGCAAATTTCTTTTCTTCCTTTGAAGTTTCTTACTAGCCCTTCTCCATTTGAAATTCATGGCAAGCTCCCTAGTTTACAGCAATCTAATGGGACCATAATTCGGTCCCCAAGATAACATTACAGATATAAGTCAGTTTTGCCTTAGACAAAGTTCTACGGAGAATGTATTTTCTTATAAATGTGCTTTTTATAAAAGGGCTTGTTGTTTTGTGTTTATTGGTGTTCCATCTGCTCTAGAGAATACATTTGAGAAAAACTAGCTCCAGCATGGCATATAATGTTTCATTAGCAGGCATAACCTTGTTTATTTGCTTTTTAAAATTGTATTTAGAAAAGGAAATCAGTTTGCACCCTTGACATACTGCCAGGTTCCTGTTTATAAATGTCACAATAGGCAACTTAGAAGAAACGAAATAGTCAGTTTATGGCTTTTGCATAAAGAATGACAGGACTGGGTAGATTCAGGCAGCCAGTTGTGCTCCCCCTATTTTTCAGCCTTCCAATTAGCAGGAGGTACTGTGGTGTTAGCAGTGCTAAACACCCTGAGTGACCCAAACTGGGCTTTGCACACTTGGAGTTACTGACGTTTACTTGAACAGAAGAAGCTCTTTGTGCTATGTTGCTTTAATGGCTATCTTGGGCAACTAATTGTGTATGAAACAAGCAACCCTGAAGAAAAATGAGAGATGTCTTTAGGAAACTTCAAGACATAAGCATGCAATCTGATGTCATCTTTTCCCGTAGAGAAGCTATTTCCTTCAAACTCTGGTGAGACCAGTCTTCCAAAATTTCCTTCTCCTTTAAAATATATTCCTTTATATCACTTTTTTTCCTTTCCCCTAGTAAACGGTTCATAATGAGTACATCTGGTATACAGCATACATTTCTTATTCCGTATGTAAAGAAGGCTTCATATGTCAAAAGCACAGTCTAGATAGACATGCTGAAAAGGGCATGAGGAGGCTAGTGGGGGAAGAGGGGAGGGAATCTTGAAAGACAAGGGTCATCTTTCAGTATTCATTTCTACTGGTAATTAGAGGCCACCACTGAATGACTGTAATTAGATCATGTCACAAAAATTAAGATAAAAGACCAAAAATTCTAAGTATCCTGCATTTTGTTCATAATATCAGAGAAGTCAGAGCATTTCCTTAAACCAGTAGCCAAAGTGGAGGACAGGAAGGGAGGCTTAACTTGCCCATGGACGAAATTCATGTGCGTTTTCCCCGTGAAGGTGCAAGGAAGGGAGTGGAGGAGGTACCCGTGGGGCAGAGGCCAAGCAGAGGCACGCCAGAGGTTGGCCTGCAGCACAAGCAGTGTCATGGAGATTTTGTGCAGGGCTGTCACCCTCCAGGCAGCAGCCTTAAGAGGATTAGTAGTGCTTAAATGGGCCCTTTGGACTTTTGAGTGATGGTGGTGACTGCTAGAGCCTTGAGATGGCTTATTCCTGGCTTAGCACTTCATGTGTCTGTCCTGTGTCTTGTGCCATGCTTCCCAGCAGCACTGCATAGCTTGCTGGAGATTAGCAGACAAGGGTTGCATCGCTCTATCTCAGAAAGTCTTTCTGATAACAGAGTAACAGCTATTGAAAGAAAGCAGGATAAAAAGATTATTTATGAAGCTGTTGTTGTTGTTTGTGCCCCTTCAGAAGAATCCAGCATGTCTATATTTAAGAATAATTCATCCTGACTTAAAACAACCAGGAGGTTTCCTTGCATATTCCAGCATAGATACTTAAGATAAAATTTTGCAATGCTCCAGCCAGCCCCAGTACCCAAGTCTGATCTATTAATTAAAGGTAATTGTTCACTAACGCTCCAAAAGACTGCAGACATTTGGAAGAAAGGAAAGGGGCTACTGAAGTTCATAGATACCTTTAGAAATGCAATTATTTATTTTTTTTGTGTGCGTGCGTGAAGAAATTCTAATCATGGTGCTCCAGATCAGTATTTGGGTGGCAGTTAAACTCTGGTCTGTGAACTGCTGGTGGTCGCAAAGCTGTGGTAAGTTGTCTGCATCTGGTCTGTGGAACCATCTTGTCTTAATTACACAATTTACGATAAGAGCACAGAGTGCTCTGTGTGAAATTCAGAGGGTTGACAGAGGTCTGTGATCCAAAAAATTGGAAACCAGTGGCCGAGACTGATAAGTACAGATTCAAAGCTTTATGATTTCAGTGAGAGCAATGTTTCCCTTCTTTCCCCATCTGCCTATCATTACGTGTTGTTTTTGAGTAAGGAGTTTAATTTTTCTTTACGTTTTTACCCCTGAGGAGATCAGGTTGTTAACATTTGGCTGAGCAGTGGTGTCTGGGGTTCAAGAAGGCAGATATACCCATCCTGCTCCTGGCCTTTCAGTCTCCAGCATGGTGTGGATGGCTGGTTGGGTCCAGTTCAGGGGTAGACATTGGATGGGGCCTGGGGGCAGGGAAGAGTCCTTCCACATTCTGGGATATATCATGCCTGCTGTTTTTTGTAATGTGCCATTTTTATCAGGTAGCTATTAAGTAAGCGTTTGCCTGCCTTTGAAATGTTTTGAGGAAGAGATCCCTTGGCATTAGTTCTGTATTTTTATGTGTCAGCCTCATTCAGTGACTTCATACCTCTTGCTAAGTAGGGGAGTTATATGGATTTTAGTGGGCTGCAATAAGATCTTCCTAGCCCTTATGCTAAACGTTACTACACAGCATTTTCCAGCAGTTCTTTTCTGTGGCCTTTTTTTGCCTGCTTTAGTGCTTTTCCTCATTCAAGCTCTACAGATGCTACAGTTAAAAAAAAAAGAAAAAAAGAGTAAAAAGTACTACATTTCAGTCTCCACCAAGTTTGCACTCTCCCATCTCTTGCATATTGGAACTTTTCCTTTTTTTTTTTCTTTTTAAAATTTAAATCTTAATAATAGGCTTTTTTTTTTCCCCCAGTAAACCGTGAGTTGCATTAGTAATGTGATTCATTTTTTATATCTGTTTTCTTCCCTTGCTTCTCTGCTGTGTTTGATGGCCTTGAGTGGACAGCAGGCTCTGTGCTTGTGGCACTTTAGATTTTGCACACCAGTTACAGATGAAACAATTGTGATGGGCTGATGTGAGGGTGTTTTCCTTCCACAGTGATCTGGATAATGAGAACATAAATGAGTTGGTGCTGTTTCTGGGCAGACCTGCCAACTTTTGTTTTGAGTTTATTTTTCCTCTTCCGTCAGGAGAGAACTCATAGAGGCTCAGTAATTTTGATGGAGATTGTATATGATTAAAATAATTTTGAAGCCTGCCATTATTTGCCACATTTAGTTTATAATTTTCCTTACAATGATCTCTTTCAGGTTTTTAAGGCAGCAGGTTCTTTGGCTGTGTATGCAGCATGTGCAATAGGTGATTGTGTCACTGGTGGCTTCCACTCGCAAATATTACATATATTATGATTTCAATAATCAGGGAAGATGTTACTGTACAGTTCTTAAAGGTCCATATGTAGCTGCCATTTAAATGTGTACCATCTTAGACTATTTATCCCTGTTAAAATATATTCACTGAGAGGACAGGTTATATGAATTCTAAAATACGGTTGCATATGTGATTTTTCTCTCTATTTTTTTTTAAGTCAATGCCTTTTCTCTTGCACTGTGTGAAAAATATTTTAAGTTGCTTTGCAGAAAGATATAGTTAAATTATTTTTTGCAGGAAGCAGAAAAAAGTGCAAAAAGTGCTTTCATTTTTGTTTAAATTAATTGCATTTTTATTTCATTTTTTTCGTGGCAAATGCCCTCTGACTTGAGAATTTATGTAACAGTCTGAAAAATACCCTTATGTATAATTGGTTGTAGGTGACACCTCTATTGATCTAAAAGTTTACACAGAACAATCCTGAGCAGCCTGCAGTTTGTATAAAACTGTTTTTTGCAACTTTTACTAAACCTCACAGTTAAAAAAAGAACAGTAGGAAAATAAAAACTGCCTTTGGTTCAGAAGCTAGCTCTTATATTTAAACCCACGAACAGACTCTGTTTGAAACTCAGAACGTTACAATAGATCCTAAGGGATGCATTAGTTGTCTTCATCCCTTGACTTCAGTACATGGTGATGGGTCGCACAGGTGGTGCTGTGTGACACGGATGGGTGTTTCTCTGGAAGAACCAGGGTTTATGGGAAATGGTGACTGTCTGGAGTCATGGGGTGTATTATGCCTGTGTCTGTGGATCCGTCATTCCTCTGCTGTGCTTGCCAACAGGGTGTGTGTTCTTGTGGAGTGATGTGTAATCCTCTCCACCAGAACATGGAAGCATGACTTCAAGAAGTTTTTAGCCTTTAGAAAACAGAAGTGTGTTGCCTATCCAAAGTTAAATGGTTGCACGTGGGAGAAAAATGCTCAGATGTTTTCTTCAAAGTCTGAAGCTAAAATGGGGAATAAAGTGTAACTGGGGAGAAGTTAAGCTCATGGTGATCTGTTCGCTTTCCTTTTGCAGCTGAAAGGTTGAAAATGAGCACATTGATTTAAAAGTGGTTTGTGGATATGGCTTGTTACCTTTTGGTTTACTTATTTGAATGTTAAATACTGATGGAAAGTACTACATGAGCACATGGGCGAGGGGAGCATTTCTATAAAAGCCCTTCAGTGTTATAATCCTAGTTTCTGCCTCAGTGGGAGTGACTGGGAACTTCAGTGAGGATGAATCATAGTCCTAAAAGACATAAATTCCTCTTAATATAGTGCATCTTAATTAAGATTCACTAAATTAATCTGAAGGGCAGGAGATGGTCTTTTGTGTCTCTACAGCTCCTGGTATGTGGGTGGCCTATTCCCTATGTGAACACTTAGGTTCAGTTTAATAAAATAGATAATAATAAGTTCATATGCCCTCCTCTAATGCTGAAGCAGAATACTGAAGGTATTTCAGAAAACTCTCTGTGTTTGTGTCTCAGAGTATGGATGGGTCTTGGGAATGTTAAAAGTAGAGGGAGAGCTCAGTCTGTGTCATTGCTTCTGTAGACTTCTCTGCGCTGGAATGCTGGAAACTCCCTACCTAGTATCAAGTAATCTTATCTGATGGTTTAAGAGCTGGAGCATAATGAAAAGGGGAGTCAAATGAGATGTCATTCACGGATCCTTGGTGGAAGAGTATGCAGAGCTCCACAGAAGTAGAGCTGGAAGCAGCCTAACTAAACAGTTCAACTATGAAGTAGAGGTCTTGGTTTCAGCCAGTGTTGCTGAATTTTTCCTGTTTCTACAAGAGCCCAAAGTTGAGTCTGCAAGGAGCTCATTGATATCCTATCCAGACTCATTCAGAATCAAATGCAGAGCTCAACACAGCAAGGCCATTTTGGGAGTTCTGAAGGCTGCCTGCATCACACACACAACGAGCCTAGTCATGCTATGCTGGTGATACGTTCTGCATGTCGTGATGCCTACGAGGAGATCAGATAGACTTAGTGTCTGACCTGTTGTGCATTACCTTCCTGCTGTTTCTCAAAGCACAGGCATTGTCGTTAAAGTATGAACTTGCTTGAACTTCTCTGTAAATTCACAAGCATGTCACCGAGGTAAATGATTCTGAGATTGCCAAATCCTTTTCTTATGAATTTCGGAGTCATGCTGAGTTTGACATTTTGTTGGGAAACCTCAGGGTTTTACTTGGCAGCGTAGTGTAAAGGTATAGTTCCTGCAATCTCTGCATTGACAGATCTTCATTCTGCTTTTGCTTTCCATGCATCACATATTCAGCCTACTTTCTGAAAAGATGCAGTTTACTGAAAATTGTTATAACTTTGAAACTGTGTTGCAAGTTTCTGCATGTAATCTAATAATTACAATGTCTTATGGGCAAACAAAATTTTCCATACCCATCATAATTCATACTGTTTGTACCATAGAGAGCTCTGGAATTATAAGAGAAAGTGGAAAGAGAAGGAAAAGAAAAAGGAAATACCAAATCTAGGAGCGCAGGCATCCGATATTAAATCGTTTTCTGCCCTGCTATGGTACAACAAAGTCCAGTAGAAACCTGGGCAAATGCCAGGGTACCACTTGTCTAAAACCTGTGATGGGTTTCCCTCCTGTCCCTTCCCAGGCTTCATGGACTCATGGCACCATATGTGCTTCCTTTAAAAATCATCCCATGTAGCTGGTCAGTGTTCTGGAGCTCTTGGAAATCTGTGATCTGAAGTCTATAATCTAGAGAAAGGCTTTCTGAATCCTGGGGAGTTTTATGCCGGTGCTCTGGCCTGGTGCAAACAGCCCTCTTTGGAAGCAAGGCAGGCAATGGCAAGGGACAGTCGTGCAGCACTGCAGAGCAAACTCACTGTGAGGACTGATGCTTTTCTTCTTTGCTGCTCCCATATGGATGCAGAGGTACAAGTATTGTATGCCTCTCCTCAATTTAATATGTGCTCTATTAAGCATAGTACTGCAAGCAAACGTGCAATACAAAAATAATTGGAAGGATTCAGAAACTGTGGAGGCAGTGTAAAGGAGAAATTAAATGAAGGTGAACTTTGAAAGAAGTAAATATCACATATGGATAGGTTTTAATTGAAGCACAAGCTTCTAATATAAAAGGAGAAGCTTTAGGAAGTGATAGCATTAAAATATTTACTTCCACCTGGGTAGATATGAGACCTGGTTTTTCAAGATCTTATAATGATGAAAAAATCAATGCAGGTTTGAATCCTGAGATATATATATATGTTTTAAAAAAACTGAACAGGTTTTTCATCAGAAAACAGTAATCTGTTGAAACAGTGCATTTTAATAGGAATGTGTTAGATGAAGGAGAACTTCTTTTGGAAAAGTTTCCATATATCTAAGGTCATTGCCTGATGGTCATGACATACTACTGAGCTATGATAAATTATGGTTGAGGTCTTTGGTCTGGCTTCCTCTTGCAATTCATGCTCATTAAGTGAATACCTGGGAGAATAAGGAGCTTCTAGACCTGTTTCATAATGTGTAAATTATTTCCTGTAAGAGGAACTCAGAGCTGGGTCTTCTTCATTCCAGGTGAGTGGTCTACCCATGAGACTGTAGGCAGCACCTCTGCCTCTTTATCTGTTAATGAAGACTGGAACAACTCCCTTAAAAGAAACAGGTCCCTGTGTCCACAGTATCCTAGGAAATCACATGATATGTATAAATTTGGGAGGTAGTGGGATGACACATAGTGCCTTCAGTGTTGGTCCTCTACTTATTCCATAAGGAATACCATCTAAAGGGTTTATTCTTGGTTTAGTTCAGAATACAATCTTTCTTTTAGGTCTGGGAATCAACAGGTTGTCTGCCTTTCCTGTCTTCCTCATTTGATCAGAGTTTGAGTTTCCTTTCTCTCCAGCTTTATCTATTGATATTTTGTGGGGGTATGGAATGAAATACAATTTTGTTTTTTAATCCTGAGTATTGCAGTGTTCAGGAAGATGCTTTGCGTGAGCCTTGGTGGCAGTGTGCATATGAAGGTGCTTTTCTCCCCCTTTTCCTCAGCCTAGCATGAGGTGACAATGGAAAGTTTCTTTTCCTCTTGCTGCTAACAATCCACACGTTGATGCCTGATAGGAAAATTAATACTCTCAAGGATACCATATTTTTCATATGTATACACTGTGGGTTATCTCTGGCTTGAGAGTCTTGTTTGTTTCTAAACACCGGCCAAGTCCAACCCTTTGGTTTAGCTGCAGTGTGTATTGACTGTACAGCCATAACAGGAGAGAAGTCTTATTCCATGGTTCCTCCCTTAGTAGTATCCTGGTCTCTCATGGCTTGTTTGCTCAGTGGATATGAGTTATCTGTGAACTTTTTTTTGGTAAGAACTTTTTAAGAGCTCTGCGTTACCTGAAGCTGAAGCAAGGGTTATATATGTGCAAATACACTGTTATTATTCTAAGCCTCTGGGATATTACTGCTCTACAAAATATATGGAGGCTAATAGAAATGGCTGTTTCATGAACCACCGTGTACTGTTGGTTACTTTACGACTTTAAAACTTGATTTCCTTGTCAGTCCAAGCAGACCTAGTAGACAGTAAATAACCCACACAGTAAATCAAGGTGTCCTGCACTCATATTGTGTTCAGTTATGAGAATATGTGCTGAATATCCCCGTTATAAATCACAAGACAGAATCACAGAAGAGTGATTAGTCAGCTTGAGGGTATTTTTCCATTTATATTGCCCTGTGAAAGTAAATAGTTATTTTCCATTTCTGTATCATTGTAGGTTATAACAGGATCTATTGACTTGGGATTTACCAGGAGCCAACAGAAAGTATCATGTTGATACTTTCAAACTTCTAATTGTGTTCTTGTAGAACAGAAAACCAAGATAAGGCATCTATTTATTTTCATTTTCTTTCACCATCTCCCATTTCCCTTCTTTTCACAGAATATCTCCATGCATAACACAGTTGGAGGAGCAATGGCAGGACCTGGATCTCACCAGCTGACAAATACAAGGATGCCAAACCACGACACCAGCGTTGTGATTCAACAAGCCATGCCATCTCCACAGTCCAGTTCTGTCATTACACAAGCACCTTCCACAAATCGACAGATTGGGTGAGTCCATTTCCATTCTCTCATTTCTCCAGCTCTCTGGCTGCACGTAGGTCCAGATGTTGTCCTCATGGTTCTTAAGGTTCAGCTGCATGCAGGACCAGATGTTGTTCTTGTGGTTTTTGAGGTTACAGAGTTTGCACTTGACCCTGATGGCATGCGGCAAGGACCCCTGCAATATGTGTTGCAGACCGTGAGGGAATGGCCAAGTTATTCCAGACCTGACACTCTGGTTCAAAAAGGGCAGAATGCTGTACTTACTGGGAAGTCCTGCTTTGTCCATCCATTTTTTTCTTTTTGTCTTCTTACATGCAAAGTTCGTGTTGTTTCTATAGCTGCTCTGGGAAGAAAGAGTGTTTGTGAAGCTGCTCCTTTCATTTCCTTGAGTGGGAATTCTGGCTGCTCTGTTGGGCTATTTCCTATGGGCTCTGTTTAATTGGGGAATGCTAGAAGACAAAAGCACCATCAAGATAAATGGAATCTGGCACAGTGATCTTTGTGGACAATTGCTCCATTTGTGATGAGGGATCCATATTTATTACCATAAATTGACAGTATGGATGCTTATTTTATTGGCTTGAATGCCACTTGTGTGCTCATATTTGGACGACTGTGTGAACAAAAACATCCATGTTTTGTACACTTGGTTACTTCCAGCAAGCATGAGATCCTCATAAGTCACAATAACTTGTTTTTAATTCTATAGAAACTGCCCAGATGGCTCAAGGGTGCATTTTTTCATCACTCGACTCTAAGACTTTTGGGGGTTTTATGCATGAAAATATATGGATAAAAAGATTAGTGGTCTAAGAAAGAAGCAGCAGCCTAGATTCGTTAGCTGTCATTTGTAATTTGGTCACATCCATTATATGATAAGTGCAAAGCAGTCTCTGTTCCCAGTCGTTGTCTAAATAATTGATGATCAACTCGCAGTCTCTTCAGAGTATAACTGAAAAGCGAAATCCTGGCATCGAAAACTCAAAATCCAGTTATTCTTGCATTTGCTTTCAAGACTCTTCATGGCTGGGGAAGGACGTAGGCCACAGGCTCTCTGTTTGCCAGTGCCATGGTAGCTGAGATGACCCAGGGCACTGACCTTTGCGGAAGGGTTACCCAGCCATGCACAGAACACAGATTCCATCCGCTGCCCCAGTTCTGTGCTCCTGGCCAAGCTCCTCTATTTTCCCTCTTATTACTGTTTCAGGAGTTGGTTCTTAATATATAAATCTGATAGGATGGGTCAGGTAAACGTATTTGATCGATGTGCCTTTGTATATGTTACATATTGACAAAACAGTATTCACTGAGATTTCATGTGCAGTATCATCTGCCCATGAATACAAGAAAGTGTCTGTCTTTTGGATGTCCCATTCTGTTCAAAGACAGGGAGCTGAGTGAGAAGGAGGGAGGAATAAACAGTTTCTTTTTCAGTTTTAGAAAGAAAAACATTAACTAATGCCATTATTTGCGTTAAAGATGATTAAGCTCCTGTTCAAATTGTGACTTAATAGGTCTAGTGGTAATTATGATCCTAATTAAAAACATTAAAAAATCCAAACAACTTTTAATACTCGGTGGTGAGGTGTTTTATGTGGGACTGTACTTGGCTTCCAAACAATTGTTTCTATAGAATGAGAAAAAACTGCATGTGGTTTTGCAAGACCCTGTCAGTCAGGTTTTCGGTTTGTGTTGGTTTGGGGCCATGGTGATTAGAATCTCCGGAGTTGGAGGGGTTGAGGATAAAAAGGCCTTTTCCTAGTCAGTGGTGTGTCTCATTTGGGAAACTTTGTCATGACATATCTTAATTCTTCCCTGTGACTGAAACACACAAATGTTTCCTAAATCTGAGTCTAAAGCTGCTTTATTGGGAGGCAATTGTCAGCATTTTAGTCTCTGTGTGAGTTGGTGTGTGAATGAGACTTATGGTGTGACCTCCAGCATACTCTGTTCCCCATTCTTCCCTCTTCCTAGGAGGTTTTGTTTTTTGTTCATGGTGTGTCCTAGGAGATAATTGCTGCATTTTCAACTTCATTTACTTGCCAAAGTGTTGAGCATCCTTGTTTGTGTTCTTTTCCTTCAGTCTTTTCTCTGTAGTGTCTGTTTTATTTCTTCAAGGAACGTATCTTGTCATTTCCATTTATCTTCATTTATCTTTCCAAATGTGCTAAGAATTATGTCCAAGACTCATTCATGAGGAATACAGACTGGACAATGGTTTTGGTATTAGACAACTGAGGAAAAATCCAGATGGATTCAGAAAATATTAGAGTTCTTCGAAGTTTTAAGGTGGTTTTAATTTGGCCATACAAAGTTGAGGTGGTTCAGCTGTTTTACAAGTCCAGATTCTGAGGTGCTCAAATCAGTGGGTTTGGGCTGGGTTTCCCTTTTAGAAAAATCATCTGAAGCTGCCCCAAAGGGCAGATGAGTCCTTAGCATGAAAAATTGTGTCAGGGAATATGCTTTTTAATGAGCAATAAAACCAGCAGAGAGCAACTGGGTAAAACTCTCGTTGAGTTCTGTAAGAGCAGGATTAAGCCCTAAAGGTTATATAGAACCATCTTGTAGCAATATTCTGATTTTTATCACAACCACAAATATTTTAGTGTCAGACTATGGCCAAGCCACCTGCAAATGTTTATGATGGCCTTACTCCAATGAAAACAGGGAACAGCAATGAAAGTCTTCATTTAGCCCCTGTTCATAGGCTGGGCTCTAGAAACAGAGAATGGGACCCACCTGTGCCCGCACACAGCTTGTTTCATGGTGAGGAGTGGGCGAGTTCACAGCAGCTGACATTCCCAAGAGATGCAATTTTTCCCTACTTTCATCTCTCCTCTTTCTCCTCCTTCTT
Source organism: Sclerurus mexicanus (assembly GCA_013396755.1). Lineage (NCBI taxonomy): Eukaryota > Metazoa > Chordata > Aves > Passeriformes > Furnariidae > Sclerurus > Sclerurus mexicanus. The sequence goes on along the minus strand of VWZF01004461.1, from coordinate 269,553 downwards.
CCTCCATCCCTCTCCCTCCTTCCCTCTCTTTTTCCTATATCCTGCTCTGGGGGCTTGCATATAAAATGAGATATTGACACAAGGCATGGGAAAACGTGACAGAATGAGCATTGCTGGGCAAGCCTAAATGGCACAGGGTATATACACACACATTGTTTCAGGTGTTAAGCTTCAGCTACTACTGAACAGGCACCCAGCCAGATTAAAGAGAAAAAGGGAAGAGCATGAAGGCTATTAACTTAAAAAATAAGACAGAGTGCAGTCCCACTTTCCTCTCCATGTTTCTTTTGTTGAGAACAAACAGCAACATTGCCATTACAGCAAACTGGCAGGTTAGTATAAAGCTCCCAGATAGTGTTTATTTGATAAGGCAGACTCCAACCCCCTTGCCATCCCTCCTCCCTCCCCACCAAGCCTTCCGCATGTGGGAGGAATGCTGTAACTAGTAACTACTTGTGCTGATAAAAAATCAGTTGAGGAACACTTAGCAGTGAAGGGTGTCTTTGGCTGATTAATAGCACATCATTTTGAGATAAGATACATGAAGGGAAAGCAGTAAGGCATATGGAGGAAGGCAAGAAAAAGTGATATAAGACATACATTTGTCAAAGGTATAGAAAAGAAGATAAGCTGAATCAGCTCAAGATATGGGACTCTGAACTAGGCTGTACAATAGCAATTCTTGTCTTCTTTTTTGAAAATAACTCTTTTTTTTTTCTGTGCCTGCGTATACAGCAACGTGTGAAAATTCTGGTCAGACAAATTGGTGACAACACAGTATGTTGGTTGTTTTATCTGGACACATTTTTTTTCCAGAAAAGATGTGGTTTTCAGACTGTCAAATACTGTAGGTAGCTGCAGCCTAACAGCTGAGCATTTCTGGAGTAGGTAACCACCTTTCAGGCTAATTTTTCAAGCTAGTATTGGGCATAACTAGTAATTATTCCAGGTTGAAACTCACTGGGACAGCTCTGCAGCCAGTAGAGAATATGAAAGGATTGCGGGTTGTCACAGATCCAGCAAGTTGTTAATATTGTACTAAATGGAGAGGGAGAGTGAGTCCAGTTTCAGTGAACTCAGGCTCCAAAGTGGACATAGAGCACTAACCATGTGATGTAGATTATCTGTTTTTAAAGAGCATTTTTAATGAGATAAGATGGTCTTCTGGCACAGCATCAAAAGGGAAAAATTGCAACCACATTTGGTGAACTGCAAGCAGGTAGGAGAAAGCAACAAAAGGGGTTTGGAATGCCTCTGGTGCCTTGATGTACTGAAGAATCATGGTACCAGTGGAAGAACAGCCATTCAGTCCCCATGTGCAGCATTCGTTTTAACACCTATGCACTGCCTTCCTGTTTCTCTCTTCCCTCTCATGATTCCCAGTGTCTCTCTCTGGTTCCAGTTTATCATCTTTTCATGGGGTTTAATGCTTTTCAGAGGGACACGGGAAATGGAGTAGTCAAGAAAACTGCATGTAATGGGACTAACAGATGTTTGGTGGCACAATGAAGAGCAGACTCATTGTGACTGGCATTGGCAATTTGGAAAACAAAACCAACTTCTCAGTCTTAATCTTAAACTCTTCAGTCTTAATCTGAGGGACCTGAAATGGCAGAAGGATAGATCATCTCTCTGGCGAGCACAGGAGTTTTAACATAGCACAAGCTGTCTGAGGCTGCAGCTGCTGGTTGAGTTCTGAGAGTATCCTGCTATTGTCCTTTATAGCTTGAGGAAACAGAAAAGACTCCTATGAGAGACAACCATGGGCAGAAACTTCCATAATGAAGCTACTTTTGGAAGGCACTTGGAATATGCTGGTGACTAAGAAGGGTCTTTGTACATACAAGAGAAAGTCTCTCTTTAAGCTCCTAGTAAGTCGGTGGAATGTGTTGCATCAAAGAAGCAATGGAATTGCATGTTTTTTAAATTCAAAGACTAGTTCTCCTTACAGGAAATCTAGGGTAAAAGCCTCTGTTCCAATGCATGTATTTGAACTGAAGCACCACAGTATGTTGTGAGATGAGAAGAAATGTGCAGTAAGAGATGAAGTATCAAATGACCACTCAGTCACTTGATCAAGCCTATTCCGTACCCTGGGCTGAGCAGGATGTAAGATCACTTGGAATAGGAGGAAAAGGGAGAGGTGGGAAGAGAGTCCACCTGACAGTGTTATTCTGTCAAAATTTTATTTTTTTCTGGCTTTGTACTCAAAGTTGGGCTTTAATCCCTGTTTAATGTTCCTGCTTCTTTTTCTTCTGTTTATGCTAAGACATGTTTTCTGTAGTCCCTTCCACTACACTGACCTTGGCCAACCTTAACGTGCCACTTCTGCACAGCCACAAGTCTCTGGGAAGCTCAGGTGAATTACTTAGGAAATTATTACAAGTGAGCCATTCACAGAAACAAGTTGTCCCATAGCTTACACTTAACAGAGAGGGTGATGAGGGAGAAAATGAGATGGATCCTCTCAAGCTGTTCATCCCTTTTAGCAAGCTGCTGCCCGGGTCCACACGTTGACCTGCAGCCTAAACCATGCTGCACTGTGATATTTGGAAGCTCCCTCTGCTCCTCAGCCTCCTCTGTTGTTTGCACCGGCATGTTCAGGGGCTGCTGACTCAATCTCTCCTGACACTGCTGAGTCAGGAAGAAGAAGAGCAAACAGCACCAGCCTGTGTGTCAGGGACAGCACAAAGGGGTGATTGTTCACCACATCTTCCTTCTATTCCCAGCCACATACTCCCATGCCTTCCAAAAACTCTTTCTTGCTGTAAGGTCTAGTATGGGGCTGGAAAGTACTGACCTATATCAAAGTGACTTTCAGGGGACTGAAAGGATCATTAGCCGGGTAATAAATAGCCTGTCAACCTGGAATGGAGGAGCTTTGAGTGTTTCTTATCTGACTTAAACTCAACTGTTATCCTGAAATTTACGTGCTTGTTATACATGTTGGTTAAATTTATTAATGAACACAGTGTTTTACACGTCATACTTTCTACTGAAAAAAGGTCTAAGTTTGTTAGAAATGTTGCTTTCTCACAGCAAGAACACACACACGCAAAAAAGTGTCAGAGATATCGTGTGACCTGCTGGCCACTGACTCTTATTAGAACTGTTGTCTTTCATTATGAAGAGAAACCAGTCCTCTTCCTCTCCTGGTGGTTTTTTGAGATAGGCACTCAAGCCAATTCTCATGCAAATGGTTTCTAAGAAATGGATCGTGATGTTTCTGTCCTGAAAAGCTTGTCTCACCCAAGAACTATAGGAAAGTGAAGTCAGAATCGTGTATGCTGTACCTATAACTGTATCTGAACAGAAGACTGAGCTTTCATAGGCGTTGATTGGCTCTCACATCAGAGAGAGTCATAAATAGGACTTAAGTGTGATATACAGAACCTGAAGAACCTAGCATTGATTACTTAATTTTAGTGGTTCGTATCTCTTACATACCTCCCATATATATATATATATGATACACACTGTAGAAATCTTTAAAGGTGGCATCAAAATTTATAGGCAGAGCTTCTGATTTATATGACTCTTTGAACTAAAACAGATGCAAAACAATTTTCGGATGGAAGAGGATCCCAGAATTGCAGTGGGTTTGATAGGACATATCAAGCTTTCCTGGACCAGAAAAAGCTCATTAGAGCTCTGCACAGCTGAATCACATAGCTCTGCTTTTCATCACAGGTTTGCACTTAACATGCTCTGATGTGTGATTCCAGCATGTGTTTTATCCAAGTGTCAGCCTGTTTGACAGGTAACTAAGCCACAGTAAAATACTAACTCAATATAGATTTTGTTTGGTGTAAGGCTTTTTTTTTTTTTAATGTCTTTTAATTTAAGAGAGTAATTCACAGGTTCCAGAGAAATAGCAAGCTTTGGGATGCTGCCTTACACCATGTCAGTTCAGAGAAGGCCTTAAAATTTTACTGGGCATGGCACAGGGGCTATAATAAGTAAGCAAAAGGTGAGGACCTTTATGTGCAAAGACCTCTGATAAAAGTTGAGTTGCTCACTAAGAAATTACGTTTGTATCTGTTTCAATAAGGGAATGGGCATTGACGTGCTGAACAGACAACACCTGGATTTTACATGGTTTTTCTTGCCAGTGGGTTTGTTTTTTTTTTAATGCTTTCAAAAGGATATAAAAACATACTATAAGTTAATAAACTGTTAATATTTTGGGTTGTTGATTTTTTTGTTTTGTTTTGTGTTTTTGTGGGTTGTTTTCTGGAGGGTTTTGTTTGTTTGATTTGGTTTTTGTTGTTAGTGTTGTTTGGTTGAGGGTTTTTTTTGGTTTTAAGGTGGTACCTGGGTGGAAACCAGTTATGACAGTTCAGAGAAAAATGCCTGGGGGAAATTATAGACTATGTGTAAAGTGTATGGATCCTATTTTACCACCTGTGAAAGCAGGCCTTCTTATTAATTGATGAGTTGAATTTTCCAAATCAGTGGTACAGTATAGTCCCATTTAGGGCATTTATATGGTTCTGTTTATACTTATGGACAGGCCAAATAGGCATTTAAAAAAAAAGCAGCAGCCCAAAAAACCACAAAACACCAACAACTTAAATCAAGGGCATAGATAAATCCAAGATGACAACATTATCAAAATTAGTTCTCTTAAAAAAAATGAAATTATGCTTGATTTAGAATGAAAAAATAATTTAAATAAACGTGTCATTTTGGAAACCTTCTAACAAAGTTCCAAATGGTGGATCATAAGTTTAAATCCTCTCAGCAATGTTTAGTAAAAAATTGCTGAGTTGAACAAGGAACTGATGGCTAGACAGAACCTGCAGGTAGACTGGGAGCACGGGAAGAGTGTTACTTGGAAGAAGGAACAAATTAGAGTGTGTTTTAGAAACATTTGCTGCTATGAGCATCTGTATTCTGCCAACAGAGAGGTTTATTCTGAGCTCACATAAATTAAGTGGAATTTTGCCAGCAAAAGAAGGGGTTGTGTTACTCCAGTTGCAGGATCCAGGTCCTAATTGGTTTATGAAATGAAAGGGGCAATCTTTGAGCTATTACCAGCTTCCTCTGCTGCAAGTGAAGTGAATCGCAGCTGTTCTGATAGGGTTCATAAAACTTGTCGAGGTAATAAAATGTTTGCAGTGAACAATTCTCGAAATGAGTGAAATCCAAATCCCTAGCTTATTTGACAGTATTAACAGAACTGAATGTACTTACTGAGGAATTCTGAATATTATGTTACTTTTATCTAGTTCTTTAATGATGGGATCCAGGCTCACCAGTGCTGTAAATGTAAGGGCTCAAAGTAACATTCTTACTTCTTTTTTAACCCTACAGACTGAAATGCAGTGGGTACATATATACATATGTGATACAAGAAAAAGTTGTGCTTATTGTTAATTTTCTAACCTTTCTTGTGACTTTATAATTTTCTGTCCCCACATATTTTGCTCTTTTTTGGTGAGATTTAAAAAAAAAACACCAAAAATGCATGTTTTTTTCCTCCTGTTATAGAAGTGTCTGATTTCCCAGGCAAAGTCAAGATTATCACACCTTTGATAGTAAAATGACCTAAAAAGAATACAAATACACATAATGAGAAGTTTATTAGAGTAATGAATTGGGTTTCCAGGTCGGTTACATCTCAGCTGATTGGGCTGGCATCCCCTTTCACACCTGTAGCCGGCCATTTAGACAACATATAATTAGTCCCTGTAATGCAGATGTTGCTTGTCATAGCTTAGATAGGCTGCTGCCTCAGGTGTCTAGAAAAGTGATCAGTCACTGCAATTAAGCAGCAAGGTGCTGCCTGGCAGGGCCTCTAATCCTTTAAGCACTTTGGAAGCAAGTGATAGCTACACTTGAATATCTGGCTTCCTTACCTGACAGGTGGTTTCTCATGCCATATGCCCCTGGCTTGTAACATGCAGTAAGGTCGTCTCAGGTATCGCATAGGAAGATGTGTAAGGGATGTACAGACCTGAATAGTGATGCTATTCTGGAGCATCTGGGCAGAGCTGCATGCAGAAAGCTTTCCTGACATACTCGTGGCTAAAGCTTGTGTTCTCAGCAAGTGTTTTTGAGCTGTTACTGGAAACTGTCCCTGGTGACATGACTTGCTGACTTAATGTGCATGAAGGAGTCTCTCTTTGGATATGCTGGACTTAATTAACTCATTATTGCTGTGAGTTGTTGATGTAGCTTTTTTGTGCAGCTGATGTAAATGAACGTAATGAAGCTGGGCAAAAGGCAGCAGTAGTTTTTAAATATTCAAACAAGAAGGTCTGTTAAATTCAATAGGTTGTTATAGATGACTGATTGTGGTTGAAATACAGCTATAACATTTGCAGACGTGAACTGTAGCTGATAATCAAAGGAGACCAAATCTGAACAGATTTTGTGTTATTTATCTCAATTTGTGCTTGTTTCAAGTGGTTTTGTTTGTCTGATGTTACATGGCACAAGTAGTAAACTAAGTCCAGACTGAAGACATGTAGCCAGTAGATTATACAATCAGAGCCTGTTAATATGGACACCAAATGGAAGAGTTGTGTGAAAAACTTCACCTCTTTACAATTAATTTCCTTTTATTCCACTTTCATTTCTTCTTTCTCTGCAGTCTGTTCCAGGCCCACAGAGGAAAGAGACCTAGAGTGTTGTTGAATTGTTTCTGTTCGTAGGGAAATAAAATAGGAAGCAGAGTAATATTTCTACTGTGAAGTAGCAGAGAAAGTTGGAAGAAAGCAGTCAGAGAGTTCCCTTTGTGCCATACTAAATGGATTTGGAGAAAGATACGGATTCTGGGCTCCATGACAGGGAAGAAAATTCATACTTGCTTCCAAATTTTCCCCTGGCCTCTATATAGTTCTATTGTTCCAATAAGAAATTTGTGACTCGGAGGATTTATTCAAAATCTATATAAAACATAATAGGCACAGTTCATTCCAGAAGCCATCAAGTGAAACTATATTTCTCCATGGGGAAAGCTGGGGTCCCTTCCAGTCTGGTCTTTTTGTGTACACAGTCTAGTAGCATTGAGCGTTTTGTTGCACATTAATGCAACATCAAGGGTTGTGAGGCCCTAACTCCTGTAAAGAAAATGCTAGAAACAATATTGGACCCAAGGAGAACCCATAAATGCAGAGGGAAGCAAAACCCCACATATAAAAGAAAACAGGGGTTGAGAACAAAAGCAAAAAACCACATTTCAAGCCTCAAGGGGAAAAATAAGTCAATTTTTGTTTTGGAAGAAGCATCCTTGGAAATGTTCAATTTTCCTTATGACCAAGTTGGGAAGCTGTAAGCTCCGTCCTTAAAAACATTGTAAATGACTCCAAGACAAAAAAAACCTATTCCACGCTGACAATAAAAACTCACCACCGAGATACACAGTTCCTTCTTACCCCTCCTCCTTACCCGTTAGATGGACAGGAAAATAGAGGTGCCCCTGCCATGTTTACAGGCTCTGCCTTGTTATTTGCATGATGGACAGAGAGCTAAGAGCTGTATTACCAACGCTGCTTATTGGAAAAACCTGGAAGTAATTAAGGGTCCTCATTTGTTATTGCTCGTATGTTCACCAGTAGAAATTACTTGGGAGGACAGTTCTACTGGTACAGAACAATGCTCAGTAATAGAACTGTAGAAAAAATGACAAAAACAACAGCTTTGGGGAATGGGATGTAAAATATTAACCTAAAAAAATTTGCTACATTGGCTTTGAAAGTTTTGTGTGTGTGTCTTCCAGTAAGAAAAATAGAATGTAATTTCCCAGAACTAGATGACTTGTAATATTTTTACTTGTTACTGATTTACTTACTTGAATGAAACTTATGAATTAAAGTGGAAGTTTCAGTTGAGTAATACTCAATATTGGGTTATGCTATTTTATTACTGGGTCTGCTGAGTATTCCTTTCTGTGGTGTTTTCTTCCAAGAGCTATGGGTTCTGTGATCTTTTTCATGTTACTTTTTCAAAATCAAGGCTAAGCATTGCAAAACCAAGAAAACCAGCTACCCAGGCAAAGGGACTTTTAGTATGTCAGCACTCTGCTCCTTTTCTACATACATTTTTCCTGAGCTGTCTGCTTAATTCCAGATCTGCCTCCACAAGCTGGTACAGGTCTGTGTTTACAAGTCGGGTCACAGGATACGAGGCGAGTGTACCTGTTGTACAGTGCCTTCCTTGTCGATGCTGAGATATGATGTGCTTTTCTGGGTGGGAAGCGTCAGTACTGTTGTTTCACTCGAGCAAGGCACATGGCACAAACACAGCGCAGCAAAGTTGATGAGCGAATGATGAGTCATTAAGGCAACGCAGTGAAGGAAAAAAAGGAGAAAAAAAATCAACAATCCGAAATCAGCTTAAGATCGGTATCTGAGGATTTCAGGCTTTGTTGGAATTTCTGTTTGCAGTTGCTTCTGTTACCTAGCGTGCGTTGGGTGCGTTCTCTGTTGTGACACTTGCTGTGGCAGTGGAAGGCATACATACTGTGTGCATGCTCATGCAGGTTTTCTAGGAGACACGATCACGTACAGTTGCGCTTAGACGCTCTTGTTGTTTTGTAGAGTTCCAAGGGGACACAGTCTTTTAGTATTAAGTTGTGATGTTTCTACTCCTGGTTCAGTGGTGACTCCAGGGTTCAAACTTTCAGCCTCAAAATGAACCAGGCTAAAGGGCCGTTACTGTCAAGAATAAAGCCATGTACTATAACTGAGGGTAATCAGTTTGGATCACATTCACAGATTCTTTGTATTAGCTTTATCAGGTCAGGCCATCGGAGAGCAGATAGACAGGTAAGACCAAAAGACCTCTGAACCCAATTAAAGTTGTACCACAAAGAAATCAAATTCATGTGGTTTACATTTCAGAAAGTTACATTTGGTGAGCTGTACTTACTTTTATTCTGTAACCTAATGCAGACCATGTGAACATTTGAAACGCTTTTAACAGTTAAACCAGCTCAAATAACACATAACCAGAGCAGCAATAAAGAATGAATTAAGACTGATTGCAACTGCAGCCAATTTTTTTTCCACATAAAGAAATATAAATGACTGATATATTTAAAAACTACCATATATATAGTAATTTTGTCTTCAGCTTTTAGCTTGGCAATGGCTATTCTCTTATCTTTTAAAATAAACGTTTAGTTTAAAAAGCAATCTTAAACCCACAGTCTTTTATTTGCAGTGTTTCAGGGTGAGTTTGGACGTGTTGTGGATATTCCCATCAATGCACATAGTTTGGAAATTGGTCATACAGCTCCGAGATAATCCTAGGAAGCTGACATTTAAAAATATTTGCCACAATAAGAGTGTGAGAGGGTAAGAGAGTAGGAATTTTATTTGTAGTCCCCTGTCTTAAAACCAATAGATGCGTGTGCAGCTTTTCATTCACAGACACTCCTTGCTTGCTGTCATTAGACAGGCCTTATGTGTGAAGCAAATAGAGGTTCAGCTAGTGCAGTCTGCTCTCAGTTTTCCTATTTGCTAAATGAATGAGAGTCCTGAAGCCTCCAGAAGACTTAGCTGGAGGTGGACAGTGCCAAATGGGCCTATGTCCTGCATCTAACTTAGGCAAGTGATGTGGTTTACATACAAAGGGAACAGAGTGACTGGCTTGCTTAGCACCAGAATTGTTCAGTTGGGTCAGCGTTTTTCTGCTCTGTACCAGTTATTTTCTAGGACTTTGGGAGATATTCCTGGCGTTGGGGAAAGAGTTTAGGCTTGCGTGTTACGTTCTCTTCTGAAGAGAACTTCCTAGGGCCCCAGCGCTTTCCTGGTGTCTCCAAGACACTGCAATACAAAGCTCGTGCCATTCTGCTTTCTGGCACAGAGCCACCTGGCTATCAGCAGCTGAGCCCAGCTTCCCTGCTCTGGAGCACGACTGCTGTCCTCAGTGGATATCCTGAGTGCTTTCCCTCAACAGCTGTCCTGATGTGTCTGCGTACAACAGCTTTCCTCTCTCTTCCTTGTGTAGAGCTCTCCTGTCTTTGTCCCTGCTTTTTCCACACGTTTTTGGGGCTGATAAGGCAGAAAGAGCATTCAGGCACGGGGGTCTCAATTTGGCCTGACTGGAAGTTAAGGTTGTGCATCAGCCACGCTCTTTTGAGGCTGCTGTTCTCTCCATGTGCCACAGACAGAAATTCAGAAGCTGTCCTCTGCTCCCTAGGGTGAGCACCTTGAGGATCTGCTGTGATTCTTACTCCTCAGAAGCAGATAAGCAGAGAGGAAAGATCTGTGTGGATTTTTTTTTTCTTTTGAAAATGTAGCAAACTGCTTGCTTTCTGTGGAGGAATCTTCCTTGTACCACTATTCTCAACCAGGGAGCGATGTACTGCTCATGAAATGCAAGGTGTTGCAAAGTGTTAGTGTGGGAAACTGGGGCTCCCATTGATAACTCACAGCAGTGCCGGGATTGGAAGAAAATTTGCATCATCACCAATGTACAGAGACTGTTCTACTCTGTGTGGACCAAAACTGGTGCAGTGGAAGGGACACAGTCCCTGCTGTCTCTCGCTTTCTTTACGTACTGGGTTTGGCAGAGTAGTTTGAGATGCTTGCGTGGAACTAGGAAAAGAGGGATATAGCCTGGAAAGGTTAAATGGCTGCTACTTCTAATGCTGCCATCTCGCTCCAAGATGAAGGAAAACAGAAGACTTTGTCAAGTTCTTTAGAGAACAGACCCTGTAAATGGGGAAAACATTTAAGTCCTGATTATAGGAACAACAGAAGGTTTATGAAAGAATAGATCGAATCAAGTGGATGTTGGACAGAAAGCAATGTCAGACATTATGGAAGTGCTAGTCTGGACCTAATAGAGTTCACTTTGGTTTCTTGTTCACTGCTGCATTCTTTTGAACTTTGGCAAATTTCTTGCCCTCTCTAAGACTCAGTTCGCCAACTATAAAATATGAAAAGAAATACTCCCAACACCTTACAGGAATGTGAAAAGGAATCTAGGTATTACAGGAGCACAAGGTGAATAGGTTCCTCTGATACAATGTCTTGAATATTTAATGTAATTAAACATTGAGAATTTTTCTCATCGTATAGTTTTTTACCACAGAAATAGAGAAGAATTGTAGTGTTATGTAATAATCTAAAATAATTTGCTAGTAATTTCCGGGAAGCTAAAATAAATTGCTGAAGATTCTTTAAACAGAGTGAGAAAAATGAGAATGTAGACGTTCTCCACGCATCATGTCAATCTAATCCCCTTCTATGGCAGAGGGGTTGGACCAGATGATCTTTAAGGCCCCTTCCAGCCCAAATTATTCATGATTTGCAGAAAATAAATTGAAATGGAATTTAATCTTCAGACTTACTTAGTAAAAGCAACAGAATGCTAATACACACAAGAAACGTAACTAAAAGTAATTTCCTTTAACTTTTCAAAATCAAGGTAAAGCAAGAACTAATAAACATTAAGATTAGCTTCAAAACTGTTCAACATATTCAAGTGTAGGAAGGCAGGAAGACTTTTGATTTCTTTCTCTTTTTTATTTTTCAATTAAAATTTGAATTTTTCATCCATTTTGTGAAAAAACCCCCTATCGAGCTAGACATTCACAAATCCTGTAACCATTGATTTTTGTTTTGAAAAAGTATTATGCTTTTGCTGTTTTTTCTTTTCTCATTCCAGTTAATTCATTCTACTATAGTAGCCCTCAAAGACTCAAAATTAGACTCCATTATTTGCAGAACATTAAGAGTTTTATGTCAAGAGAAGTACAGGCCTGCAATCTTCTCTCTTGTCTTCCATCTCTCTGTTGCATGCTTTCTTCTATCTCTTTAGGCGGTGTCCATTCATTCCTCATCTTGTGTGTGTTTTCCTTGCTTTCCCTATACTGGGCTATACAACCTGTCTTAGTGGCAGACAGAGTCTGAGGAAGCTTTCCATCCCTAATTCCTTGCCCATTAATGAAAGCTATGAAGCACTGCCAGCATGAATCCTGCCTGTAACCAAGAAGTAAGTGAAAGTAATACACTCCCCTAAGCCCTCGTCTTCCATGGGGTGAGTTGGACGTGCAACGGATAAGTGACGCTATGACAACAAATGTTGAAGGCATATCCATGCAGACTGTTTAAATGAGTAGTGTTTTAGAAAGTAAGAGAGTTAAGTTTCCCCATACATCCAAAGGAACTCCTTTTGCTTCCTCACAATGGGAAGAGTCTGCTGAATTCCAGGAGTTCCTCCATTGCCTCTAATACACAGGGCAACTGGCAAGGTGATTAGAGACTATAGAAAAGCACTGCATGTGCTCTCATGCCAACAAATGTGAGCTTCTCATTAGGATATGAGAATGTCAAGCTGGAAGAGTAGGAGAAGAAATCCATTTTGCCATACCCTGAAAATATCCAGCTTCTATGAGCAAGGACACACTGAGTGCAAACACTGGACTATCCAGCAGCCCTTCCAAGCAAAAACCTTTCTAAAATAACTTCCACCTGGTGTGCTCCTAGGCTCTTAGAACAGATTGTTCCAAGAACACTTCATGTCCTTTGTTTTTGTTTTTTTTTTTTTTCCTAGCAAGCTATTAACAGCAGATGAAGAATTACACCCTCCAAACAATTAATGCAGCCTGGGGCCTTACCAAAAAATCATTATTTCCAAAAAGTCCTATTGACAGAACTTCTACAGCAACCTTTCAAAGCTGCACCCACATCCGATGACAACAACAATAAAACACTCTGCTATTTTTCTTACCTCATAAAGTTGTCATCTCAGCACAGCTAAACATCTCAGTTGCCACCCAGCCTGTAAACATCCTTATGTGGGGAAGGTTATCAAATAGGTCATGGAGAAGCCGCTCTCACATTATCTAGAGTATTATCTAGAGCCCTCAGATTTCCTGGAGCCCTTTCAATCTGGTTTAAGACATGGTTGTGTTACAAAGACACTGCTATTTCTTGGCCATTGCTAGTCTCTGATTTACTAGCTTCTGCTAATGGATAAAGACTAAGAGCCCAATCTAATCTGACCTTTCAGATGTACTGGCTGTCAGACTGCAGCCACCCCTTCTATTTTAACAGTGTCCCTCCAGGAAAGCGTAGCAATGTAAGGAGGAGAGAATACCTTCCCTTTGCGTTACCAGCTTTAATTCTGTGCCTTCACAACTTCTAGTATTAAATGTGGTATACTCGGCTGCTGCTTCTGGCAATAGGACCAAGCACTCCACTGTCCTAATCCCCCTCTGGCAGGCACTCTTTCAGCAATGTCCCAAGTTGGACAGGTAGCATTCTGTGCAGCATTTACACCAGTTTGATAACCTTCTTTAGCACCTATATGATGCGCCAGGATCTAGCCTGCCGGCTGCCAGGCAATTCCTCCCCTGCTTTTGCCAGTGTCACTGAAACAAGGAGACTGCGCTGTCCTCTTCTGCAGATTCACTTTTAGAGGTTCTGTAATCAAGTTGTGCTGACATTAAAACTGAGATTACATAAAATATGGATGCTTTGAAGTATTAAAAAATGAAGTGGGTAGGAACACTGTCTCTAAAGATCAGCTTTAGCCACTTTAAAGCAGTGTATTTTCAGATTCTGGGTCCCCTTAAAACCTTTTCTCTCTGCACAGCCACGTGCCTGCACCTCACCAGCAAACAACAGAAAGAAATCAAGTAGCAGGATTGTGCCCAGTTCACATTTATTTAACCCTTTTTCACTGCTATATTCTTTTCACTAGGCATCCTCCTTAGGTCTAAAACAGATGCTGAGATTGCTAGTGCCAGAGAGCTAATCGTGTTAGTAGTTTCTGTGTTTATTATCAGAGTGACTTGGTTACAATCTCCTCTCTGGGCCAGTAGGTCAGGGGATTCAAGTTCCCTGCTGAGGCTTTTTGAGCACAGCTGACTCTGCATGTTAGACTGGGTGAGGGAGAATATGCTGCACTGGTACAGACCTTGAATTTCCAGTAAGACATGAAAGCACAGTCTCTACCATCCTTTTCAAATATGTTCAGAGTAGAAACTACTGAACCACGTCCGCAGTAGGGAATTTGATTTGTAATTCGCTCCTTTCACATGATGGGAAGATGTGAGTTTGTGTAGCCCACACCACAAACCAGATCTGGCTAACTCACTGCAGTTCTATCCAGCAGCAAAGTGTCCCCTTCCCTTACACCCCTTAGGAGGGATGGTGGGGGAGGCAGAGTTTTAAGTGTCTAGGAGCAGGGCTTGTGCACTTGAGGTACAAGGGACTGGCACAGTCACTTCAGACTAGCAGTAAGTAACAGATTTATGTTGGAAGGAGGGCAAAAAACACGAGTTCAAACTCATTTCGTAATGTGGACTGATGACTGAGTTCAAAAAGGAGAAAAGAAAGGAAAAGAGCTGAGAAAGATGTTTTCTTTGGGCTTTCTTTGGAACTGTCCCTTTGTCTTCACCAAGTGGAGTTCATCTCAGCCTTTCACCCACCACTCCTCTGTACTGGGAGAAAGCAGCAGTGGGGGTAAGAATGGAAAAGTGCTTGTGCTCAAGTGTTTCCAAATGTTTCACAGCCATAAGCATTTATTGGTTCTCACCCTCCACCCTATCACCACTCCCTCCATGTAAAACCAGAGACTGAGCTCTGGCACACAGGCAAGAAGGAAGCTTTCTTCTCCGTTTGTAGAAACCTGCACATCCCAATGCAATGCTTATAATGCACTAGGATTCAGCTAGGACAGCTTGCCAAAAGGCAATGTCAGATAGGTGCTGAAAGAAATGCCGTTCAAAGATATCCCAGAGAGTCAGGTCATTTGGTGTGGACAACAGGCAATAGCTCTTTCTGGGCTCATGAATATAGGGAACTTAAGCTAGACTGAAATGAAGGATTAGAAAAATTATTCTCCCACCGTACCCCCTGCCTTCAGTACAAACCCAGCAGTTACTTTCCACTCCAGTCTGTGTGTAAAACAAGGCTGAAATATGATATTTAAATTATTCCCAAGGATGCATTTACTGAAAAGAAAGGCATGAGCCAGATCCTCCCTTGTGCTTGTTCTTTGTCAGAGTCTTGAATTTTGGATCATTATGAGGGAGAGAACACACTAATTCCTAACACCACTAGTGTTTCAATGAACACTGCTATCAATCATTTAGGTTCTCACTCTTTCTTATTATATTTGGATAAGTAAAATTGCCAATAGTGCAACAAAATCAGCCAAAGTCAGCCCACAGAAAAAAAACAACCAACCAAACAACAATAGGATTGAATGTAGTCCATTGTCTATTTCTGTACAGTACAGAAATAGTAAACCAGCATGAGCATATGAGAAGAGCTCGTGCTTAGATGGAGCCGTGGCACAATAGATGCAGAGGTTATAAATACAGGCTGCCACCCTGCAGTACTGCTTTGCTCTTGGCTACTTCAATGGCTGGTTGGGTTGCCTGGTCATTTAAATGCTCTGAGTCTGAATCTGGCTTCACTGCTGATATTCTGTCTGCTTTTCATGGATGCTGCAGAGAGATGTTTGTCAATATATCAGTGCAAGCATAGAACAGATATTAGAAACTTTCACTCATGTTATGATTTTTAGAAAGAAAATAACTGCTGCAAATTGCATTACAAAACATGCATTTTCTTCTTTCAAATTAAGTCTGTTGTTCCTTGTGTTACCAGTAATGGGAACAATATTAGAATAGCTAGTACGTTTTCTTATACAGGATCTTAAATTGAGAATGTAGGGGCTCTAGAAAGACACCAGAGCTGGGTGTCGAGACATGAGTGCTTCTTGTCACAGCATTGCCCACAGGTGATTTCCTCATACATTTTGACATTTGGGGTTCATTTAGTGAAACGCCAGCTTCCACATTTCTGCAACTGTAGATGTTTCTCTCCTATTTTTCAAGGTACTTCAAATCGTTACAACTGGAGATATAACAGCACGATCCAACAAGTCACTAAAAAGAGCAAAAAAGTGTTTACTTCTTCTTTTTAATCTTTCTGTCCCTAATCAAGAGTAAGGCACAGACATTAATAAAATTGATAATAAAGTAGGTGCCCCTTTTGTTTGACATCTGGTTTTTCATCCTGTGGGGATAGGTTGAGACATGCTTTCAAGGTTTTCTCTGTATCCATGAGGGCTAGTAATGTAAGTTTTGTTTTTAAATGGAGCATTAAACTCTTCCAGGGCCCATATTTAAAGAAAGACACAGTGATGTTCGTGGCAATAATGCTGACATTTGAAGTGATCATAATGGAAAGTCAGAAAGGGTGTGTTATCATCTTGGCAGTACTCAATTACCTCTTTTCTCGACATCTGTCTTGATATTGTGGTTACTTTCACATCTTTTTCTCAAGTGGTAGAACCAAGTGAACTATTATAGATGAATGATAGAGAAAAGCACATTGAATGGTTTGACCTAACTCTGAGATTTCACGATGCTACGGTACAGTTTTGGTGTGGACCTTCCAGTGAAGTTTCTGGGTCGCTTTTCTGATGGTGGCAGCCACGTCCCCTAAGTGAGCTCTGCCTGGCAAAGGGCTGCTGCCTGGAGGTCTGTTTTCACCAGAAATTACTTACACACGAAGAAAAGCATGGGGATTTTTGCTTGCATTACAAATGTGCGTATGTATTTTCTTTATATTCCATAGTGGTAAGCTGCATTTGCAGGGAGAGGGAAGTGTAAATGATGTTAACCTCTGTCAAAGTCTTTGGCACGTTCCTGGAATCTTAACACCTGTACTGGCATGAAAGGTTGATTGCATTGGAATAGCCCACTTGATTTTTGTTGTTGCTCTTGCCTCCCCCAGTTAAGGAGCTTTTCACCTATAGGAGATGACAGAGGAGAGATGGTGACCCTGCTTTAATATCTGCTCGTTCTATTAAAAAGGAAAAATAAAAATCCAGGTAAATAATCCTTGCCCTGGTGCAGAGATGGCTGGAGTGCTGCAGCTAAGCACAGCTTGGCCCTTTGGGCAGGAAGGGATGGGTCTGGCTGACACTGGCACTGGCAGAGTGCTGAGGGACCCATGTCCAACCTCCCTTGCCTAAGGGGGAATTGATGGGAGAGTCATCAGGCCTTTGGGGATGGGTGGCAGGGAGGGAGGAGTAACCTGCAGGCTAACACATGGTAAAAGGCCTCTCAGCTTTGGAAGTCTTGAAAAGCAAAGTCCCATGTGTATGGCATAAAGTGAAAAAAAAATAGCTGGGACACAAATTAACACTTCTTTTTTCAATGTATGTACGTGTCAAAATTTGAGAGAGACTTTGGAGAATAACTAATGTAGATCTAAGAAATATCTCACTGTTTTGAAATGCTTTGGAAGTCAACTTCAGGTGATAGGCAAAAACTTCAGGCAAAACTTTTAGTGGTTTCAGTGTAGCTAAAACTTCTCTGTTACACGCTACACCTTTTTTTGGGGAGCAATCCGCCATAATCAAATCTACCCAAACTATCACTTTTATGAGAACTGAGCACTGGCATCTGCATTTAAAAGGCAGTCCACCTGGAAAGATCATTTTGTGCTGAATACATGAATATTTCTTTGTCAGGCTGGTTTAGTAGAATTGCCACAATATTATTTTTTTAAACCAGTCTCTTTCTGGTCTTTTTTACCAAATGTGCCCTGAAACAAACAAACAAAAAAAGCACAGGACACAGGATTTTCCGTGCTCTGTCATTGGTTGAGAGAATTGTTTATCAGTTCTGATACAAGGGCATAGATATTTTCTTAAATGTCTTCATCTTGTCCTAGACAGATTTCCCTGAACCTCCTCTGCTTTTCTTCGCCATTCATGTTTGCCCTTTCTGTCTGGAATTAGAATGTGGATTTCTTCCAAGTGCATTTAATGTTCTTTTTTTCCTTTGTTTCGTTCTTGCTGCTTCTTAAATGGTTGATAAGTAGGAAAGTTAGAAGAGATAAAAATACAGGAAATAAACCATGTTATACCAAGCAGAATGAAACTAAATGATTGGTTTCGACTTGGGAAAATGGAAGAAGAATTCTAGAAAACTTATTAAATGGTGGCTTTGATAAATGCTGACAGATTAGGAAAGAAAAATTAAAAGCTTATTTTAAAGAACCAAAGTTGCTCTAAAGTATTGCTTTTCAGCTCTGGCTGAGTTTGCCACAGCTGACTTCTTCCTCTGAAATCATCCTTCAGACGTACTCTTTCTTTTTCCCAAAGCCTGAGTCAAGGACTGACATGTGTGGTGTTCATTGTGTTATCAGGACCTATGTCTGAAGGTTGAGGCAAAGCCAGGAGAGCACTCCATTCTCCACTCTTCACCAACACTGCCCATTTGACAGTTTCTCTAACCACAACCATGACCACTATTGTGCCTTGAAATCTCTAAATGGACACATTGGTTTTGTTTTGTGTCTGGCTTGTCAAAATCTTGGTCAAGGTTTCCAAAGAATTTTGTCATGGGATGAAATTTGTCAGGAAAAGAGGAGCAGGAGTAAAATGGTGTGAGATTTAAGTCAGAACTATTTTTGAGGCTGTTGCGAATTTAAGTTTCACAGGGGCTTTTTCTCTTTAGACTTTCCCAGCACTAGGTCCATGTCCAGGTCTGATGCAGCTGAAAATGGCTATTTTCAGTTTCAGGACATCTGCCAGTCCACTGTAAATACTTCAGGATGTGCAAATCTCACGTATTCTGCTGATTTTGCAGCACTGCTTACCTGCTTGCAGTGAAACCAAGCTGAAATAACTTACTGCCTCAAAGCTCTGTTGTACAAAATTCTTGTTTGCAAGAACTTACACTGTACAAACTTAGCTTGTCAGTAGTCTCACTGGCTCAGGTAATTCAGAACACTGAGCTGAAGGATATTTTTGAGATGTTTGACAATGCTTTAAAGAAGTTTTTAAATTTCACTGAAAATTGATTATGTTCCTAAATAACTTCTGGAAATGAATTTACTTTATGTTTACTTACGTTTACTGGGCCATAGCACTAATCTTGCATTCACCTAATTTGATGTTTGTGTAGTCGCGTCTACTTCCACATGAACAAACTTTATGCAGTTGAAATCACTGCAACTGCAGAACTGAGCTTAAATCTGTCAGCTTCTTAACTGCTGTCCTTAAGCGGAGTGTCTGCAGTAAAGACGAAGAAAGAAAAATCTTCTGCCTCCTGTTGCAAGGGGCCTCCCCCTGACGTGTCAGTGGGACTGGTACCTAAGTGTCCCCTATAAAAGCCAGCTGCTGCAGAGCACATTGCCTTGTGCTGGCAGTGCTTTCCTCCCTCTCCGCTGCCCTTACTTTTGTGATAGCTCAGGCAGTCTATCTCTGTGCAGCCAACCTTATCTCGCTCTATCAGTGCCAGCTCCATAGCGCTCTCTGACCTTTTCCAGTCCTGATGTTTCTGAGCTGACAGCAGCTAAAGACTGGCTTGTGCCAAGCTTTTTTTTTTGTCCTGTGATGATGGATAAAACATGATGTAGCTCAGCCTCATGCTTTGTTCCTCTGATCAGCATGGTGAATGACACTGAACTTGTCAGAGGTCTAAGAGTGTTGAATTGATTTGTAAATAAAGGGAACAGCCATTAAATACCTTCCTGTAGTTCTGTCATCTTTGTTTATTTCCTTTTTTTCTCTGCCCAAAGCCAGGAACTGGTAAACAAGTAAAACTAAGGCTAAGGCTTCTGCAGCATCACTTTGGTCAAATTAAAACGCGGTGCTTGAACTTAACCATCATCAAGGGCTTGGATGCCATTTGCAGTATTTCAGCTTATGGCATCTACTGAATTTCTTTTGAATAGAACCTATGTTAAAAGGAGACTTTTCTTCACTTGCCCTGCCCTCTGTCAGGAGCTCAACTGCAAAGCATTGGCAGTGGTTTAGTCTGCTAAACTTAAACAGGCAACTCCTAAACAGGCAACTCTTTCTGTTGTGCCATGCCCCGCTGTATACATCAGCCCCAAGCCACAGCTGCTGTGTGCCCCAGCCTGCTGTTGGGGAGGTAAAACTCATGGGGTGGAACAGGGGTGCCGTGTTGGGCGCCAGTGGGTGGTGGTCATGGGCAGAGTGGGGCAGACTGTCAGGAGGATGCTGTTGCCCGTTGCAGAAGAGCTCCGTCATACAGCAGGAATCTCTGCCCTGGGTGACGGACAATGCTGATTAGAAAAAGGCTAAATGTCGACATTGTTCTGAACTGGTAATTGGCAATTTTCCAAGAGCATTTTAGACACGAGACTTTGGAGATTTTCTCCTCCCAGGCTGCTCTCCCTCCTCCTCCTCCTCCTTCCCCCACTAGCTGCTGTAATTCATTCTGTCAAGTACTGAGTGCTGTCCCTTCAGACCTTCAGATAAATCCTTTACAGCAACAATTTTAAAAGCTGCCGTAGTGTCTCTTTCTATCTGTCTGTCTTCCCTCTTGCCTTCCTCCTTACTAATTTATATTGTGGCAAGGGGAAGGTGGCCCTGTGTGGAAGGTGGGGGAGGTGCAGAGCGGAGGGGTGAAAGCCATGTTTTGACACATGCGGCTTTCCATTTTTGCAGAGGTCCTGCTTAGTGACCAGAAGTTGATTACAAACACCATGTAGCAGTGATGCTTTGCCAAAACACTTGAAGAGGAGACCTACATTTATGCTCCCCTCATCTGATTAATTTTAAAATATATTATTACCAAAAAGAGTTAAAGAAAAATTTATTGCTTGCAAAGAGGGACCCAAATCCCCAGGGCAGAATAAATAAAATAAAAACATGAGAAGTGCATTTATAGACGTCCTGAAAATAGGAGTGCAGTCTTAAAAAGGTTTCCTTAAAATGAAAAATGAATGACTGAGTCACCAACTGCTACTAATCTAAAAGTTAGTGCTTTTGATAATGATGGCTGTGCTGCTAACTCTTCATTAGCAAGGGTATTTAGGTGTAGAATAAGAGTGCTTTATAGAGCACTTGCTCCCCCATGGTTTAGAAATTAGGCTGTATATGGAAGGAGTGAGCAAAGAGGGAACATATTTTCCATTGCCCTAGTTATTCCTACGCATGTGTGTGTATGTTGGTGTGCTTTTGCATGTGTGTGTGCATGCACTAATAGCTTTGTGGTGATGATGGAGATGATCAAGATGATACAGAATGGAAATACTGTGTGATTTTTTCTGGAGTCAGCCTTTTAAGACTCTCTTTAGATGGGAAAGGCAATGATTTCTGGAAAGCACGTTTGCCAGCAGGCTGCACTTAAGATCCTCAGATGGTATTTACTGCAGAAACTTACATTACCGTGATGTGTTTGAATCTGGAAATAATTTTTCCCACAAGGGAGAAAACCTCGTCATAAAATATAGTGTATTTTACTTGTTTATTCAGTGTTACGTTTTTCTAATAAATTGTGGACTTAACCTTGTTTTCATTTACGTTAGTGGAAGATTTTCACTTGAATTTAATCTAGTAAGATCAACTGTATCTAGCTCTGATCCTCAGTGTGAGATTTACCTTACAAAGCTTATACTGGCATTTCTGAGGGCCAAAAGCTGCAGCTGTTCCTCAAATCATCAACAGCAATGTGAGTCCCAGTGGAAAACCTGTACAACCTTTTTCTCCAATATTAGTTCATGTGTTTTCAGCCTGTATCATACTTTACCTAAGGACTATATCCTCTACCCTCCAGTGGTCTCCGGGCAGCAGGAGCAGAGACACTGAGGCAGGAGTACACTGGAGTTTTCCTCCAACTCTATCAGAGAAGCAGCATGCACCTGTGGAGACAAGAGCCAGAGAATTACATGGGCAGAACTTTCAGTTCAGCTGCCAAATCTGTTTTTTTAAGAGTGGCTGGCAATGGGGAAATGAGGTGTTCAAACTGATTAGAGTCTTGCTTGTACCCTAGAAAATGGGTCTATTTTCTTCCAACTACGGTCTACTGAAGGGAGTATTGTTTTCTGTTCTTTCCTGGAAAAGGATCTAGGAGAAATCCCATTTTGCCATATTGTTTGTTGAGTTGTCCTCCCTGCAGGTGAAATCAAGTCCTTCCCTGTGCCATTACGCACTTAACCTCACCACCTTTTTGTCAGTTGGTTGCAATGTTGAACCAATAAATGGTTTGAACCCTGGGGCAATGTCTTAATGCTATTAATAACAATCCTTTGCAAGAAATTTATACTTTTTTAAATTAAAAGTGCTGATAGCAATTAAGAAAACCTCTCCTTAGGAACCACGGTGGCAAAAAGCCTTGGAAGCAATGGGAGGAGGTCTCTTGGTTAGATTGTACATACAGTACCGTGTCGACACCGTTTGCCGATTTCAGTTATTGTGTCTCAGCGTAACGCTGGACATCCTTGGCAGGGTGACAGTGCAAGCCTTATTCATTGAAACCCTTCCCAGCACTGTGGCCACGAGAACACCCCAAGTATTTTAAGTTAGCTACGTAGGTCCTATTCTTAACTCTTCATCTCATCAGATACTTTTCTTATTAGAACTCGAGAGCCTTCCCTCTAAGGTAATGATGATGTACATTAAGCATCCGTGATCAAGTCCTAGCTTGTGCGTTTCTAATGTGTTATGACTGTGATCTGTGCAATAGCCGTGCTCCAGCCTTGCTGGGCCATGTGACATAATGGCATTTTTAATTTCCTCCTTCCAGTATGATTGTCTGTTCGCATGTAGGAAATTACTTTGTTTTTCGTGTTAATTGATAGCATGACCTGTTTCAGCAATCCACCATCTCAAAGGTATGTCTGAGATCTCCAAATGACTCACTGACATAAATGCAGATGAGCTAAAGCCACTTGTGTTACAGAAGGGCCGAAAGCCAAAGCGGAGTATCTTGATATCCGAGATAGCCTTTTAGCCTGTAGGACCGTGAGCCCATGGCCCGCTGTGTTAATGACCGCATCGGAGTCTAGTGGCAAATGGTAGGTTGTAAGAGGCAGCCTGCAGAAGCAGTCATGTTAAATTCATGGCCTCTAGCTCACTTGATCAATTGCAAGCTGGTAGACGTTTATTTAAAATTTATACCACATGAATGTCTGAGGTAATAGGTGAATACTGTAAAGGGTTTATTTAAAAGAATATTTGACCAGTAGGGTCTTTGGAGATCAAATATTTCATTTTCAAGGGTGTCCTGTGTATTTGAAGAGGAGGAGGGTGAAGTAAAGAGGGATTTGGATAATGTGAAATACCACAGAAAGCAAGATTTTCCAAGGAAAACACCAGGAAGCTTGGTATGAGCATTTAATGTATGCTGAAGTTTTTAAAAGGAAACATTAATGGTGAAACATGCCCTCAAAGGACAAGCCAGCAATAAATTTTGTGTCACAAAATTACCTGTCAGTGAGATTATGTTTAAATAACATAGAATTGTTCCTGCTTCTTGAGGGGTTGGGAGAAACTTCATGGGAGAGTGTTCAAAGTATTCAGAATTATGTGCACAAATCCCATTAACAATAATGGGATTTGTGTGTTCAACTGTGCTCAAATGGCATTGAAAAATGTGGCTGTTGGTTGTTCTTCCCCCAAAGCACAGACATAGCAAGGGAGCAATGAAATCCAAAATATTTTCTCTCAAGATTTTTTTTTTTTTTATTACCTTCCAGACACGGAGTATCTGACTAGCAGCCTGTGTGTACTGCATCAGGATTAAAGCCTACAGGCAATTCTCCTCTTCCCCGGGGCCAGGGGTCGGATGGGAAATAACTGCAACAGGAAAAAATCCCAGCAAACAGATTTGACATGTCAGCATTCCCATTATCTGTGTCAACAGGGAACTTTATTACATAAAAATTCAGGAGGACCATGAGCATTTTGAATGAGTAGACTCCAGTAAAAGGGGTTCAATATGAGGGGTTTTTTTCCCCCTAATGTCCTTATTTAAAAAAAAACTATGGCCTGTGTTTTGATGTGTTGTAGATGAGACTGAGTTCTTACAGAGAATAGTATAAAGCAGTGAATACTCAAAAGGTGGAAGGCAGAGGAAGAACAGGGAAAAATATACAATTAAGTCTTAAATATGACTGAACATGTTGCCATGGGATTTGATCTTATCCTATTTACAAGAGAAAACTTATGACTCATAGGTTCTAAATGATCGAGTCATTACTCATTTATGGAGCAAAAAAAATTGGATACCTTTTATGGGATTTTTATAAATAGTGATTACTTCCCCATATTTGTGAATACTGAGCAAAGACGTGCTGCAGTCATAAAGCTCTGTATGCGTGGCTTCTGTGCAGACTTTTTGAGAAGCATTTAGTGTTAACTGATTGTTTCTCCTTCCAAGCTTTTTTCTCCATAGGGTTCTGCTCATTGTCCATGCTGAGTTGTCACCTTTGTTTCACAAAATCGGAAACGGAAAGCAGGACAGGTTTTGCCAAAAACCAGACAGATGATACTCAAAGACCCTGTGGTGCATTTCACAATGTAAAAGAGATCTTTTTTTTTTTAACTATTTCCTTTCCACCTGAGCCTGGGAGGACTCTGCAGCATTCCTGCAGTGCTGGTTGCCAGTGATTTGTGGTGATGATCATGATGCTGCTTATGATGTATTTGTGCCTAGTCAAGAATTTTTCGCTTTGCTTGAGAAGCTCAAAAGACATAAACCTGACCTGGCACCATTTCTGGACATTCTTGACTTGTGGGTTATCACCCTGTGGCTCTCTGCTCCAGCTTTAGTGCTGTTTTCTTCTGCTGGTCATTGCTAGGTGCAGTTAATGCTTTCTTTTATTTCTACCACTGCCCTCACTCACAGGATTATTAAAGCATAAGCAATATAATCCCTTTTGAACTCTGTTTTTGCCCCAGGAGCGATCCATGCTCTTATTATGGTGCATATGAATTGTTAACCTTTTGTGCTGCTAACCTTCCTATATAGATTTGAAAAAGTGCATGTAACCATTAACAGGAAAGCAACATCTGCATATCAGATTATAGTCTGATTTGGTGAGAGTGAAATCTGTTTAAAAGGTTGTATAATGTAGACTGTCACAGAAAAACTAATCTTTTTTGAAATTTTGATGTATGACAGCTGGGTAGATATATTAGGAAGATGGATTTTTCAAGGGGAGCAATTGTGTTCTTTAATTTCATTGTTTGAGGCACAGCCAGTTCAGTAATGTTTCTTCTTGGGTGGGCAGTGATTTTATGACGGCCCACAACTGGCTTCTGACTGAGTTCAAATCAAGGGTGTTCTGGATCCCAGAGATCAAGCCCAATTATAAACTCTGCATTTGAAGTTATGCATGTTTTTCTGGGGGAGCTTCTGTGAAGAGGAGAGGATGTGGGAGCAGTGAATGCTACATTCAAATCTTGAGTTACAGTCTACCTGTAATATCTTTCCAGTTGTGTCTGGGTATCCATTTTCTTCCTATTCATGAAAGTATCTCTTTAAAAATCAGACATTCTACAGAGAATTCGTAGATGTGAATTCTTGAAGCAGCTGGCCATAGTGTTGAGATATGTTTCCAAAGCTTTACTTTATCCACTGGGGAGAAGAAACAATTGGAGAGATGCATAAAATCAATGTGCTTGTACAACAAGGACATCCCATGGATGTAGACATTGGAAAACCCTTGTTCACATTCATTTCTACCACCCATCTTGCTGTATAGAGATGCACAAGGTCTATTTTTAGGTAGATTGACACTGGATACCAGAAGAAAGTGGAACTTTGTTACTTCTTTTTCTGTGCCAAGCTGTGTAAACTTTCGTGGGTTGTTATGGCTTTTAATGTACTGGGCAAAAAAATCTAGTATTGACTTAGTGTGATTCTAGCTGACCTATGACGTTCTAAGTGTTACAATACATTCACACATTTTAGTCGTTGCTCCAACTCCTACAACCAGTCAAAGGGAGTTACATGCTGCCCTTGACACAGTGAATCCATCCCAGCTAAAAATGAGAATTAGACATATTTTTCTTTCTTTTCTATATATATACCTGTACCATTAAATTGCAATCTGTAGAGAATCCTTTGAAGAAAATGGAAATTACTACTTAGGGGCAATGATGTACAAAAGACAATACATTTGTTGAGAAAAAGAGAGAGCATGCTTACATGCTGTCTTGGATAGAAGACATGGAAAACATTCACATAGACTTTGACATGATTTTGCTCTCAGCTGCCTGTCAACGTTGCATTTTCTTCCATGGGACATACCTATTACCAGCTCTGTGGTTTTTGCTGCACTTGATCAGAAAATGGTCACTACTCAACTGGAGCTTGTCGTGCTTCACCCTTGTAGCACTTACATGGTGTACTGTCCTTCCCACTGATAGTTCCCTGTTGGAGGTGCCATCCTGTTTTGTCACTGTGGCAGGTCTGACCCATTTATCTTATGTGCGCTAGAGTGGCAGCACATGGCTATCCTGAAGCCAGGGGCCTCAGGGAGCTGCAGAGTCTGAGTGAACAGCTCGGTGATGGGAGCACGTGGACTGGCTTTTAGGAAACAATGTGGAAATGAGTCGCAGTGCAGGACCTGAGGGGGCCCACTCTTTGCATGGAGAAGGTGTGAACTGTGGGTTGTCTCCATTAGTGTGACGTGGAGGTGACATCCAAAATCCATTTGAACTCTAGGGGTTTTATCAGGACAGAAAATATTGAGGGAGTCCCCAGAACATCAATGTATCCATGTCACCTGTAGATCAGAGATGCCGAGAAGTCGGTCCTTAGCAAATTCTTTTTAGTCCTAGTATTCTTTTATTTGTACTGTGCTCAAAGACCTTTTTTTGTAAATTAAGCACTAAAACTCCATACATGCTTTAACTTGAAGGTGTGGAGAGAGTTCTGGATGGTCATACTGTTCCTGAGAGCAAAACAAATAAACTGTTATCCAAACCCTTCTGCTTTGGTGTCAGACAGGGAGATCAGCCAAACTGCTGGACTTACCTGGCACGTACTGGGTGTCAGATATGAACAAAATCTTAGTGCCAGCTACCAGAGTCATATCTCGTATCTGCTCTCAACAAGTTAGATCAAGAAAGCTGTTGGGTTTTTTAAATCATTCTGCTCTGTGCTAAAGAACTAATGTCAATTGCATTCTGGATGGCTGGTTGGACACCACAGCTGTAACAACAAAAAGTAAGATTTTCTTTTTAACATCATACTTCAAAAGTTAAATTAAAAATACTCTTGCAAAAATAACTCTGTAATAAATACAATATGCATCAGTAAATGTACCAAGGAAGGGCAGTCTGCACCTGATATAATAAAAATATTTCTCACGAAACTTCTGTTCAGAGAAGTGGAGCATTTAGTTGTGACTGGTGACTTCTGTATAGAATTTTAGAAGTCACCTATGGGATGGAATTTCTGTTACATTAATGTCCCATGTACACCATTTTGGCTTCGTAAGAGGTACTTAAATATATGGGAAAATTTGGTCCATAGAATATTTTGTGCTCTGAGAAGAATTATTTATTAAATTTTACAGGTTGCCACAGTTTTCAGGTCCCTTTCTGTAGAACTGAGAGGATTTAATAATATGGTAGGCACCTGTGGCTTTCATTTGCAACAAAGCATTCAACACTTCCTGTTTTATAATTGCACTTCAGCTCAGGCTAAATTCATGCTTACAACAGCACAGAAAGATGCTGAATTATCCTGAAAACACATGGCAGCATTTAAACAATATAAAACCAAAATCCTGCTGGCCTGTTGGACTGAGGTGATTCTTCTGGCAAACTTCTTTTGGGTTGTAAATACGTATCATGCAGTAAAATCGCTGCCTGATTGAGAACTGCACTTGAGAGGAAGATGTCTGACCTTGGAACAAGTTGGTGTTTTAAGCTGGTTTTTCTTTTCTCTCTCTCTTTTGGTCCCCCATTGTGGTTTTCTAAATATTTGTATATAGCTTTTCAACTACAGACAATAATATTATTATAATAATATTCCATTTTTTTGAAAACACCTGGACTTAAACTTACAGGTCACGTATGTGAACAACTGGTGATGTTGCATTAAATTTCCAATACCCTTATTTATTGAGAAATTATATTTTTTCTTATAATTGAACACACTGTTGCATTATTTTTAAGACACTAACATATTAACTACTGTGACAGTCTGCTGTGAACAAACTGCAGATGTTCATGTTATGTGATCTGAAAAATATCTGTGTGGAACTGGATTTTAAAAGTACACACGATTCCACAAACTGAACCCACTGATCTATCACATTGTTATCAAGAGCCATTCCAATAATCACTCTTCTGGTGTACCATGTTGTCTCCTGTTACAGAAATAAATACCATATCATGATAAATAAAGATACATTTTTCATTTACTATAGAAAAAAGATGTGCCTTGATAACAGAAATGACTTCCCAAGTGTCACAAGGTTTCATTTGCATTTATTAACCTGGAAAAATTGAAGAACTATTGCCTTTTAGTACTGGTGTAAGTGGTAAAATGGAAGTGCCTGATTTCTCCTCGTTATACCAGAATGATGCCACGGGAAAGGTGTAAAAGGTGTGAGGTTCAACAAGCATGACCCTTGTTTTTTCATGTGCTCGAAATCCTGCTTACACACATTACTGCCCACTTTTAAAAGGGACTGTTTAAGGAGAGGGAAATCTTTCACAGTCTAACAGCCGGGAAATAAAGGATGAAGAGCTGTAGGCTGGTGTCAGAATTGGAGAAATTACCCCCACTGTGTCTCCCGTGGCTCCTGCCTCATACCTTTGTGCTTGT
Organism: Sclerurus mexicanus; assembly: GCA_013396755.1. Taxonomy (NCBI): domain Eukaryota; kingdom Metazoa; phylum Chordata; class Aves; order Passeriformes; family Furnariidae; genus Sclerurus; species Sclerurus mexicanus. The sequence goes on along the minus strand of VWZF01004461.1, from coordinate 241,022 downwards.
TACGTCACAGCTCCTGCCACTGCATCACTTCTGTTTATCACTTTATCTTCAGTTCTAACTAAATTTAAAGAGCTTCTTGATTTATTAGTTATTATTCTTATTTTTCATTATTGCTATATTTTTCTAATATTGCTGCATTTTCATCACAGAAGAGCAAGACATTGCTCAGAGGTGCTGGTGCTCCTCACCTCACTGAAGGTTCACTCTCTCCTTTCTCCCTCTCCTTTATGTCCCGAGATTATTACACGGAGAAAACTTGTCTCTTCTGTCAACCAGCAATAGCCTTCAGATCAGAGTATAGTTTACTTCATAGCCTGAAATTGGCTCTTACTCCTTGGTCTGACTCACTGTTTTACAGTACAGTAAGTACAGTATAGATCAGTTTATATTTAGACACTCAAGGAACAGATACTATGGGGATCATTTGTTTCTGATCGAGAAATGGTTCCAAACTGAAACATGCTGCTGGAGAGAATATCCTTTCAACTCTACTCTTAATATAAGGACCCTCTGGCAGTTGTTTCATGCCATTTGAATGTCTCTTTCACCCTTCTGCAAACTTTTTGTGATCAGGTGTTTAGCAGTTTGGATGATGGTTTTGTTTTTTAGCTCTAAATTGGAAGGGTTAGGAGCACTGTGGTGCACTCTGTGCTCACTCAGCCCTGCTTGAGAGAAGTGGTTAATTAATGTTTTTAATATATTACCTGATGTTTATTGTTTTATTGAAAGGACAGTGAATACTGCAGAGAGTTTGTATTGATGTGTCATCACTGCTACCTGGCATATTTCTCTTAATATTCTTTTCTGTTTGTTTGGGGTTTTTTTTGCTTTAATTTTTGTCTTTTGCATTTTTGAAGACATAAATAATGAAAATGTATTTGTGTATATGGCAGTATAACCATATACTGTTACTGTAAGAAAGGAGGGAGTCCCTGGACCTACCTACTGCAGACCTCTAACATTCAGCCAAGTCCCGTCCAGATTCTGATACGTGATTCAGTGTTTCTGTCTGATGGATCCCAGACAAGCAATGAAAATATCATGCCGTGCCAGTAGATGCACTGGAGAGAAAACACATGTACATATCTAATTAAAAAACCCCAACCCTAACTCTGAGTACAACACTGTGATGCTCTCTCTCTTTCATCTGAGGGTGTTATGCTGTTGAAGGGTGTGAGGAATGCTGTAACAATATTTAGTAGTATTGTTCTTCTGGAGGGCACCTGCTTGCTTCTGACAAAGTTGTTATCCTAGGCTGTCTCACTAACAATGAGAGTTACTACGAAAGTAAAATGTAAGGATAACTTCTTGTATCCCTACAGTGTATCTAATTATTATTCTCACAAGTTAATATTAGATTTATAACCTAATGATATAAATAATTAGGTATAATTATTATACCTATATATAGGATAATATCGATTTTACCTCTTGTGGAAACTATTGTTTCAGCCTCAGCCTGTGAACACTTTTCTAATACCAGGGAGACACTCTAGAATAAACAGCCTGAGCTTCCTGTAACTGGTAAATAATTTTTAATTTTTCTAATAAGAATGACAAAAGACAAGTTTGTCTTTTTTTTTAAAGAAATAAACAGAAAGGGAAGGAAAACAAGGAAACAAAACCAGCCATGCCTTTTTCTCATGAACGGAAACACAGAGACACAGCCTGATAAAGATGACTTTTGAAAGCAATTGTCCTTAGAAGAGGAAACACCTATAAATAAGTTTGCACATACGGATTTGCATTCGTGTATACTAGCATTTTGCAATCCCTCTAGCTCTCACAGAGACTATTCCCTTCTATTTGTCCCGGTATTAAGTACCCGAATGACTGGATTGAGGACCTGCTGGGGTCTGCCACGTGCTGACAAGCAGTTGGTGAGGTGAGAATGAAACACTTGGGCATCATGCAACACGTGCTCCACAGATAACCCAGAAGGAATTTTGGCTGAGTTAGGGTTGTCCTTAGGCTATCCCTGTAGCTTACTCCCTATGCTCTTTTAAGCTAATTGTAAGAGATAATGCTCTCTCCAGGCTTTTAGTCTTTCTGTGTATCGCCACAAGAGAATCTAATTAATGCCTCTTTTAGCATTGCCTCTGTGAGAAGTCATTTAAATGAGGCTATCAATCTGTTGTCCAGCTGTTACTGATCCAAGTGGAATTTGAATTGACAGCAGAGCCTGGGAGGAGCTGTTTTATCTCTTTACCAGTTTCTGATGCATCGCTTTAAAAGTGTGCATGGCAGTGGATAGAGTTCCCAAATCTATATTTAGGGACCTGACTTCCAAAGGAGGTGAACACCTGCATCTTTCATTGAGTTGGGCTGAAATTGCAGGTGATGCCTCTGCAGACCAGGCTTGCTGGAATTCTGGAAACAGAATTTCGGATGTGTGGTCTGTGGGCAACTACATCCAGGGATCCTACTTGATCACCATTGCTTCACACACACCAGCAGGACTAACACAACCACCTCCTTCCCTCCACACAAGTGAAAATGGGAACTGAGATCCCTCAACAAGCAATTCAGCTTCCCCTTCAGATGACTAAAGCTTCCTTGATCCAATGGTTGCAACTTATACAGTAGAGTGACCACCTTCCTTCCTGCCCACACTGCATCAAGGCCTCTTGTCACATACTATATTAATTTTTTGAGTTATAGGGAAAAAATCATAGAGGTTTAAAGGTCAGGGCTATAAGCCAGCAACTTTAGAAAATTTACCTCTAAACAAGGACAATGGAAAGGAGACCTACCAGGATGTGAGAAGTAACCAAGGAAAGCTCTTTGAAGTTTGAAACAAGTTCATGCACTTACAAGGTTGCCTGTATTTTTGGCTGTAAGCAGTGGAAGATGGGAATGGAGGAGAGGGAAGAGTAGGAAGCTTGTGAGGTCTTTGAAGATTTTATTCTTTCCTAGACTGGTATTTTTCAAGGGCTAAAATTCAGTTACCACCAATGTGCTAGCACTTCAAGCATATGACATTTATCTTTGTCCTTTAGAGCGATCCATTTGATAAAATTTGTGATCCTTTTCTGTCTGTGATGTACTTCTAGAGTACCACTAATAAGCTTTGGGACTTGTTAGGAAAAAAGTCCTTTAACATCTTCAAACTGTGGACAGCTTTTGAGGTGGTGGTGGTGGTTGAGTCTTGTTACTCTGGCTGTGATCTAAAGCCTGTTGAAGTGAATGGGTGTCTTTCCACTTACCTTGACAGGCTTTAGATCTGTATTCCTCACTGCAAGCAGAGCTAAATCTAAACCATTTAATATTTGGATGAAGACAGCAACACAGCTTACATTTCCTGGCTCTGGAGTTTCCTTTATGTTGTCCTCAGGTCAAAACTTGTCTTCCAATTCTGTCTCTGCAATGTTTATTCTCACAAAAGAAGATAAAGTCCTTTGTTCCTCTAGAAGTCCCTAGATGACTAGATTGAACAAACAGAGCAGTAGTGTTCTCACTGTTTTCCATCACCTACTAAAGAGCAGAACCTTCTCCCTCCCCCAGCGTTTCCATTTCCTCTACTTCCTGTCTTTGCAGATTGGGTAACAAATGCTGAATATTTCCTGAAGTTGACTAATGACAGGACATTGGTGTCTGCAGCTGAGCAGTCTGGTTAGTGCTGGGTTGAATTCTTGACTGAAAGGAGGTGCTACAGCTGTGTTTATGGAGTCATCCTGTCATCCCTCTGCCCCATTATGCTTCTGTCTTTTTAATACCTGTAGGGTATTTTATCAGCCTAGTCTAAGCACCCTGTGGCAAACACGCTTCAAATTACTTTGGATTTTATTGCGCTATTATTCTTGCCTTAACAGAATGAAGATTATGATAAGTCAAACTGAGGTATGGTGTTTATATGTCTTTTTTTTTTGTTCACATTTTGCTCATTAATGAGGCCATTAATGAGTGGGGAAATCCATCAATTGAAATGAATGGCTGCACTGGGTTTGTGCAGGTTTTGGTAGCAGGGGTGGCAAAAGGCGTGGCTTCTGTGGCAAGTGACTAGAAGCTTCCACCGTGTCCGAGCCAATGCCAGCTGGGTCTAAGATGGACCTGTCACTGGGCAAGTCTGAGCCCACCAGCAATGGTGGTAGCACCTCTGGGATAGAAGATTTAAGATGGAAAAAAGGTTATTTCTCAGAAACCATTGTGTCCAGAGATGAAAGGGCAGTGAAGAGGGAGGGGGAGAAGGCACTCCTGCTGTCAGAGCAGGGATTTCCCTGCAGCCTGTGGTGAAGACCATGGTGAGATAGGGAGCAAATATCCACCTGCAATCCAAAGAGGACCCCATGCCAGAGCAGGTGAGTGCCTGAAGAAGGCTCTGACCTTATGGGAAGGCCAGGTTAGGGCAGGCTTCTGGCAGGAGCTGTGGACCCACGGAGAGAGGAGCCCACACTGGAGGAGGTGTGCTGGTAGGACTTGTGATGCTGTGGGGGACCCACAGTGGACAGTCTGTTCCTGAGGATGGCACCCCATGGAAGGGACCCACGCTGGAGCAGCTGGTAAAGAACTGCAGCCTCCAGGAAGGACTCACGGTGGAGAAGTTCATGCAGGACTGTCTCCCCTGGGAGAACTGACCACAATCCTCATTCCCAATTCTCCTGTGCTACTGGAGGAGGGCAGATAGAGAAATCAGGAGTAAAGCTGAGCCCAGGAAGAAGGCAGATGTTTTAAGATTTGGTTTTATTTCTCATTATCCCACTCTGATTTGATTGGCACTAAATCAGATTATTTTTTCCACAAGTTGAGTCTGTTTTGCCTGTGATGGTAACTGGTGAGTGATCTCTCCCTGTCCTTATCTTGACCTAGGAGCCTTTTGTTGTATTTTCTCTCCCCTGTCCAGCTGAGGAGGGGAGTGACAGAGCAGCTTTGGTGGGCGCTTGGCATTCAGCCAGGGTCAACAAAGCACAATGGCCTTTAAAATGAAGAGGAAGAGAAGATAAGATCTTCCACAGGTGGAAATTAATTTGGGTTTGTTTTACACAAAGTGAAGTTATTCACCCCTGGAACTGAGAAAGTTTAGAACTGGGTTTCTTAGGTCTGCCAGCTATCTTTTATACCGAGAGTATAACTGCTAAGTGGGAAAGGAATTCAATGAATTTTATTTTGTAGCTTAGACTTTTCCTCTGAAATGGCTAGACTGTTCTCTCCTCTTTTCTGGGTTATTTCTTTCTCATTATGTCATTAAAATTTCAATTGCTCCATTTCTTTTGTGCTGAGATGCATAGATGTGTATTTCTGTACATATCAAATTACATGATCTTCTACGAGAAAAAAAGTCAAATATCCATGTGTCTCATGGCCTGATTAGCAATGGCATTGATGTGAACAGAGACCAGTGGCAAAGAAAAGCAGACTTACAGGTTATTTCCTTAGCTGGCATGAGATGGCTGTTGATTCCAGTGTCCTAAAGTGCTACCATATATGCTTGCTTTGGAGCTAGAAGCACCTCTTCAAAGTCAGACAAAGATCAGCAACCAAAACAGTGGGCAGTGGAAAAATTTAAGCTCTTAAACAAGGAAGTTGGGAAGACAGGATAGAAATGGGTTGTGTAGTGATATGAGGATTAAGAGAAACAAGGAATCGCTCCCGTGTGGCAGCAAAGTTTATGGATCTTTGATCTAGAATCAGATTGATACCTTGTGTGTGACTCTAATGGATGGAATCCACACCTAAATACCTGCTGGGAAATACACATGTGAGAAGAGTCTTAGAATGAGTGGGCTCAACTCCTGCCATGCTACAAAAAGCTATTTCTTGAACACATATGCTTAATTTGGCAACATTGGCTTATTCTTGAAATAAATTGGATTTTAGCCTTGTTTAGTAAATGAAAGTAGAAGACATACTTGCGTTTTTACATAAGAAAGATTAAAGTCTTCTAAATTTGGGATACAAATAGAACCCTTGTAACTTCTTCTGGAGCATGTTTTTACTTGCTATAACCATTCATCCTTTTTTAAATTGGGTAGTAGCTTTGTTTTTATGTAAATGTTTGTATGTTGACTATAACAAAACTTGGAAAAATGGGCAGTTCAGTAAAATACCCACATGCCATAAAGTCCACAATACTTTTCTCCCTTTTATCCATCTTTTCCACTAGCGTTAACAATTTTCTCCTTTGCTCTGTTCTGATTCTTCCATGTAGAGACTTTCAAATGAAAATTAGCAGATGCTCTTCCACACAATGTGGCTGCTCCTGAGGGGAGCTTGTTCCCACCAGGCTTTTACAACATCTGTTTGAAGCTAACTTCACATTCCTTCTGTTCCATCTCAAACTGGAAGCCCTGACGAAAAGAGATGAGAAGGTACATATACTGAGGCAGGGCTTTGATCCGCGCTGCCACACACTGACTGACATTTCCACTTACATTGAAACATGCTGGTCTCAGATATATGGTAATAAACAGGACTATTCAGCTGTCTAACAGAGATGGTGTTGAGACAGCAGGAAACAAATTTCACCTTTGCTAGCAGAAATGTTTTTTTTTAAATCTCAAACTAGGAAATATATTAGATTGTTTAAATAGTCTGTTTAATTTTTTGTGTGTTTTGTTCACCTAGAGCATGAAATTTTGTGATATAAATATTGATTTGCTACCACACTTACACAGGAGCTTCAGGATTTTCCCCTATACCCAATTTTATCTCTTCTAATTTATGCTCCTACAGTGTGCAAATATGTTTTTTTTCTTCATTAGGGCAATGAGATCTTTTGTTCATATTAAACTTTGTCACCCCAGCAATTCTGTCTTTCTGTTCTTAACTATAATTGGTCACTTTTGAAATGATACCGTTCAATACTGTCTCTTTAAAAAAATAGGGAAACAAAGATACACATTTTTCAGAGTGGGAAGGATATTGCAAAATCATTTTCACAATTGTTCAATACATCTAAAAATATAACACTGCAGAAACAAAGAAATTATTTAATTTCAGGGCCATAATACTAGCAGATCCGAAGTTAACTGAAAATTTTTCCACTAATAGTGATGAACAGAGTTTTCTAGAGCTCCTTCTCTCTTTCTTTAATGTTATCTTTTGCATGCTAATCTGTGAGCATAAAGAAATTTTATGCAGCATTTAAAAAACTTTGATAAGATGTAACTTATTTTCCTTTTTTGAAAACTGCATATTTTGTTATTTTAATCTATATCCTGAATGCCATAGAAAAATGTTGAAAACCATAATTTATTCTGTGCATTTTATCTAAAGGTGCTGAAGGTACATAAAAGCTTATATAGTCTGAAAATTAATAGTAATTTTACCAAAAATTCTTCATGCCCAGTGATCATGTAATCTCTCATTCTATTCTGGCTCTTCAACGTTTCACAAGCTGTGCAACTCCTAGTCCTCTAAGACAAGAATTTAGGATTAAATTGGGTCGTCTTTCAAAGTCCTAGTGTTGACCGAGTAATAATTTTACTATCAGTGACCCTTCATGAGATTCAATATGTCTATACGGAGAATATGTCTCTCATTCAGGTTTGGCTTGTAATGCTTGAGATATGATGGCCACAGTCTTGCAGGACAAGGAAAAGTAATTGGGTGGAGGAAAGAGCAAGAGTGTCATTCTGTCAAGAGTTCAAGAACAAGCTCCTGGGAGATTATTAAATGCCAAAACCAGCTCAAACATCTTGTCTTTGTAAAATGCTTCAGAAGGGAAACGAGCAGAGATTTTTCCTTTCTTGCTGAACTTGAATTAGCTCCCTGGGGTATAATTTGGGATTTTCAGTAAACATGAAGAAAACATTCATGTATTGCTATGGTCTGTTCTAGTCCTCCTTCTAACAAGTCATTTTCCTGACTTACCATCTACTTCACTGTGTTGTGTGAGTGACTGCTGGAAGCAAGGCTTGGTCAGTGACACAGCAACCCTGCCGTGTCTGCGAGAGTCACAGGACGTTCCAAACTCAGTATTTGAACTGCTTTTAGTTGAAAAATCCCTTTTAAATTGTCTCCCAAAAGGTCTGAGCATATCTTCAAGTGTTCCCAGTTGCTTATATACTGTATTGCACGCATCACATAACAGTGATTGACTGAGTATCTGCTCGAAGATCATCACCTGGTCTCACTATGATGGACACCAAGAGGTACAGGAAATCCTGTGGACTCTCTTTGTTCTTTTGCAAACTAAACAGATTGGCCCAGTGATCGCAAGATCAGCAGTGCCAAATCCATAAGCCAGGCAGAGGAAGTTGCTCCCAGATGTGAGAACCTGCTGCAAGAGTTTCTAACATTTTAGCCTTTTTGGATTTGCTTGAAGCTGGTTTTTGAAAGTACCAAGAACCTTAGCTGAAGTATCTGACAGGATGAGGCTCAGTGATTTTCCTCATCTCCTTGCAGATCTCATGTGAATTACTGTGTCATAGCAGAGAGAAAGTGTTTTATCTTGAGATTCAGCCTCCAAATCCACAGCTCCTTCCCTTCCTAGACGGTTGGCTCCCAGAAAGACTGGAGGTTTAGACAGTCTGGTCACGTCACTTCAGCAGCATGGCGGTAGGTCTAGCAGCAGTGACACGGATGAATGACTTCAATAAAGAAGTACAGTGGAATAGTATCTTCCACAAACCTATTTGTACCATATGTTATGCCCCCCAATGCTGCTTTAGTAGTACCCCCAACCTTGGGGCCTTCTGTTTGTTATTAGTAACATTTGCTTTCAGTTCCTCACCATTTTTGGCGGGGGGAGTGGGAGAGTGGTGGTGGTTGTGGTGTGGTGTGTGTGGGGGGAACATGGAATATCTGAAAACAATAACTCTTACTCTTGTTCATTGACATAAACCGGCTGTCAGTTCCTTGTGGGACCCAGGCTGATAAAAAACAGGGAAAAACTATTTTATTTGCAGTGTAAGGAATTTTAGCCTGTGGAGGTTTTTAGTTCAACAGCAGTAAAGGTAGGGACAGCAACCAGTGAGGCTGTTAAAGGTTACATTCTCTCCCGCCCTCTCTTTTTTCCCAGTCCCCTGAGTCATAATTAAAACTCCAGAAAGTGAGAAGCTGTTACTAATGCTAACATACGGTTTGGCACAACAGAATCATGCATTTACGGACTTGTGTTTTTTATTTCATTTCATTTTTTATAGGTCATGCCGAAATTTTACTTCACTATTTGGTTTACAAAGGGCTTTTTCTGAATCTGAAACTTCTAATTTGATTTGAGAGTTTCCCAGGTATAACAGTTATGGAAACAAACACCTTGTTCAGCAGCCTGACAATAATTATCTCCTAATGGAACAATTAGGCATTTTAATCAGATGTGACTTTAGTGCTCTCAAGTCGAAAACACTGGAGATGGTCACTTGTGCTTTGTACTGCTTAGGATTTCTCCCAAGAGATTAGCTGGACACAGAGACAAAGTAATTACCCTTTGTATCTTTTTGAGAGCTGTTCAGATTTGAAGGAGCAATTTCACAATAATGATATTTACATACCATCTTTCCCAGGACTGAATCACTGTACAGGGTTACTTAGAAGACCCCGTACTCAGACAAGACTCAGTGAATTTGGTGGGTAAAGTCTGAAAGAGGATATAGGATTTTGTAATGCTGCCTTCAGCCATTTCCTTGATGCTCAGAAACATTTTGTGACTCATTTATATGAAAGACTGTCAACACAGGACTACTTTGAGTACCTGTTTGGGAGGTTTATTTACAAGTCTTTATATCCAGTCACATCTTAAGCTAACTACTGACAGGTCTTAGGAAGCCATTCCTCAGCGGAAGGTGATTACTTTTCTAAGACAAACTGAGGTGGAAGTGTGTTGCTCAGCCCTGAGACTCATCTATGAGCTTTTAATTCCTGTGTAAAAATATCACTGAGGCAATTTAAACTAGTCATTGAGATCCTTCGAAAATTTCACAGTGAAGGAGAAAAAATTATTGGCACCTGCTGGACTGCCATTGCCATTTCTTAAAATACATAGCCCCTTTTAAGGTCATCTGTTAAACTACCAGCCACCTCTGACCTTGAAGTCTGGTGTGAATTCACTCTAAGGTAATATGAACTAGTAGAGTAGAAAAAAAAGTCTCCCTCCTGCTGCAGATACAGCCATTTGTGTTGTCTTTTTTGCCTTTCTTGTCTATGGCATAAGATGCCTTTGGTCTCAGAAGGCCTGTAAAGCCCTGAACTGCAATTCACCTGAGGGCATACTGGTCACAATAGATCCCAATTTTTCTTGCATACTGAGACCACAAAGTTTAGATCAGCCATTGCCTGTTTTCTGGTTTGGCGTTGCCGTGCAAGACATGGATAACTGCAGGGGAAGAGTTTTCATGGACTTACGGCAGGATCCCTTGACTGTGCAAGAACCCAGACGTGTAGGTGAAAAAAAAACCAGCATCTCCTGAAATGCAGCTACAACCCTTGGAGAGTACTTCAGCTGCCATCCTCATCCTCGCATTAATTCTTGATGCTGCCATCTCTCCAGTACGACACCAGAAATGTGAATTGTGGAGGAAGCTTGCCTTGTTTTTGTTCAAAGAATAGTACCTGAGGATTAAGACTTCTCCACAGATTGCAAGAAACCAAAGACTATTAGATCGAGCCGCTTGCAGAGAACGAGACGTTGCAAATTGTGAAATCAGAGAGGACTTCCCCTCTAGTTGTCCAGATAGCACACTGAAGTGTATCTGTTGCCATATTTAATAAGATATTGCTGAAATTTTGCATTAAATTATAAGATAGAAGCCTAAATATAAGTATTTTTTATTAGCTTACCTACAAAGATTTGAAAAGAGAATAGAATTACTTGATAAATTTACCTGCGCTGCTGCTGTTTTGTACTATTTTGTAGTGCTTATTTTCTACAAATATCCATTTATCCATCGTTAATTAGAGTGAAACTCAGATCAGGATACCAGTTTCCAGATGGATTTTTCCTATCCTGGGGAATGTTTATTTTCATTTTGAAACAAAGTGAACTTCACTATCACAGAATATTTTAAATTTAAACAAAAAATCTGAAATGATGTATTTACATAGTGCACTTGTTTCTAAAACCTCAGAAGAGGCCAAATAAGTATCCATACTGAGTAAACAGATTATTTGCTTTTTAAGTATTTTTAACTTCTGCTACTGCTCCTAGTTTGATCTCTGGCTTCTTGATTATTGAATCCTGAGGGTAGGGTCAGAGAGCCAGATGTCGTCTCTCCTGTTTTAGGTCAGTAGTTGGGAATGCTTCTTTCATGTCTTCATGGTTTGTGACCTGTAGACACCACCATAATATAAGTAATAATAAACACACTGGTGTGCGTCTGGTGGAACTCCTCTGAAGCCCACTGGGTTATGTTAGTATAAGGTAAAAATTAACCTGATTATTTGCCTTAGAGGCATCCTACACTTCTGTGTATCTGTGAAAACTATGAACAATTACTCTCTGCATAGCATTTACAGCTATGGTGCAGCTGTATGAAGTTTTTCTGATGGTTTTCATCTTTGTCTGTGTCAATAATATTTACACGTGTGCTGTCATGGAGGGTTGTGGGTGCATCCCTAATGTTGCTGAACACCTTCTTATTCTGTAATGCAGCAGCATTATAAGTGACAGGCTGTAGTGCCCTTCACAGTAGTATATCCCAAGCTGCCAGGACTGTCTGTCTACATGCCATGACAGGAGATGGTGCTTGGATTGACATTCCAGCACCTTTCTTGCCCATACAGCGAAGCTCCAGCTTTGCCAGCTGACACTTTCTTTTCACACTGGAATTCAGCAGTTATAACTCAGTCTGCTTGCATGTCTCAACTTCTATTTTTAAGCACTGCTAATCCTCAGTTAAGGGCCAGCCTTCATCAGGCCTTACAAGGGTGCATGGTGGCGAGGGAGGTGTAAGAAGATTTCCCAGACCTTGTGCAGTCGTCCTTGAGAGCCAGGCACGATTGCTACCTTAAAAGTCGGGGCAGACAAGATGCTCTCGCCCTGTCTCCCCCTTGAATGCAGAGATAGCAGCAGCTAGAGGAGCTGTGCCCCACCGTGTCTTACCTGTGCCGGAGAAAGAATGTTTCCTCTCTGAAAGACTCTCCTCACATGGCAATGTGAATCTAGAGATCTCTTCTACTGCAAGTGTTTTGTGAAGAGTATAGCTGGACTTTGAGGTGGTCCGATACATTTTTGTTTGTAAACTGTGAAGGTCCTCACTTTCTATGCTTTCCCTCAGGTTCATAGAATCATGGAATGGTTTGGGTTGGAAGGGACCTTAAAGATCACATAGTTCCAATGCCCTGCCACAGGCCAGGGACACCTTTCAGTAGACCAGGTTGCTCAAAGCCCCAACCAATCTGGCCTTGAATGCTTCCAGAGATGGGCCACTCGGATCTTCTCTGGGCAACACGTTCCAGTGCCTCACCACCCTTACAGTAAAGAATTTCTTCCTAATATCTAATCTAAACCTTCTCTTTCAGTTTAGAGCCATCAGTCCTTGTCTTATCAGGTTAACAGTTGTTGGTTCACTAAAGGAAATCAGCGCTGTAATCTCTGCAGACCTATCCTTGCGTTTGTTGCATGTTCTCCTAAACAACAGGAAAGTAGAGATAATAGCGTGGAAGTCATTGTGCAGGCTGAGCAAGCAACCTGTGTGCTGCTGAAATGCTTTTTTCTTCTGGGAATGTTGAAGATCCTGTAGATAGGGAATTATGTTACATTTTTCAAAGAAAAGAGCGTTAGTACATGCTGTTGTTGCCTGGTGAAGACTCTTGTTTGTTAAGTGGCCAGCAGAAATCTAGCTGCTAAAGCTTGAAGACGACATGGTTTCAGTGTGCTTTTGCAATCAGAGTTGCTGAGAATAATATGTGCTCTTGGAGTTTTTATTCACATTCTGTTTACTTGCTATCCTTTTTAGTCAGATGTTGAAATCTTTCTCCTGTGATATAAGTAGCCCATCTAGGTCTGGGGCAGTGTTTTTTTTTCAGCAGGGCAAGGCCTTTGGCTAATAGCAGTTGGAAGAAGGACAGTGGTTTGGAGGATACACATGAAGAAGATCTAATCAGTAGTGATATCAAAGGATGTCAGCCAGTTGGACTTTGCAGGAGGTAGAGTGGCTATAAGACATCATGAGTCAAGAGTCTCCATGCCTATAGGTATAAAAGCATTAATCCATCAACATTAATCCTTTGTGACAAAATAAAACACATTCAATTAACTTTTTCTTTCAAGTTAGAATTTGCAATTAAAGGTTTTCTTCTCCAGGCACAAGATGGACCCACGTTCCATCTTGTGCCTGGATCCCTGGTATCTTTTAAGACCAGCTGTGAAAGTCTATCACAATACAAACTCATCTACCATGTGTTATAGTCAAAGCCTGAAAAAGAGGGGCCATACATCCTGTGCAAGTTAAATAAGTCAATTTTCCAATAGATACCTTTCTACCCATGCCAAGCAAATATCTTGAGACACACCAATTTTTCCATTACTAACTTACACTGATATTCAGCAGAATGGTAAAAGCTGTACTCCTTTTTGTGCAGTTGTGTTGATACTGTTTGCATTATTTACTAACTTCAGTTATGATATTTCCTTGACTGGTATGAAATTTTCCAAATTTGGACCTGAATGAAACGTGCTCCTTAATATCCACCTCAAATCTGATTCAGTGGTGAGCAGCACACAGTGTTCCAAAAGCACCAAGTACTGAAACTTCCTCTTTTAATTTTTAACAGTAGAAATGTGAAATGAAAATAATTGGCAGTCTGTGTGTGAAGACGCTATTAACAATTTTTTGTCTTTTATTATTTTACTTTATTATTAGGGAAACAAAAGATACTCTACATTTTGTTTTTCATGAAATTATATAGGCAGTAAAAGTCTGTGAACGAAGAAACACATTTTTCACTAATACCACAGCACTTCTATTTAATTTTATGATTTTTTTTTATTTTATGATTTTTTTTTATTTCACTTCTGAGACTACTTCTGCTGAATTCAGGGAACAGTAGGAAACTCACCCACCAGCTAATTTAACCTCTAAACATTGTCTTTCTTCAAGTGAAAAAAGAGTAGTCTGCTGACTAATTTATGTATCTCATTTCTTTTTCCAAGATTGTTCATTCATATCATGCTGAACTTCAATTTTGGTTTGAAGGTTTGTTTGTTTGGGGTTTTTTTTTGTCCATTCATTTTGTAATGTATTTCTGCTACTAATCTAAACTAGGAAAAAGGATCAAAATTATGTAGGTGCTTAGAAAATCAATGGATAAATATGCAAAAGAAAAGATAAACTATAGCTAAAAATGCAGAAACGGTAGAAAAAAAGAAGGAAAAAGGCCAGCTCTTTTACTGGTCAAATGAAGTAAGACAGAATCAGATTGGAGGTGGGATTCCATGAAGCAAAGCATTCTAAAATGAAGGCATACAAATATTTAACTCTATTTTTGTACAGTTGGTCTTAATGTTTATATAGTGTGCCTATATTGACACGGCTGCTTATCTAGGCAAGACACCTTTATATGGCTTATTTGCCCCATTGCCAGTTGTCTTACTCCTATGTGACATTTTTGATGATGTTATAATCCTGTTTGATGCTTATCTGAAAGCATTTCTTCTTCTCATTTAAAAAGTCTAAGTGGAATGTGACTGCAATCTTTTATTTTACTTCACAGTGATTTTACTGAAATGTTTGGGTTATTTTCTCAGAGCAGACTTTTCTTTTAGTCATTTCCTTTATTCAGTTACTGTAGATTCTGCTAATCAGATCATCGCAGCTATGGCGTTACAGAGGGAAGTTTTAAGAGAATAAAGATTTGAGTTTTGTATTTAGTTGACATCTTTGCACATCCCTTTTTTATTACTGTGCTTTAGTCCGTGATTCCAACTCATTTAATTTATCATAGGAAAAAAAAAAACCTTTGTTGTTCTGCTCCTCTTACAGACACATGCATTTAAAAGGCTTTGAGCAATCATGCCCCTTCTCATTATTTATGATCTGCAGAAAACAAGCTTATTTAGAAAGTTATGTGACTTAGCCAGCAAATGCTGTTCAGTATCCAAAAAATAAGCTGTGGAGACAAAAGAATTTTTATTTAAAAAATAACTTATTTGGTGGGACATTTTACTGAATTCCTGGAAAATTCTCATTTTTGGGCTTAATTAAAATCAAAACAAGAAGTATGCAACTTCATACAGAACAAATGTATATGAAAAGGCACAAGTAATTTACACATGCAGTTACCTCAACCCTGACTACTGGGCTCCATCTGTGCTGGAAATGAAATGAGGAATTAGGGGACCTGTGTGTTCTCCTGCGTGTGCAACAGCTGGGGGTTTGACCCAACCAACCATACGTGATGTGAATAGAAGTTGGGCTGTGCACTGAACTCCTTACAGGAGTAGGAGGTTTATGCTCCTGACAGAGATGTATTTTAGGGTGAATTATGGCATATTTCCTGCCTAGGTTTTACTCTTTGCTTTTACCATGTGTCAGACTCCTTTTGCACTCCAGGGCAGCCACGTGTAGCTGGCACTGCTGCTTTTTCCAACTGCAGAGGTAAAAGTTGATGTTTATTGTTGGCTGAGGATCTGGCCTGGGTCATGAGGCTTAAAAGAATGGTATATTTCCTTTTCCCCAGCACTCTGCCACCAATTTGCATCAAGGCAAGCTTAGCTTAATATCAAAGGAGCTTTGCAGGAAAGCAGTGTGACACTCTGGTATTCAAACACCATAGATCAGTGGGTGGTTTCATGAGTAAGTTCTGGCTGTCCACTCCATCTGATGTGCAGAACTTATTTTGTTCCCCACTCTTCACTTTCGGTCCTTTCAATTATTTAGTATTTTATCTAGCAAGCCTGGTGTGACTACTCTATAGTGCAGCAGATGGTAGGCCAGTCAACATCAACAAGTTCAAAATCTACGATGAAGGGGAATGCTCTACCTAATTTCCCTACAGAGGGATTCCGTGAAGAGAAAAAATTAATCTTAACTGGTACTTAACATTGAGAATAAAGTGCTAATCAAAAGTCTTATGAAAAATGATGGTGGTTAATTGCCACTCTAAGTGGTGTGGACTTCAAACCTAATCTTGCATAGCCCTGCCAAAAAACTCCTGATGCCAATACAAGGATTTGACTTGTAGTCAATTGACATTCAGCCAGTTTTGACTCAGAGGGTAGAGTGCTGCTGACTGAATTGTTAATACTGAGCAGTTCCTAGGAAGTCACTAAGCCAAAAATGTAATCCTGCACAGCAATGCAGTACCCAATGAAACATGATGAAGTCATAATTTTGTACGCTGTGACCTCTTTGTATAACTGTTAAAACTTAGTTGGCCATCAGGTCTGGGCTAATGAACTAGACTTTCTAGGATATGAATTGTGATGACTGCAAGATTTGCTTTTACACTATTTGCAGCTGTTGTGCAGCTGTGGCTGTTATCTGTGAGCTGGGAGCATCCATTCTGTGCTTCACGTAGATTTAAACAGACTGCCTGAGCTCCTGTCATCTCTGTAGGCTGTGCCACATGGAGCGAGTTGTCCATACTAACCTCTTCACTGTCAGGACCGTGTTGCTTACAAAGCCTGACCTACCTAGCATCAAACAGACTTCAGCATATTCTGTGAGTTACAGTCAGCACAGTAGAGACTCAATCCAAGGCTATGGTGAGAACTACTTGGCTCAATCCCAATCCCAAAGAAATACAAGCCTGGCATTACTGTAGCTTTTTACCTTGAAATATTTAGTTTTAAATGCAAATTATTTGTCATGTCTAAGCTATTCCTTTACTGTCATTTTATGTCACAGCTTTTCAGCTCTCCGTGCAGGTGAAGTTCACGTTTGTGTTTTGTGTACTGACACATCTCCAATATCTGTTTCTTTATAAGGATTCCCTGTCATTGCCATGAAACCTGTTTGACAGCGTAGGCTTTTTTCCATACCCTGCAGAATAAATGACTAGTATGATCAGTGGAACACTAATCTGCAAATACACTTTGCCAGATTTATATGTAAATGATCTAAAATAGAACCTCAATTCATACCTCCTACTGCTTGACCCTTTGCATCTGGAGGTGTGCTTCAGACTGTGTCTGTCTTACGTTATGCTGATGGTGGGATAGTCTGTTGTTACTTGAGGCTCTGAGTTTTTCCTTGAATAATTCATTTTGCAAAATTCTGGCTGATCAGTGTCTTGTGTAATACAGTGGAACCAAACAGCCATCTTAAACTGGCTGTTGAGATACATTCTGGCATAGCTGTTAGTGCAGTCACAGGTTCATTCACTGAAAAATCCTGAAAGATGTTTTTATTGCTTTATTATGTTTGTAAATCTCTTTGTTTGTGCACACTGAACAGTGATTGAGCAGAATGATCAACTGCTAGCTATAATTTCCAGGCCGTTTACTGAGCAGGTATAATAGCCCAGCTTATGACTCTCTCATGCTTTTAAATCAGCTACTGCTGACATTGTTCACCCTGCACCTATCACCTCCTTAATGAATAGGCACAAAATAACACGTGGACAAGACCATGTCATGTGCTGCTTGAGCACTGCTGGTAGTTACTGCTCGTGAAATAATAGAACGTGATGCCAATCTTCTGACTCGCCTCCATCTCTGCAGGCAGTTGTCCAACTGCATTTGTCCCTGTACTGAGCTATATTGATTATCTCATTTCTACGAGTCCAAAAGTAAGCCCTGTTTCAAAGACTACACCGGAACATTTTGCAGTCGTGGACAACAGTGGCTGCGAATTTCCATACTTCTGGAAATACTTCTCAAACGTGGCCCCTCGAAATGCCTGCCACTGACCACTTTTTGCTCTGCACCTAGTGCATGTGTATCTTTAATATTATCTTTTAGTTTTTACCCCTCTATATCTTCTTTCCGAAAGATCATTCAGATCTCACAGCTGTGCTGGAGGGCTCTGGCATGCACCAAAAAGAGCACGTCTGCACTGATTCACACAGAAATGTAGAAGACGGTATCAGATAGACAGCTAGATGAGGTCTAGCCCACTGGCCCACAAGCAGCTCATAGTGCTCCCAGGAGGACTTAGGCTGGGTTTCTCAGGCTCCAAGCTGATTAAAACAAGAGGTAATGTAAAGGCCACGTTGAGTCTCGATTCTGGGGTTGGGGAAGAAGCTGACAGCTGTCTTGCAACTGGAGGTAAAAGGGGCACAGATAGCAGCCACAAGTATGGGAAAATCAACTGTAGGGACTGATAGTCAAGAGTAAATTAAATTGTGGTATGCCTGTGTTTTTCTTTGGGGTATGCATATATTCAAAAAATACTCATTAGTTTTCTATGTAGACTTAGAAGGTAAAACTTAGGCACCAAGTGCTCGGCTCACTGTCTCTTAAAGCAGGGCACTTCTGGTTAGCAAATTTTAAATATAAATAATGCTAATGTACTAAACACCCTGAGTGCATAGTGTTGTAGAAAACACATGATGTAGACAGCCCCTATATCCTAAAGACCCTGTAATGCAATCGGTGACTGACACAAAACTAACAGAACTCACTGGGAATAATTAACATACATTCTGAACATGTGGCGGTGTTCATGTATTTTAGAGTTGTGATGAGGAGTTGATGCTTTTGGAAAAAATCTGCATGGTTTGTCCTTGGCCATCATGTGAAAGTATTGCTTCTTTCTGAGGCATATGGGTAAAAAGAGGCAATGTGTTAGGGAAGTGAATGCAGCCACTGGTTTGGGGAATTACAGAGATGCTTCTAGGGAAAGGGGGTTTGGATATCAGTGCTGTTGGCATATCATAAAACTAGAGATAACTGTCACTGTAGAAACACAGGCACATCATTAAAATACAGTTGCTGAGGGATTTTTTGCCTTAAAAATATACAATTTGTAGAAAACTCAAATCTGAAAATTTACTGAGTATGGCATGGAGGGTTTGTAATTGTATTTTTTCCCTGCTGCGTTTCTCCTAAAATGTCATTGCTACATTGCAAAGTGTCTGAGAACAGTTACCAAAGCTCTGGGCAGAATTTTTAAAGCAGGTACTAAGGCCTGTTGAAAATGTATGAATGAGATTTTATGCTGAGTTTAGCTCATGTTACGTCCTGTAAGGTGAGAATCTTTTTGAGAATTTGGAATGCTGAATCTGAGGAATGTATGAGTTCTGATGGCTTTCAGAAAGGATTTTGATTCTATAATGCTTAGGGTATGAAGCTACCAAATCTCATTGTCAAACTTCACAATTCTGTGTAAAAGTCTCATCAGTGACTTCAGTCAGTATGACTTACACGGAAAGTTAAGCATCTCTGAATTTGATCTCTTGGATTTCTTTTGTTTCTGAAAAAGCTGGTGCCTAACTGGCTTTCTTATGACTCCTCCAAAAAGTACAATTAATTAACTGTAGTGATAAATAGCCAAGGACTTACTCATTTTCTCAAGGTATTCTTTCCTAACTGATTTGCAGTTTGCTGCTGTGAAGATTGTTTTTATAGGTAAATTCAAGTTCACGTGGCTTCAGTGAGATTATTGTGCAGTTTGCAGCTAAGGGTGGGCTGCAGTCACTTGGGCTGTATTCCTAGGCTTAACTCATCACCCATGTAGCCCAGGTTGAACTGCCAGAATATTAAGCAATGTACTGCATACTGTGTCATCTCCTTAATTGTTTTACCTGGTCCTTTAGCTGACTACATAATGGAAAAGAGGAAGAATATTGACTGCCACCTCTTTCCTCTTGTTCCTTGGCTATTTATTCTTTATAACATGAAGTGTCTCAAGCTCCTGAAAGTGACCAGCACAGCCTGAATGTCTTTAGTAGCAGGCAGATAAGTAGTTGCTCTGTAAGGTTACAGGGACTTAGAAAGGTCCATAAACCCCTCCTTTCTCCATTCTGTAGTTCTCTAAGGTCATAGTGAACTCTAGAATCATACCACTAGCAATTAAGCAAGCTTCATGTCAACTCTTTTAAAAATAAATAATATCTTAAAAAAATCCCCACCATAAATAAACCATCAGGTCTAAAGATTACTTGCTAGTGTAATGAATTGGTGATATTAAAAGAAACAAATATTTTGGGTCATTTGAGTGCAAATTTCTACTGTACTTTGCATGTACAAACTGCAGCTGAGCTTTGCATGCTTAATGTAAGATCCCTTTGACACTGAAATATGAACAATTCAGTGTAGCAAACCCTGTAATAGGATCACTATTAGCATCACAAATGCTCCAAAGTAGCATACGTGACAGGTAATGGCATATTCAAGTAATGACTAATAGAAATTATAGGAGAACTTACGCCAGTGAGAGTAGTTTTCTGAGCTGGATCTGAGCTGTGGTATCAACCAGGTTGTCTCATCAGAGTGGTCCAACCATGGGGTCTTTTTCTATTAAAAAAATATATTTTGCTCAGGGATAAAATCAAGCCAAAAATTTCAGTGGGGAGTATCTGACTTCTCACTCAACACTCGACAGTACTGCAGTGTCAATTTCCTGTTGGGCTGGGGAAATAAATCAGGATGTTCTTGCGGAAAGCAAACTTTTTTTTATTTGAAAATGAGAAAGTACAAAAGTCCTAGTTTTTCAAAGGTCCCTCCCTCTCCCCAGATTTAGTAAAATGTTTTTAACCATCCCATACCCACATTGCTATTAATATTGGCATGTGTCCTGCAGAGATCAGACTCCATGGTGTCTAGTGGACAGTGTGGATGAAATGGTTTTGTTTCTAGCTTAGTATCTTTTCTGATAACTTAGTATCTTTCCTGATACTATGCTGGGAAAGTACAACAAATGTTTTTGCCTTGTCTATGCATATATGAGGCTGATTGATGTGGCTGGGATTTCTTTCAGAAGCAGATGTGAGGAATGGGAAACACTGCTGATGAGAACTGTTGCCTGAAGGGATGGGATGTACATATTATAAGGATAAAGGAGTGGCTAAGCTGCTTCCTTAAAAGGGAAATTTATCCTAAAGTCATTTTTACAAGCTGTCATCCTGAAAAGAGTCATGCCTCACTGAGGAAATAGAACTTTAAGAGCAAGAAACATGTAAAGTATACACCTTGGATCTTACAGAGTATTAAATAAGCTGAAACAGAGCTGAGAGACTGAACGTCGCCTTGAAGAGCTTGGGAGTTGTCGCTGGTGTAACTTCTGTAGAGGCTGAAATAAATCTTTCTTCTGTGAAAATGTGGTGCTACAAATGTGGTGTTACTTAGTTAGCCAGTCTTTGAGAATAAGGAAGACCTTTCTCTTTTCCAAGTTGCACACTGACATGGTGTATGTTTGGGAGTAAGTAACTGCAATCACGTCATGCTCTGGGTGTAACTTCACTCCAGAGCGCAGTGGGAAAGGGTGGTAACCATTTCTTGAAAACCCAGCAAGTACAAGAACATTGGAGTTGAAAAAAAACCCACCATGGTTTTACACTCTTTTTTTAACTGAGACATCATATATTGAAGCGTGGAAGCAGTCATTGATTTGTCAGTATACGGTTGGTCTTGTACATCTGTGTTAGCCATTTCATACACGTGCAAGCAGTTTAGGCGTGCTGCCCCCTTGGCATTTGCAGAAGAAGCAGGCGGTGGCGTTGCCATGCGTGGACTCCATCAGTGCTTGCACAAGTGACTGTCCCACAACCACAGAGGCACCAGAGGCATTCACACTTGCCTGACTGCTTTGGTGTCTTAATATCTCTGCAGGAAATGAAGTCTGACTTTCTACAAGGCAGTTCCCAAAGAGCACGTTCTGGTGTTCTTTCTGCTTATTTTGAGGATTTTCTTCCTCCACCATTCGAAGGGTAAACAAACTGTGTGCGTGTTGAGAGGGAAGAAATCAGTATCAGGGTGCATAAACAACAAAATATTACTGAAGTGTGTTTGGGTTTATAAAAAAAGCAAGAATTTGCCTTGCACCTTTCTGATTAATTTGTTATATTAAAAACCAACTAATTGATTTACATTTCTGGTCACATTTTGCTGACTAGATTCTATTCTTCTCTCTAGCATGGAAGTACGGGTCATATTTTTCTGTATTTTTCAAATTGCTGCCCATTTTATGTTCTGAGCTTTCCAAAACATGTCATAAGATAAGCCATTTATATTAAAACCGAAGCAAGAATCCCACATGCCTACACATGCATATAAAATACGCTGAAAAAAGGAAAGTTATGAGCAAATGATAGTTGTCCCTGAAACAACAGGCAAAGCAGCCAGCTGTGAAGGAAACTAACATGATGTACTAAAGCAGAAACACAATATAATGGGGAAACGCGGTTCTTTGTTCAGATCCGTTTCCTATTAACACTTATAATGTTATGCTTGTGCATGCCATCCCCTGAGGACCACTTGGTCAGTCTTAAATGAATAACAGTGGAATATGTAAAAACTGCTAGATGCATAAAACTTCTGTGCACCCCTAGTCTGTTGTGTGTATGTGTTCCTTTTAAAGGAAATCTGAGCTATTTATTGCATGGAAGTTTGAGTTAAAATGCTGTTGTGTTGCCAGGGGCCAAACACTGGCAGTGGTTTTAAAGGGTGAGAGCAGAGTGAGATTAGGGCAATTTAAGCATGATACTTAAGGTCTCTCTGGCTATTAGTGAAGGAGAAAATGTTTTATTATCGAAGGAGGGGCAATGGACTTTGTAATGCCGCTCTGCTGGGCTGAGAGCAGGGAGAGGCTTCTGTGAGGGGCTGCAAATTCGATGCCCTGTTGTAGTCATCTGTTTCTTTGCCCTGTGGGGTACTGAAGGTGCTAGTCAGGTGCACGATGGAGGTTCATGGGGAAGGCTGCTGTGGAGCACTCTTTCCTACTGATTTGAAGCTGAAGTGGAAGATTTAAAATAACGGTCCATATGTCTGATCTTACATCCTTTGTCTGATTTGGGGATAGCTGTTGAAGCCAAACGAGCAAACATTTCTCAACTACCAAAATGGGTTCATTTGAGGGAGCGTGGGCATGCACACACGAAAGAAGATAATGTGGATAAATGTAGGCAGACCTGTTTTATTGACTGCTTTAGTTGCAGGACTTCACCCCGGTATAAAGAGATCACCATTTCAGGTATTTAAGCATCTAGCGTCATTAGGAATGTACCACTGTACACAGTCCTACTGAAAGTAATTCTGAAAGAAGCTGAATGTAACAACCTAAACTATTATTGACACAGGAGCTGACATTTATGTTCTGGAAAATAAGTGAGTTTGTTAACTGATACATGGGTTGCTGCACTGAGAGGATGTTCCTCTGGATGTGGACTATGTCCTGAGCCTGTTTGTTGTTTGAGGACTGTCCTGCTCAGGGCATCACCAATGCTGCTCGATCCAGAGCTGTGGTCTTCCCTGAAGGGCTCTCTCATTAGTACAAGAGGATATGATACACATGGTCTGAAGGTAGACTGTTATTAAAAGGAGAATATTTTTCTGTGTTAGCTGTCTGGCTTAAAAGAATAATTGCTGGCATTCTCCTAAGGAAAAAAATGAATTTATAATATATTAAAATAATAAAATAACATTTTGCTGTTTAGTCCTATCCTAATGAGGGAAGAAGCTGGGAGAGAAATCTAGGTGTTAAAAATAAAAGTACAAGCCCTTTTAAGTGTAACAAAATTGGAATCTCTAGAGTCTGTAAGGGAAAATGAAGTGCATTTTGTCTCAGTTTAACTACCTTATTTATATCCCTTCCAAAAGCACAGCTTCAATATGGCTGTAATTAAGCAGAACTACTCCCCTAAAACTCTCTTACCACAAGACATTCTCTCAGTGTCTCTCTGTGCAGTATTTCTGAACACTCATCATGTCCATTTCTCCACCCCGAGGTCTGACTAGTGGAGACTGATGAAGTCTGATCACAGACTTTGAGGGATTTCTAATGGGATAATCAGGAGGTGGCAGTTGAGCTTCAGAGCATGCCATTTTCAGGCTTCAGTGTTTGTTTTAAATCCTAAAGGGCACCTTAGGATTCCCAAAAGATTAGTGAATAGGGCCTCCCAAA
Organism: Sclerurus mexicanus; assembly: GCA_013396755.1. NCBI lineage: Eukaryota > Metazoa > Chordata > Aves > Passeriformes > Furnariidae > Sclerurus > Sclerurus mexicanus. The sequence continues at coordinate 217,143 of VWZF01004461.1, read as the reverse complement.
TCTGTGCTAATGCTCTTCTTGTTTTGTTGGTGTTTTGGACAAAATTGACAGCATAGTTGAGAACTTGTCAGGTAAGGGAGATAAATACAATGGAAGAGCAAACAGCGGGAGAAGAGAGGACTTGTGTGATAATGTATTCTCCCCGGATGTCATAGACCATGTGCAAATAATGAGCACTCCAAAAGAAAGGCAGAACCTGGTTAAGTATTGTGTCAGGAGAGCCTGTGATCTCAGGCTATTAAATACTACAGTGCTCTTTCAGAGCATTATAATTCAAAAGGAAGGTGACAGTGTGGTACCCGTGAGCTGCTGCCTAGCATCAGGCTGGAAGGGAGGGGGGGAGCAAAATCAGAGCAGGCTTTGGGATGAAGGAAGGTTATCTCATTTTCATAAGGAAGATCACTCAAATACCTGCTTTGACCCCTTGTGTTAGAGCATGAATTTCAATGAAGGGATAAATGGTGACATCTCACCCGCTAGCCAGTTTTTGAGGATTGAGTTGTGTTATATTAAATCATGCTTGGAAATCTCTGGTTAATACATTTAGAGAAACAGCTCTCAGGAACATCTACCTCCCTTTCTTCCTCCTTAAAACAGTAATGAATCCAAATTGCTAATAAAATATAAGAGCTCAAAGATGTTGTACACAGACCATGTTTCTGGGCTGAGTATTTTTTTAATGTCAGTTTTCTCACAGCTGTTAAAATGTTACAGTCATTAAGCTATCAAAACTGTCTAGCCAAGAAGAGAGACTTTTCTTTCTTTAGACTCTTGAATTGTTTGAATATTTTGTTTAGAAGGGCTCCATTCTTTGTTTCATTCTGTGGAGAAAGTAAAGCTTGTAATCTGTCTATACTGTAAATCTCAGTTAAGAGCCATTCATCGAAGAATAAACTATGCCTCCTCCTGTGAGCCTATTTTTCTAACAAAACTGATTTTGTGTCCACAAACTAACAAAGGCAATTAGGAGATACATGTTGTCCTATCTGCATTTTGAAGCTGTTTTCCTAAATCATAGGAAAAACTCATTTTAAGGTTCATTAAAAAAAAAAAAATTGATTTACTGACATTCACTGTTTTTTTCTGCTTTGACGTGGGTTTCCAAGCAAAACCAGAGACGCTGTATTGTAGTTCTGAACTAGAAAAGGACTTGTTGAAGGAATTAAAAATATTTTGAAGTGTATATATTTATTGAAGGCAATGAGGTCCTTTTCTAATGAGCGTGGGGAGCTATCAAAGGACCAAGGACGTCTTCCCCTCTGCAGTCCCGGACCACTGCACTTGGCATCCTGACCCAACAGCATGTTTTTTCTCAGGGCCTCCTGCCAGTACTGCTCAGGCTGTGTTCCACCTTTCTTATATTTACATACTGTCTCTTCATCTCCACCTTATGTGACAACAGCCTACCCACACGGCCTTCCGTGGCAAAAACTTCTCCCAGCAGATCATCCAAATTACTGAGTAGCTTTTTCCTTTTTTGTCTTTGTTCTAAAGAGAACAAAAAAGCATCAACAGAGAAAGGAAGGGTAGTTTCAAGGTACTTTAAGCTAGACTTCAGCAATGATCTCCAGGGGGGAGATCCAAACTGCCCTGAACTCAGCAGGTAAACAGGTACCCAACTGAAGAGGAAATCTCAAGGAAAAGTTGGTGTGTTTCTTGAAATTCACACTTAAGCTTCGAGGAATGTCTTCCTTCTTCTCTTTTCCCCTACTTTCCCTCTTTTCTTCTTTAAATAAAAGATGATCTGATACTTCTCCAAGCATTAGTAGGTTCTTCATTGTTCACAGCATTGTTGATTGACTTAGACGTGAAACTCTGCTCTTTTCTGGCACTTTTTGAGGAAACAACTGTGGAAAACTCAGGTTATGTCTATGAAAAAATGGAAAAACCCAGAAGAGCAAGATCATAGGACCCATTTAGTTTAAAAATCTTAAGAATGGTTAATTTTTGCTGTCACCCCCCTGAAACCGTGGCATAATTTTTTAAGCCTATCAAATGTGATGAGTTGTAAGCTCTTTTTTTGGTGGGGTGGAATTATTATTTTAAAGTTAACGTAAATAGGAAGAAATCTGTAATGCCAAAGCTATAAATCTTTTGCTTTCATAAAAATTATGGAATTATTGAGCTATATGGCTGGAGGGGACTTCAAGTGTTCATCCAGTGCTCTGCCCAAAGTAGGATTAAGTAACATCTACATCATTTCTGACAGAAATATCTCTAATGGGTTTTGACAACCTCCAGAAATGCAGAGCACACATCCTATTGCTGTGCTTAACTGTACTCACTTTGAGACAAGTTTCTCTTTCAGGCTAACCTGAACTCTCCCTGGTGCAAAAGTTCCTTTTATTCTTGCTTCTACTTAACATAGAGAAAGATATTATTTCTTCTTTGTATTATCAGCAACCTCTTGTGTATTTGAAAATGCATTGTGCCACCCTCTGTCTTGTCTTCTGTAGACTAACCAGCTTGCTCAGTCTGTCCTTGGTCCTCTTCTAGGCTGCCAAGTATTTCTTTAGCTGTCCCAAAGCTTCTCCTCTGCCTGAACCCCCTTTAGCTAGGAGCAGTATCTGAAAGTGGATGTGGTACTTCAGATGGGACATGCTGAAGCAAAGGAAATGATTCATACACCTGTGTTTAAGAATGTGGGTAGGAAATAAAAAATTCACTTGCTATTGGTGAGGACAAAGAAGCCCAGCAACACTTACAGATGGTTCCCGTATTAAACAGAATGTTTGCAGCTGAAAAAGCTAGAAATAAATTCTTTCAGCTTCTCCAAACCAAAGAAACTCTGCAGAGAGGATTTCTCAGCAGCAACGACGTCTTTGTTTTTAATTGCAGAATCCATAGCATCACTAATAAATCATGGCAATGTGACAAATGACCAGTCCCAGCTGAGGGATCCAGCCTGAAATCCCATTTGGTTAATTGTGTTGCACCTACCAGGGTTTCTGTTGGAGTGGTTGGTTCAGAGCTGACTCCAGGGGAAGTGTGCCACCTACTGAATCACCAGCTCTGCTTCCTGAAGCACCCTGGGATTTCCTTGGAGGGCTCCCAAATGCATTTGGCCAAGACCAACCCTGTTTAGCTTATGAGAGCAGAGCAGATCACAGCCTGAGGCTGTTATGGCTGCTGGCCATATTACTCATTGGGGATGTTTAGTCATGTATCTCTGTGAAGGGAGACCATATTGCATTCAATGTCTCAAGTTAGTTCTGCATATATTGTTTGTAAATTGCTTTGTGAGCCTTTCGGAGTGGAAAGAGCTGCATATGTATAAAATATTAAGACTTAATGGAGTGTATATAACATGTATGTATACTTTAAGGTAATTTTTATAATAACCATTCATGTATAGCTGTATCATTGAAAATGTAATAAAACAGACCGGGAAGGCAGCCTCTCTTACGAGGCTTAACTGTTTCAGCTCCGAACTATTCTGATTTCAGAATAGTTCTGTGGAAAGTCTGGCTTTGATACTTAAATATTGGTAAATCTTCAGCAACATGGTTGTTTAAGTCTAATAGAAGTGAGTACTAGGATAAGCACTGTGCAGCTAACATTAATTGGAATACAATTCCACTTGACTGGAGTAAGTTCTTATTGATATTTTATTATTAATAAATTCACAAATGGTAGACAGCTTGTGTTAACACACCTAATTTTCTCCTTTCAGCTAAGACACTCTCCTCTTCCAGTACCTAGCTTAACAGCAGTGCTGCACAAGTCTGCCAATATCAGGAGGAGTTATAATCTGAAGAGAGTGGATGCTGTTATATTATATGAGTTATTTGCTCCCTCTCTCTAACTTTTGTAGAGGATAAGAACTAGGCAAAACAGGTATTGGTAGCTGAGTATCCTCACTATAGGCTGGACTGCTATAGTTGGTCTGATTTCAAAAGTACAGATAAACCTAAACAACTACAAACTAGCATGCTTTATACCTCTGTACAAATTAGTAAACCTGGCCTTCTTTCTTCTTCTTTCTTTTTTTAAGGTACTAGTATATGTACTAGTACATGTCTTGTTTTTTATGAACAGTCTCTGATCCTGGCATTAATACCCCTTATGACCTCCCTATCTGAAGTCTTTGTTCTGTTGTACCCCTGCTTTGACTGTATACAGCAGGAATTGAAAATAAAAAAAGCATTAAAGAACTGCTGGCACCTTGTGGCAAATGTTTGAAAAACATTTTTAGCAACAGTTTAGACTGTAAAACATCTGAGTTTTCTCAGTCATTAAAACTATTCTGATGAAAAAAAAAAATCCATATTATTTTATTCCATTTACATCACTTCCATGAGCCTTCAGTCCATTTTCCGCCTGCTGCCTACAGTGTTACCTGACACATACTAAAAAAAATAATTTTTTTTTAAAGCAGTTACAGTGGGCCTGGCTGCTTCCAAATGAGATAATTTGGTTTGCAAGACTGCTGAGTGAGAGGCAACACTACTGAGCCAGAGCAGATTCGAATGCAGGAGAGAAAGCTTAGCTTAATGGAAATACGTTTAGGCAGAGAAGACAACTCAGATGTTTCCTTGTGGTGATTTTGCCGCCTATAAGCTCAATGCAGATAGGCAATATGAAGGACATGAGTTGGGTGGGCTGGGAAAGGAGCAGAGTGGGGATTTGGTGAACTGAGTTGGGAGGTTTTGCTCAGGAAAAAGAAGAAGGAGAGTTCAAGGGGCCTTATTGGAAGGGAAGAGATGGGGCCGAAGGGAGCAGAAGGACCATGGAGGTCACAAATGTAGCCTAGAGTAGGCTAAGTGAGAACAGGATGAACAAAATTGGTATCGTGGACCAGGAGAGTCAACAGATTGATCAAATGTATGTGTGAAGAAGACAAAAGAGAAAGCTCTTATATAAGACATTTTCTGTGAAGTACCTGAGCTGTGTTCCAGACAGTATATCAGTCTGTCTCTCATCTGTGCTTGTTCCTAAATTCGCTAGCACTCTGCACTTTACAGACCATTTTCTTTCTACAAATGTTTTATAGAAGCCAGGTTAGCTGAAATGAAAAATAGAGTTGTTTTTCTTAGGTACATGATTTAAATCTTAGCGGGAAAACTTGGGGAAAATGTAACTGGCCTAAAAAGAAAACTTTGAAGGGCTTTACCAAATGAAATCTGATTTTTATCAATGCCCTCTAAAGCATTTTTTTAGTGCACTGTTTTCATGGCAAAGTTCAACTTAGTTCCCAGGGTTTCTGACTGTACAACTTTTTACACATTTTGCTGTCTTTATAGAAGACAGACAAAATGGTTTAAGGAAATATTTTTTAAAATATGCATTATCTGGCAAAGACCAGGCCTGCAGTATTTCAGCCTAAAAAGGGAACGTTTTGGAAGTTTTTAAAAGTATCTGGAAAAGGGAGCTAGAATGAAAATGAAGATACAACTGTCAACAAAAGTTCTCATGTCATTCATCTTGCAATATGCTGTTATTTTTTACATAGTCACATTTATTATATATGCATAATGCTTTCTGTAAGATAATATCTGTTATCTAAGTGTGCATTTGTGAGATGTGTGTGTATTATGAGCACAGCAGTGAGGCAGGAGAAATCACACCAGTCACAGCGTAGAATTAATTCTGGTTTTGCTTTGTGTTTACCTAATTGGCTCTCGGTTGATTAAATCCCAGAAGCTGCTTTTGGGTACCTGCAGCTTCTTTTTCTTTTAACAGTACCTGCAAGTATTTAATACTATATTGTTTGAACACTATGGAAATGCTGACCAACTAAGGAATAAGATGCAGCTGAAAAGAGATTTTATGACTTAACCACCAAAATATAGAGGACCAAGAATCTTATGACTGTCCTGGGTGTGAGTTAGGTGATGACTGGGAGGGCTTATCCTATCTTTATGTCTCTTTAAGCTGGAGACACAGAATAGCCAACATGGACAATCAAAGCAAAATAAAAACACAGGAAAGTGAAAACATATTAACCGACCAATAAAAACAATAACATTCATGACAATCAAGCAAACAGACTGTAGCTTGTGCTGTGAACCCTGCCAAATTTGGGGCTGTTGGCAAGGCACCAAGAATAGCACATCCAACAGACAAGGGCCCCTCATGTGAGCAAGCCTTGTTGCGGTCCCCAGAGAGCTTTGCCCTACGCACTCGGGGCAGCAGCAGCATCCCGGCCGGGCTGAGCAGCCGGCAGGAGATCGCTGTGCAGGGACACCCAGCTAAACTTGCTTTCTGTGTGAACTGAGATTAAGTGAAGGGACTCGGTTGTTATTTAGCAAAAACAGTTTCCTAGGTTACCTCGGAGTAATTTTTACTGTGTCAGTATGATGTAATCAGCTGGTTTAACATTTAAAGCTAGTCAAATATGTGCATATAATTATTATTTTTTTTTAAAAAAGATGTGGCTAATCACTTTCATTTTGCAGTCACTTAGCTCAATATTAATTGTTTGCATTGGCTGAGGATTTATAAACAGGCTTGGGAGTGTAATGGTCTAGATTTTTACATCTGATGGCCTGGAAGTTAGAGGGAGTGAAGAGTTTTGTCAGACTCCTAGATCTTTCCTCCCACACATGCTGGCCACCAGATAAATCATGTGTATGAGTTTATAGTGGAGTCAGTGCTGGATGTTAAGCAACACCCAGAAGTGAAGTTCTTGAAATAATTTCCTGTGAAAGCAACAGTAGACAGATTTGTAATCACAGATCACGGCATTAATCAAGTAAACAAACCATCCATTTTCTCCTGTGACATTCTTGAAATCCCTTTTAGGAACACCGAAAATTGTACATAACGATACTGCCTAATAACAAGCGTAACTGGAGCAAAATGGCACGCAGTGACACAGGGGGCTGCTTAAGTCTGTGGAGCACAGATGTAAAATTCCTCTCATAAAAGTGCTGAGAGGCAGCAGACATCGGAAATGTTGCTTAAATACTGTAGTAGTATTAATACTGTTTATCTCCATTGTAGTTAATACACTTTTCCTCTTTAAAACTTTCCAAAAAGTTGCTTATCCTGCTCTGTCGGCCAAGAGAAATTTCAGGCAGGGCTGAGAGTGAATCAGTAAAAAGGGTAAAATTTGTCCTGCCCTGTTATTCACTCTGACGAATTCCCACTCAGTAAAAGCTGCTGACAGCTGCAGACTGCTCAACAACTACAGCTAATGTGGAGGAGTCTGTCCTAGGGAATAGGACAGGTAGGTTTCATTCAACATGTTTAAAAATGAAGTTTGCTGGAGGGCAGAGAACTGGGTGGCATTGAAAGGAAAAGTGCCAGGTTGGAGGAGGCTGCTTGTGGGGCTACACAATATTCAGTATAGTCCTGATTTTGTTTAGTGTTTTCATTAATGATGGTAATACAAGTATAACAAGTACTGCTGGTGACACAGGGTTTAAAGACATTGGCAATGTAGAGAAGGACCTCGATATCATGCGAAAGAAAACAAAATAGAAAAACCAACCAAAAAAACCTGGGTGAGCTCTGACTATTGAAGTAATGGCAATGGAATGAAATACAGTATTAAAAAATGCAAAGCTGTGCCTGGGGGGACTAATAAAAATTTCTAGAAGCAGAAGAAGCTGGGAGCTCATCATCTGGAAATGGCTCTGTGGGAGGAGGGCTCATGGATCAGTCATGAAGTGGCAGCAAGCTTCTGTGGTGATGTGCTCATTTCCTAGGGACCAGAACTCTTAAATAACGCTGCCTCGGGAAGATGGCTTTCCAGAGGTGTTGGGGGGTATGAGACTGGCATGGTGCACTGATTTGGAGCTAACTTTTAATACTGATAAAACCATGCTAGGGAAGATGGGGAGAAGTTGATTATCAAGGGTCTTGAAAGAAAGTAACTTCAGGAGGAGCTGAGCTGATTAAGGGATACACAGAGAGAGCTGGTGTGTTCCACACAAAGGATTGGGAAAAAGGTCCTTGCAGCAGGAGTCTGGACAGATATGAGAGAGGCACAATTACACTGGTAAAAGCCAGAGAAAATGATACAACTGTTGTCATGCAGGGTGGTGAGACATATGTTCTGGTTATGAAGCAATTACAAGAATATATAAGCCCTGAAGTGTTTTCAAGCTGAATTCAGATTGGTATCTCCATGCAGAATAATTAACACACAAAAGCTTGAACATAAGGGATGAAGACTGTAGAAAATTTCCAAATCTTGAGAAATCAAATTCATGCTACTTGGAAGGAGGAAAGGAAGGGAAAGTTTTGGGCAGATGAGAGAAACAGTAAAAGCTCAGGGTTAGAAAGGTTAAAAACTGATGGGACAGATGCCAGCTAAGAGGGGAAACTGATCAAAGCGCTGCTACTCTTGTATCAGAACTATTCAGGTATAATCACAGAAGTGTCCATTCTGTTATGTCTTGGGCTGTGAGTGAATTCTGCAGGTTCTCAGATGAGTTAGTCATCATTGTTTTGATCTGTTTACCCTGTTTCCATAATAAATATTTTTTTTTCCATTTAAACAACTTAGAAGTCTAGTTTGTTGTTTGTTTTCCTTTAAATTGAGCTGTGGATTATTTTTCATCAGGGTGCACTTTTTCCAATACAAAATTTACTGAAGTGCCTCACTGACATAAGGTGCAGTCACTAAGGGCAAGCACAACCATTTGGGTTTGTACAGCAGCAGGAACAAGGTAGCATTACAGGGTATCCAAGCAGAAGATCGTGTAAATCTAGTAGAAACAGTTTGTATGTCATACAAAACACGCATGTTTTGTAGATACATTTTTTTTTATTCTGGAGTTTGGTTGGGGTTCTTTATGCAAGAATGGAAAAGCTGTATGTTTTGATTCACAGAAACTGGCATTGAAAGCAAAGCAGCATCCTTCACAGAATGTGAAAGTGAAGTTAGAAATGATTTCACTTTCATTTACCATTACAGTAAAACTAGTGGTGTAACTCTGACTCTGATGTCAGTGAAGTGCAAATGCTTTTCAGAGGCCTGAAAGGATTTGTCTGAGTGTCTGTGAGAGATCTGTTTGGTTTTAGTATGTTTAGAGTTAATAAATAGCCATACTTTTCCAGAAGAAAAGCATTGGAAGACTAAATAGTATGTAAATCCTAAAAACATAAGTGGGTACAGATGGACCTCACTTGATTTCAGAAAAGATCTATCAGGTAATGAATCTGTGGCTGGAGGAGTTACTACGAAGGAAAGTGAAATGGGATTTCCTGTTTAACTCCTATTACAAAAGAAACAAAACAAAACAAAAAAAGAAAATACAATAGTGATTCCCTTTTAAAGTGTTTAAAATATCTACTCATGTAATAGCTTTATGTTATCAACAACAGAGTTTTAATTCTTATAGGTGACTTGTTATATTGGAAACTTTACATTACATTTTGTTAAAATGAGAGTCACTGTAAATTGGGAATTGCAGGCTGGCCCTTAGTTGTGGCTGCCTCTCAGTCTCTGTGCTTCAGACTTCTTTGGTTTCTAAGAAACATTAAAAACTTCTAATTTGTACTGAAAGGGACTGGAGTTTAGGTGTCAAGATGCTGGATGTAAATTAAATTCAGATTTTTGGATAAAGCCAAGTTAAAAATGGATCATGAATTCTCATCACCCTGATAGTGATTGAACGGTGTAAACCCTGTGTCTGAGGCTAAGCCAGGATCAACAGAGTTACTTGGCTACTTGTAATTCATGGAACTCCAAAGTTTAAGTCAGTTTATCCAGCAAGAGTCCAGACAACTTTTCCTACTGGCCAGTTATAGCCGATCATTTTCGTGGAGAAAATATTGTACTCTTTGCTGACTTACTAACAAAAGAAGGCGTGTCTTTAAAAACAAGTTATCTTGTGTATGTTTTTATCACATAGCCCTGTGAATTTTTCCTGCTGTAATGACAGCGATCTGAGTCCCAGCACTCTCCTAGTCCTATTGAAAATGAGTTCCATACATTTGCCTATTAAAAAAAAATCATTAGAATATTAATTATTGTTATCATGCTGAAAATAAAGATGAGGACTAACAAAAATGCATGGATATGACCGTTCAGGGGAAAAGTAAAATTTGGTTTAGATCAGTGCTGTTTATTATTCAGTGCTTACCTTACTACAGAGCACATATTTAATTAGAGCATGTGAGTTCTGTCTTTTAATTCAGATTTTGCAATTTCACATTACTTTTCTGTCTATTAGAAGCATAGTGGGGAAGGAGCATCAAAACCAGATTCTTCTTCCTGTTATAAGATTTGATATGCAGCTATACGTGATAAAGTTTTCACTGCGTCCAAGATAAAGCCTGTAGAATTTTGCACTAAAGATGAAGATATCTGAGATCTAGGGTCAAAATACTCCGGGTAGATGGATGGCAAAGCTTCTTCAGGCAATTCTAAACATAGCAATGTCTTCACATTTTAACCAGCACATTCTAATTCTCCGTTAGAGTATTAGAATCACAGTGGGGGAAGGGAACCTCTTGTTCATTATGCATGAACTTTAAAGATTGCGTGATGGTTTTTACCTAATTGCAGCTGTTTCCTTCTGTCCTTAGTCAACATCACCCCTCTGCACTTCTGTGCTGTTTGCTGGCTGGCTGTGATCTCCCATGTCAGGGGTGATTGCACCGCGTGACTTTATGGCTGGCCTGCAAGATGCTTTGGGAGCTTTCAGGGTGAAAGGTTGTACCAAAATGCAAAGCATTATTTATTATTTTGCATAAATTGCTACATTATTTGTCTTAGGTATTTGTGGTTTAGAGCTGTAATATAATAGGTGGCTGCTCGGACTGGATGACTCAGTGATATATAATGGGATACAAAGCTCTTCACTTCCAGGTCAGCCGCTTGCTGCTGGCCCATGGCTATTTGGTGAGTATATAGTAAATAGGCAATTCTATTCCCTAGTAGTGGAGTGTCCCCAGCACAAAAAAACATCATCCCAAGTGGCTTTAACATACTTAGAACTGGTACTGGGGAAGCATTTCTTATCTTGAGATCATTCTTGAAGATTTGGGTTAAGATTCATTGCCAGAATGTTTGGGGGAAGTCTACTGGCCATCATGCCCATTGCACATTTCTGTCTCCAGAGATGTTGGACTCAAATTTTGGCAGTTCTTCTTCCTTAAATATTTTCAGTAGGGTGTTTCTAATGTAGCAGCATGTTTGAGCATGTGAGAGTGGGAGATCTTTGTTCCAGGATTCATTTAGACTTTGTCCAATCCAGTGTTTTAGAGGGCTTTTGTTCAAGAATTCTAGGGCAGTTCTCACAAAGGATATTTCCAGGTATTTTATTTCATTACCATTTGGAGAGCTTATAGGAAAACCAGCTGTACCACTGATACAGCTCAATGCTGAGCACTTTGATCTGAGTCTCCTTAAACAAAGAATGTCTCTTTCTGAAGCACCGGAGTGACTTGTGCCTCACTATCTTACAAGCAACTTGAAGAATCCACTCTTAACCCTGCCTTCCTTTAGTTCTGCTGAAATGGTGAACCTTTACATTTTTAAGTCAGTGACAGGTAGCCTGCTCAGACAGTGTCCCTGTGCACGTACTTGTGCAGACAGTCCCTCTGTCCACTGCAAAAACACGGGACACCCAAGTTGAACTGAATGCTGAATACCACCACATGGGTTTGCAGTGGTCTGTAACTGAAAAGGTTCACTGGAAGCAATTTGCAAATAAATCCTTAGGAAACCACCTGGATGGTTATTTTAAATTAAAAAGGGAAGAGATGCCACTTTAAAAAAATAATTTTTAATACTAGGTTTAAGGTTCCATACATGTGATAGTCATTAAAGCTTATTTAACCCTGAAATTATCTGGCCTCTTTAATTCCACAGGGACTGTAAGGCTCTTGGGTTAGAAATGAAAAATAATGTCAGAATGAAAATGAGACTTTCCTGAATGCAGGACCATTATTACAGAATATTTTCTTAATTAAGCCTCTTTAAGAGCCAAGTAGCGGAGAAAAAAATATTCAGGCCATCCTGCTTTCATTGACAGGTCTTTGCTGATGCTTTGGGCCACTGGCTGAAATAGGCAAAAGCCAGTCCCAAAGGCTGTATGTGACACACTCATCTAAAATGCTTGTAGGACTGGTGATTTGTCCATGCACAATCTCAACTGTAGTACACCCAGTTCGTTGTTGCAATATTCATTTGAGATAATTCCCAAACTCTGACATTTGGGCTCTTGAAATTCACAGCCCTCTGGTCGCTGAGACTGGAAACTTTCAGCAGCAGAAGTGATTTTTGTCAAGTTTCTGTTCCACCAAACATCTGTGGTGTGCCCCACCACCCTTTCCCTAAGGATGAAACATTCTGCAGGGAGGGTGTTGCAAGAATTCCTGAACTAGACAGCTAAGCTGGAGTCATAACTGTGCTGGCCAGGGCCCTAGTTTGAAGAAGGCTCCCATTAGAATTAAAACATCCCAGAACTCTCATCACAACAGCCCTATTTTTGAGCAGGGCTGAACATGGAAATTTAAGGCTGGAGTTGGAGTGGGGGGAGAATGAAGACAGACAAGTAAACAGATAAAGAGGGAGCTCTTGCATGCAAGTGGAATTTCCTCTGAGAACAGGACATTCTTTATCATTAACTGGTCTGTCACAGGAAGGAAAATGGGAAAAAGAGTGTTTCCTGTTAGGGGGAAGAAAAAATCAATAGGCCTTGGAAATACCTGCCTGGAAAGAACTTTTTGTTTTCCCACCAGCAAGCACAAATAAGTTTTTAACTCCTTTGGAGCACTAGCTCTGTTTTAAAGCAGTTTGCTTCTTGAAATAGGACTTCAATGTAAACATGTCATTGAGAAATTATTAGGAGTTCAGACTGCTTCCATCTTTCTTGTTCATTTCAGATAATGCTCTTACCCCTGGAAATACCTCCTGTAAGGCAAACACGGTTTTGAAAGCAGTTTATTTCTGAGTTTGTGTCTATGAAGGTAACAGTAATTAAACTGTTCATTTACCATACGCATGCAAACTACCTGTGCTGTTTTGGGTAAGATACATATGGGCCATAGAGCTGCTGTGGCTTCTGGGGAACAAAACTTTATTTTGGAAAGAGTACAGTTACCAGGCAAGTGCTCAAAGCCTCAAGAGGACAATGAACTACCCTGCAGCTCCTGCATCATCTCTTGGTTTGCATTTTTCTCTGAATACCTATGGTGGTGGAAGTGTGAGTTTCTCAGAAGTGTGAGAACAGGCCCAAAGGCTGCAAGAATGGATGTGTATGCACAAGCAGCCCCATGGCACCTTGGGTTCCTCAGGGCAATCCTTTTTCCCTTTGATGGCAGCTTTCTTCCTTCCAAAATTGAGCCTGAGGATTTAAAGTTGTGCCTCAGCTGTAGCCACATTCCCCTGTTCTGAGCTAGAGATCTGTCCTGGGTCAGTGACAATGTTTATAGCAATGCCAGTGCCATAACTGGATGACCAGAAGCTATGTAATCAAGCAGTGTAAATGTAAGAAGACAAACTAAAAGGCAGGAGGGAGGGAGGATGACCTCTTACACTTGCACAGAGAAAGAGTTGCAAGAAGCATTTTTTAAATGGTGAGGGAGAAGTGGGCTGAGCTTAAAATGAAACTATCAGCAAGGCTGGAATTAAAAGAGGGCTATAGGAATGATCTAACTTTTATTTTATTACATGACAGAAGACAAAAAATCAATAGCTGGTAATTCAGACATAAATGAGTTATACAGGCCATTGACACAACGGACCAAACTTTATAACAACCACATCTGATGCTGTCAAGCCACAGGCTTCGGTGGCGCCAGTAATAATTATGGCTGATCACCTCTAATTCAGAGCTGCCTTGCTTGATAAAGGTGTCACTCTGAGTGGCTGCAGCATCAATATCAATTGAGGATGTCACCCAGCAGGTCAGGCTGCCGCAGAGAACTGTAGGGTTTTTTTTTGTAATTGAATAGGATAAACCCTTGGTTTTCTCCCCCTCTCATTCTGTCTGTAAAAATAACTTAAAAAAATCACTTGAACTCATGACTGAAACTACTTGAATTCAGGGCTAAACCATGACAGAAGCTAATGGTGTCAATCCATGGAAATATATTCTAAGATAATTTATAACCATAAGAATATCCCCAAGAGGAAACTTTGGTACTTTGCAATAATCTCTGTTGCAATGATGCTGTGATCAATTAATGAACCCACCCTCCAAAAGCCCCAGTGTGATAAATGCTGCTAGGTAATAGAATTTGCTTTTCCATAAACTCACATCATCATAAAGAAGAAAAAACATTGTCTTTGCTGTTTTCCTACCGTTTTGTGAGTTTTGGGGACATGGGTGCATCCAGTGAGCACTGGAAAACTGAGTTTCACTCTGAGCTATGGAGTGAAGAGGCTTTCTCAACTAGTTCTTGATCTATAAAGAGTCATTTTGAAATACTTCTTCAGTGTTTTAGGTGCCACAAATACATCTTCAGTTTGATGTTGAAACTATTAGTCTTTGGATTGCTCAGGGATGCTATGTGTGCTTAAGACATTTTCATTTATTATTATTACTACTGCTGCTATGGCTTTGCATTCTTTTGTGGACTAACTGCTTGCTACTGTGTTGACTGCAATTAATTGTGAGTGATGAACAGTGAAAAAGCCTTCTGTGGGGGATGACATGAGAGGTATTTCAGCCACGGCCACTAGTATGTAACATCAGGAAGGCTTAGAACCACAATACAACGCAGCAGAGCGCTTAGCACCGCAGTATCTTATGCTTGCACACGTGAAAGTTTATAATAAGTTCCATTTAGAAACGTTCTCTATCCTTAAAAAAGTCCCTGGTATCAGACTTGGGAGATAAACACCAGCAAGGCAATAGCAGCAGCAGCAGCATAGCAGTGCTGTACGGCTTGGGGCTTTCCTGGTGCTTTTTAAGTCGCAGAGAAAGAAGGTGCCTTGCACCTGTATGTTTGCATACAGAAGAACGCACGGTGCAAGCAACAGCCCTGTCATTTCCCTTCGAAAACGCGGGGCTCAGTTCCAGCCGAGGCAGAGCAATCCCCGCGTCCGGCACCACCTGCAGAGCAGCGCTCCCCGTTCTCCCCAGACCCGCACACGCTCCGCGTCCGCCCCGCGGCTTCCCCGCTCCCTCCTCGTCTCCAGCTCCAGCTCCTGCCTTTCCAAAGCCCGGACCTTCCCGAAGCCCGGACCGTGCGGGCGCTCGGCAGCGCTCAGCATCCCGTGATGCCGCCCCGTCAATCACGGCATCCCGGCCGCGGTCCCCGCGCTCCGGCAGGCAGCGGCGCGGGCGCTCCGCAGCCTGCACTGTTTCTCTCTCTGTTTACTCGTTTCCAATGGCAATTGCACCACCGAGTCTCAGTGCGTCTGGAACTTGGCCTGCGGCTGTTTTGGTTACATTGAAGTTTTTGCTTCAGCGCTGCCAGATTTAAATGGTGACTTCACCAGCGCTGAGCTAAAAAGGAGAAAAGGGGAGGAGGGAGGTAGTGCAGCGAGCGGGAGCGAGGGAGAGGGCCAGGGCATTACATCATCGCTTGGACGGGAATCAAATGGGAAGGATATGACTCACTCGGGCTAGTTAAGCTTTGGCTCAAGTTCTACATACACTCATTCCAGGGCTCTCATGTTCTGCACCTCAGCAGGGAATTCAGGCTCAGTGATGTCCATGAGGTTTGTNTTCCTCCCCTCCCAAGTCCCCCTTTCCCACTCCTTTCCACTTCTACAGAGTTTGTTTTCTGGTGCGTGTAACCTCAGCTCTTAGGAGCAGAAGCTGTTTTGTCGACCAAACCGAACCCAAACACGGCGCGCAGCAAACTTGAGAGAAGTTTGGTAGTTTGTTGTGGTTCGGGTCCCCCCACCCTCACTGTGTTGCTCCTAATCGGAGGAGACAGGGAGAGAGTTAAAATGCAGGAACCAATCGCTTGGACGGTGATGTAATGCTGGAACTGCAGGGTTGTTAAGTAATGTGAGAGGAAGGGGGTCAGGGTTGCAAAGCATTTACCTGCTGTCAAGGGGCTTTAAGTTTATTATCAATTGCAGTGACTGTAACTGGCTTCAGACTGCACTCTCTAATTATTCACAGACTCCCCTTTTTTATCTTTTATTATTAAAAGTAAAACTATATTACAGTATTTTAAAAAATGTGATATTATCACAGCTGCAAATTATTTTCCACCAGGGTTTTTTGATATTTTTTAAATGGCTTGAAACTGGATGTCTCTTTCACAAAAAGCCCAGAGAGAGCAAGAAGAAAAGAGAAAGGCAAAAAGGGGTGGTTCTTCGAGCGTGGCTGGCGAATTTGAAACTGTATGAAGAAAGCAGTTCAGGCTCTGCCTAGCAGAGCGAGTAAAAGCTCCTACTGTTGGAAATCCGCTATAGAAAATAAAGCATTTAAGGGAGGCAGTTTGCAGAGCTCATCCCAACGAGCCTCAGCTTTTCATCCCTTACACTTGACAGCAGTATTCTGATCCTTAGCTCACCTCGTGCTTGTGGCTGGTGTGGTGGGTGGCTGTCCTGCCAGAGCTGGGACTGCGGAGGTCCTGACTCTGCACAGCAGGTCCCCTCCTGTCACAGTTCTGCTCTCTAGAACGACCCGGGAGTTGGGGCACCTGCCTGCGTGGGTTTCCTTTGCAGGACAGAGCACTGTGCTTTTCTTACTAAGTCTGTCTGTCTCCCTGTAGACCTTTTAGTCTTCCTTCCACGTAACTAACAGTCTCTAGGTCCGATGGGGAGGGAGAAGAGGTACCTCTTTCTGAAGTTTAGTGTGAGTACGTTACCCTTAGGGTGGGCCACAGAGTTTAACACTGCCTAAGCCCCATTGCTTGTGCTAGGATGTGGGATGAATGCAAGCTATCAGGTGTGTGTTGGTGTCCTGAGGATACCCATTCTGCTTGGAGGAGCTCTGCATCAGGTTTCTGTGTCAAGAGCTGTCTGCTCTTAAGATGTGGCTCTCGGAAGTGCCCCGTTCAAAGGGAGTTTCTGTCTCAGAGGGAAGCCCTGTATTGGTGTCCACTGGATTAGCAGTGGACCACACATTTGCTTGGCTAGTTAAACATAGCCTTAAACATGCTGTTAAGGGCTTGGTGATTTATTTTATTTATTTATTTTTAACAACCTGTATTGGGGACTGACTGAGCAAAATAACAAACAGCGTTGTTCTGTGGTGGTGGCAAAACTTCATCTCTTTCTGAATGAGAGAAGAGCCCCCAGCTAGCTCCTGCCTTCTCTTCCCTCCAGTAGCCCCCTCTTATGTTGAGCTGCTATGTCGCTGCACTTTGTTCACCGATTTTCCCTGGGTTCTCTGATTTCCAAGCTCCCCAGTCAACTGCTAAAGCACAAACAATTGCTTATGTGCCAAACTTTTATCATGTGAGGACCTAACGTAAGGCCGCACCCGACTCTGGCCCACGTTGCAGTGCGGATGCACCATATGGATTGGATTGCGCAGTGCTCTGTTGAGGATGTGTGGGTTGTGGAGGGAGCTGTACTCCTGCAGGAGTTCCCGTAGGATTTCTGACTCATACTTTCTCCTAGAAATGTTGGGAAGTGCAGCTCCATGAACCATTAGAATAAAGCATAGTAGATCCTTCTCTGCTTCCCTGCCTGCTTCGGATGCTGGGGTGGGCTTGTCTTCACTCTTTCCCTTCGTGACTTCTGTGGCTGAAGACTGTCCACGGAAAGGCTGTCAGTGTTGTCCTAGCATAGTTTCTAGCCACACTGGCAAGGTGCTGGGCAGAGGATAACAGACTGTCATACACCTATGTCTTTGCCTATGCAGAAATGCATCCTTGGTATTCTTTTATAAAAACAGATGTGAAATACTCTGTGTGGCACGGCCTGAAAGTCTGCGGGTATTAGATTGCATTCCACAGAGGATCAGAGTCTCACTTGTCTGGTACTAGTTTTTAACATTTCACCTGTTCGAAAGCGCAGCAGAGGAGAACGTTGTGGTGCTCTAGTCAGTGTGGACTGACTGATGACCCTGCCTTGCACTCAGAACCTTCACAAATTACCTACCCTGCTGGTACATGCTTGGTGAAGTTGGGTAGAGGGTGTGAAGAAGGGCCTTCTAGAAGTGCACTGCAACTCTTAAGTGGCAACTTAATGCTGCTACTTCGCTGATTTCAACACAGCACCAAAGGAAAAAGTTTTAAAGGCTTCTTTCAAAAAGTTGCAGTTGAGAATTTCATATGCATACATGCACCGAGGTGTGTGTATGTGTGTGTGTATGTATGTATGTATGTATATAGGTTGTTGGAGCAACAAAACATATAATTCATGAAGCATAACTGTCCAGATGAGAGCCAGGCAGCTCTGGTTGTGCTTGACAGGTGCTTTTGAAATGCACGTTCAGCTTGGACAACAAAAAAAGGAAGTAGCTGCCCATTTTGGATTTTTCTGCTGCTAGCTGCTCAGCTTATCTGGGAGCCAGTGTGCAGGTTTGCCAGTGGACTTGCAGCTTCATGGCAGAGGTCAACAGCTCTTGCAGTTACCCGTTTGAAGCTGGGTCTTCTGGCAAGTGGGTTTTCTTATTGAAGGATGATATCTTTAGGGACCTCATTTTTAAGCAGCAGCCAAGAGAAATGTTAACAGCGCTCTGAAAACGAGCATCAGAAGATCTATTCAGAAGCACATGTAACCTGTCAAACAAACCAGAGGCCAAACACAGCAGAGCTGGAGAGTGGTATTTGCACTGGAGAGCCGACTGTGCGTGGTCGGCCTGTGAAGAAAGGCAGTCTGCTCCGGGCAGAGCCCCGCTGGATGAGTCCCAGTAAATTTTCCCCACCAAGATCCCAAGTAACATTTCCGCCTGCATCGCTGTATGTGTGCGTTGGCACAGTATCCACTCTGTGAGCTGTGTGATTTTAAGCCATAATTTGGTGCTCCTTAGCTGGTCTCTGCATGCACAAAAGAATTGGCTCTGTAGTTGCGGTACAAAAGCAAGAGGTAAAAATCAGGCAACTTGTTTTTATTTCACTGAATGTGATCAGTCTGCCCCTGTGTTCCTTAGTTTCCTACCTATACAGTGAGACTATTTCCCTTAAACATTTTTGGAAGACTTGATTGATGTTTGCGAAGTCCAGTGAAGTTTTCAGAGCAGGTATCCTGAGTTCTGGGGTCACAGCAGGTCAGGTGTTGAACAGCAGTAGTGGCAGGGCTGGCCTCACTTCATGTTTTGGACATAGGGGGCAGGAAGACCAAGTTGTTTCCTGTACTTGGGTGAGGGTGCTGGGGCAGAAACAGGCTTCCTGCACCCTTCCCCACCCCTCTGCTCTCACCTTCCCACCCTTCTTTTGTTCGTCCCGCACATGCCTGGGCCACGTTCAGCCCAAACTGTTGAGATCAGCTTTGCTGAAAATTACACTTCAGATCAAAATATGAGTTACTCCAGTGTGAATGCTGGGTCTTTCTCTGCAGCTACAGATAAACCAGATAGGAAGGTAATTACATCTCATTCCTATCTGACTCTCTTATTTGCCATAATCTCTTTTAATCCCTTTGATACTCATCATAATAATGTTAATCTTAATGAACTCATTTGGTATTAATGCAGATATGATTTGTAAGTTCAGAGCAGGCTTGCTATCCTTGTTTAGTATACATTAATATCCACTTAACTGTGTTTATGGTCTGTCTCTGCAAATGGACTTCCGTATCTTTGTCTTCCACCTAGATGATGTGGCAATTCCCATAGTGGAACCCTC
The DNA here is from genome assembly GCA_013396755.1 of Sclerurus mexicanus. Taxonomy (NCBI): domain Eukaryota; kingdom Metazoa; phylum Chordata; class Aves; order Passeriformes; family Furnariidae; genus Sclerurus; species Sclerurus mexicanus. The sequence continues at coordinate 197,538 of VWZF01004461.1, read as the reverse complement.
TTTCCACACTCAGGTTTGTATTTCCTTTCTGTTCTTCGTCCTACTTACAAGATCCCAGAGCAAAGAACTATTGGAAACATGGCATCCATCTGCTAGTGGCTTTCTGTACCCCATCGCTTAGTCATTTCTTCCACTTTCGACATCAAAATTGAAGGAACCCTTATCCTCTTGTTTCTCATTCGTCTGGCATTCCTTCTTAGATTGCTTTGGAGATATTACCTTACTATAGCCCTCATTTTATTGTCTCAGAGGGTGAACAAGTAAGAGGCACAACCCCTCATCTTGGCAAAGAGAGAAATTATTCGTTGCTTACTACCATACTCTCCCTGAGCACTCTGTTTATGGGTGGGGTACCTTGCCCAAACATTTTCCAGCGTGACCAGCCAATTTCTGTGAGTGAGGACTGCATTTGGATATTGAGGATGATCCAAAGCTTATTGCAGTGAATGGGAGTGCTGCCTTGATGGGCTCTGAATAAAATCCATGTAACTATCCTCTTTTCAATCCTCTGAGCACTCATGTATTTTTCAACATTTCTAGCTTTGGAATGTGCCCTCTTGAAAAACTACTTGTTCAGCCACAGTGATCCCAGAGACTGATGAACCTTGGATCTCTATTAATGTGTGATTTCCTCTCTACGTGGATGCTTATGTTTGTTTTTAAACGTGGCATGGAATTTCTGTGTTGTAGTGCTTGCCATCCTCCCTCTCCGCTTCTTCCAAACAAATTTTTAAAGCCTTGATTGTCAAATAGCATGAATTATTTTTCAGCCCCTGTGACACACATTTTGATTTTTAGGTCTTTTAAATCCTGACAGAGGCAGGAAAGTATCATTTACTTAACAGAACACTGTTTATTCCATCTTCACTTCCATTCTTTATTTTGTGTCCTGATGGTTCCTTGTAGTATCAGCTTCCAGTGTTAAAATGAGTGTCTGTATTGAAAACATGTAAGTTTTAATTTACTGAAAGATTTCTTCACATTATAATAAAACTAGCTATTGTCTTGGTAAAAACTGCTAGTTGAACGTAAGAATTGTAGTCTCTCAGATCAGGACAAGCTTTTTCTCTGTGGTAGTCTTATTTTAGCATGATAACTTTCATTCAAGAGCATTCCAGGATGTTTTGCAAATTGCAACCATTAGTCAAATATATTAAAGTTACTATGAATACAAGAGGTATTCATGTAAATAACAAGATGGAGAGTTTTATTGTAGATATCTGCAACTCTTGTGCTGCTCCATGACAGTACACAGACTTCAGATGGGCACTGTTTTCTGCAGATGAATAAATCTGTGTCCATTAGCACAGCAAAACAATAATCAAAGTTCATTACACTTTTTTAAAATGTAAACTAGTTATCACAAGTCCTGTCAAAAATAATATCGGTAGAATGTTTTACCACACTGGAAAAGCCCATCAGCACCAATAATTTTATGTCAGATTTAACATGAGCTGGTTTTTCCCAAACGGAGTCTTACAAACCAGAACAGAAAAAATGTAGTGGATCAGATTCTCCCTTGACCTCAGTTTAAGGCCATGGAGTATAATGTCAGAAAAGTTCCAGTACTGTGTTCTTTGTTGTCTTTTAGTTTCCAGGTCAAAATGAACTTTTCTTTCACTGCAGCTAAGGATGTGAGCTGTATTTCTCTTGTACCATCGTAAGACTGCCGGAATTCTCATTGCTCTGAATGCTTTTTAGCTTTCTGATACACTTTGGTTAAGCGCGTTTCTGTTGCAAATTCATAGAGGAATAAGACTGGCTGGAAAAACTAAATAAACACTAAATTAAAGTTCAGTTTACAAGTTGCCTGAACCACCAGATTCCTTGCCATTGCAATCCAGTGTTGGGAGGTATCTTCTGTGGCCATTTGTATGAAAGAGGGGTATGTTGCACAAAGGATGTGTGGATCTGTATCTGTATATAGTGGTGTGTGTGTGTGTCCCCATATCTGAGACTGCAAGGCAAAATTAACTTCTGTTAAACAATCATATCAGAAAGAATTTATCACATGAATAAGATTCCAAGTTGATGACTCGAGGTGGTGACATCGGTATATAAATCTGTATGATGATTTCTTTCTTTTTGAAATTAACATTCTCTTAGCACCCCTCAGCTCTGCCTCACATTTCAAGTTTTTCTTTCAGAAGGAGAAATCAAATTTCAAGCAAAAATTTAAGCAACAGTTAAAGGGGGACATCACTGTGCATCACTAAGTTTTTGGTTTGGCTTTTTACTTTCTAATCTTGTGCAGTATGGAACTTTTTCCATTCGTAGCAAAACCCAGTGCAGCTACAGCAGTTCAGTAGATATTCTAATATGTTGAATAAACAAACAGTATGTAGCAGATTCCCCTCTAGTAATGAATTTGGCCAGTTTATTTTTTAATTTAGTTTTTAACTATTTTGACAAGACTTTGTAGTGCCCTATAAAAGAACTGCAGTATATGCTTCAGGAAAAGTACAAAACCTTACCAGCAACATTTATAAAAACATGTGAAAATAAATACTATAGGGAAAAAAAGAGTATAGAGTTAGTTGGGAAAGTGTGGATTTATAAAGGTCTACTTAGAAAAGTGCAATGTGGCTGAAAAGTTTCCAACAAAGTTCAATAATTGGTAAAATTTGGGCTTTTGATAGCAATTTTTTCAAGGGAAATTGGGAATTGTTTTAACAGAAGGTGCTTTCCCTTCCAAATTTGTAATGGTTTTTACTGAAAAATATTTTTTTTTGTTATTTCAAAAAGGTCTTGAAAAAGAGTTTCTCACTTTCTGTATGCTGAAAGATGATTATGCTTTGTGCATTTTATTTTGTTTGATGTCCAGTGCCTCTTTTAAATTGTTCTGTTACTTCTGATTTGTTTCCATGGGAAAATGCCCAGAAAGTGTGAAGAGCAGCAAATAATAAAACAGGCAATAACACTCTGGCAACTGTGCGTGTTACATTGCAGAGTTTTAAAATTTGGTTTCACCTGGCCTTGCCCACGACAAGTTCTTGACTGATAGCACAGCCAGCTGCAACTCTAATACCTCCTTCTCTTCCCCCTTAATATACAGTTCTTTATCTCGGGGGGACGTGTTTTAAAGATGAGATGCTCCAATGAGAGGACTTGCTGGAGCATGGATCTGATTGAGCTGCATGTAGGAAGGGTGTGAGCCTGTTTCTTCCCCACATAGCAGAGCGCAGGAGCGCTGAATTTCAGTGGCACATCTGCACTGCCATGTGTCTCTTGTGCAGAGCAGTTATCAAACGGGACAAACATAATAATTAACTTGTTGGCTCAGGGTCAGGTATTTGGGTTTCCCCGAACAATCCCCAGAGGACTTAGAAAGATCTCTGTTGTGAGAATACAAAATTTCTGCACCTAAGCAAAGTCTTGGGCAATTTGGGGTGGAATCTGTTTGGACTGTTGAATAACCCCAGAACTGCACACTGTTCCCAGGCGAGTCTGCAGTGACTCATGGCACTGCAGCAGAGGAAGGTGGGTGAGTTGCATGAAGGACAGATGCCATTATGGACATCTTCCCTAGGATGAAGGGAGAGAGTATCCAGAGAAGCAGGGAGCAGGGGAACTTGGTTTATTTAGCCTTGGAAAAGATGGCTAATGGCATTTAATTGCAGCCTTTAGCTGCTTATAGGGTAGTGACAGAGCAGACAGAGTCTGCCCCGCTTTGCAGCATGAAGAGGGAAGACAAGAGTTGCAAGTTTCAATCAGAGAAATTTCCATGAGACCTAAAAAAATAAAGGTTCCCACAGGAGGACCGTGGCAAGGCACAGCAACTGGCTGGAGTCTGTCACTGCTGCTGTAGGTTTTCACACTTTGTCTAGAACAGGCCCCCAGCAGATACTTCATTTAGTCCTGACTGGAGCAAAAGGTTAGACAAGGTGACCTTCTGAGGTGACTTCTGAAACTGTTCTCTGTACCTGCAGTGGGCAGTGATGGCAGCACAGGCTGTCTGAACTGTGGGTGGAAGCAGGAAGAATTTTGATGAGGAAAAAGCCATAAGAAAAACAAATAGTGACATAAGAACATAATGTCATCTAAAGCATATCCTGTACCTGCTTGTGTCCACCTTGTTTAGAGAAATAGTGTATGCACCTCATGTAACACCTATAACTTTGGACTCTGAATTGCTGCTGCTGGGGAGAACATGAATTATGCTTCAAGGTGCTTAATTTCCTATTTTTCTCACCACACTGTAAGTGATGGTAATCTAAGTTTTAGTAGATGCCTTGTAAACATGCAAAGATAAAACAGGAATCATGAAAAATCCATTTTTGGCTGAAATGTGAGACAAAATGCAACCAAATATCCTTTCAGTTTATAAACAGCTAAACAGGTCTTGTTCCTGCCTCGCCTAAGCATCTGTAATTTTTGTTTATAGTCAAGAGGATTCTAAAATGCTGTGAGAAAATCCATCTCTGAGGTATTTCCAAACCAGACAGCTGTTTAGAGTACAGTTCCCCACCTCCCCACTTTCTATTTTTACAAAAATAAAGGAATTAAACCATAACAAAAAAAACTTCCAAGCCTTCATGGCAATTTTCAGCGTGCTTTACAAAACTAGGAGACAAGCTTTTTCCATAACCACGTAAGGGATCCATTTCCTAGTATCCCTATAAGCTGAAAGGTATGTTTTGCAGGAACTTAGCTAGCAAAAACTGTTCCCACTATAAAAGTAATGGCACATTAATGCCTTTTTGCAGTGAACTCCCTGTATACCTTATCCTGCATTCGTATTTTTCCATTAACTAATGACTATCCGATATGCTGTCACCACTGTCACATGTAAAATCATGCATGCTCAGTTATTTTATTATTGCAAAATTAATAATTTATTATGGGATATAACATAAAGATTGAGGAACAGTCCCTGTATATGAATTTTCACTAAAAAAAAGCCTGTGCAGTGATGCTGACTCAATCTTATATTCATCTGGAGCTAAACGGCTTAGAGAAGGATGTTTTTGTATTTATGAAGGTTCCAAAAACATCCCATAATTTTTGTAGAATATTGTATTTTCCCTTGAAAACAGCATTCCTACACGGTTAATTTATTACTGAATCTAATCAGTATTTAAGATAGCTTTGAAATAACCAACGCTAGTTCTGTTTTTCATTAATACATTGATACTGGTGTTCAGGTTTCTAATTAGCTGTTAAAATCAGGAAAAATCTAGGGAAGAAGACATAAAAGAGAGGAATGAGTTGGAATACTGGGTTGTTTTTAGTAGAACAGGAAATGAAGACAAACGGACAGATTTAAGGTTTCTTTTGTGTCATTGATGTGCTTGAGGCAGGTGAGCTGTAAGAGTTGCTAGTTTTATGTGAATAACAAACTTGTTGACTGAGTGACTGCAATGAAAAATAATAATGTAGGTTAAGTCAATATGATTTAATTTCTTAATTATTCTGTACAAATAAAGAGCAAGAAAAAACAAAGAAAAAATTTTCAACAAAATTAACTTTTTTGAATGAACTAGGTAACTTTCCAGATTAATATGGCATTTCAAACTTAGACGTTTAGAAATGCTAAAAATTTCTGCTTTTCCAAATATTCTTTGCTTCTCCACTTCTAAGATTTATTAAATATAACTTGTTGGTGAATTTAATAGTTTTGGTCAACCTGGAAGTGCTGCTGTAGCTTTTGAACTTGGCTGCAATTTTCTGCATTAATCACGTCAGTTACGGTGCAAGTGAATTGATCCCAATAAAGTGTATTTAATTTGCACGTATTCTGTGGATAATTGAAGTCTCTATCCTCATACAACTTCAAGGTTTGAGCCGATATCAGGAGCCTCTAGAAAAAGCTTTTTGTCGTTTCTAACACAAGCATGGCACCATCTCACTATGAAAAGTAAGGGGCTTGGTGCAGGAAAGGCTTTTGCAGCTCAGTTTTTCCAGTGTTTGTCCTTGCCCAGTGTGGGTTTCAGGGCCAGCAGTGCATTATGCTATACTTTCGGCGTCTCTGCCCTCAGTAGAACTAGCTACAAGTTAATTGTGGCTGAAGAAATCTTGCAAGGTTTGTAAAACGGAGGGATATTAAAACAGGGCATGTAAATGCGTGGAACTAGATATGTTCGGCATTGGACACTAGACATCTATAGAGCACACTTGAGAAAATGTGCTTTTTTCACCAGTCACGGGTTAAAAATAACTCTCTACTTTTAACACTATTTCCAGTCTTTCAAGAGCTCTGGGAAAGAGCCGCTTTTTGCAGAAACCGTGTGCACAGTGACCTAGAGAGTTAAATCTTCTCTTTGGTGCCTGTAGTCCCTGGAGTTTCAGTGGCTCATCATTTTGTCTGTCTGGGGTTTTGATGATTTGCAATACCAAAGGGAGCTGGAAGGGTTTTCATTGTCACATGGTCCTCAGGACAGTCGGTCAGTTGGGCGGGTGTGATTGGATGCCCCCAAATGATCATTGTATTTGATAATGAGGTTTTTGTTTGAATAGGATATTTCTCAATTATTTTTATTTCTTCAGATAGGAATCGGAAGTTAATGAGGAAGCCCATAAAACTCCATTTTAAGGTTACATTCTTTAAGTCATAAAATGAAGGTCCTTTGGGTGAGACAAAATGTACTAAATATTGAACACATTATTCAGGATGACTTTTTTTTAAATGGCCTTTTTCCTCAGGAAAGAACACAAACGAAACATATGTAATTCTAAATCTAAGAGGAAATCTATCAAAATCTGCCAGGTTTGCAGGGGGGTTTTGTTTTCGGTGAATAGCAAGGTTTTGGCTGTGATACTCTTTCAGTTGGTATACTTTTTATCCCGTAACATGGAGTTCTCATTTGATTATTTCTCTCTGCACTGCTCCATGATACGATGCTTAAAAAAAAAAAGTCTGAGCAGTTAAACCATATGTTTATATCATAGCTCCTAATGTCAAAATTTTAATTGATTTTCCCATATTCGGGGTTAGGAGGGGGTTGTATCATGTTCCACTACGTCATAAAAACAAAAATATTTAAAATATGTTTCAAATAAAATGAAGGGGTAGAAGAAAAAATGCTTAACTTAGAAAAGATGTGGGATTCATTAACAAAGAAAAATACTGGCCATGGACCAACGGCAAGCCAAATGTTTTGCCAGCAGTTTGCAGTTCACAGTCATCATTGCATGTCACTCTGCCTGCTGCACCAGCCCTTCCAACCATATAGGCATTCCTTTAAAGAGAAACCTGTCTGGTTTGAGTTGAATAAATTAATTTGGGTTTACTTAGTTTAAAAACAAAAATATAGAGGGCCCAATTTTATTTCATTATGCCCGTGGGTAAAGCAGTCCAAGGTAATTACAACCACAGCGCTGGTTGCTCTATCTTAATTAAAGAGGGTTTTTTTGCACAGAGGTTTTTGCACAACATAATAAAATAGTTTGTGGTCTGGCTAGCCTCAGTGTCACAGGAGTGTACTCACTTGAGAAATTGTCCAGCTTTTCCAAAAGCTGAGGCCCTTCCATTGGGGAGCAAGCATGGAGCTGCTCGGCAGAGCACAGGTAGTTTACAGTAAGGGCACCATCGTAAATCATGCAGCAAACAGCCTTTCATACGAGCTCATACACTAAGTGGAACGCTTGTCAGCAGCAATGAATTTGGACTTCAGTAAGTCTTTAAGCAATAATGTGCTCTAAAAAGTGCAACGCTGGTTACACATCTGTGGCCAAACCTCTTATTTTTCCAAACTTTCATGGTAATGTTATGGGGTTTTGGGGATTTTGTTTATTTTGGGAAGGGAGGGTCTCCTTTGTCTATAAATATGATTTATTGCTTAGCAAATGATTTAAAGAAAAGGCATCAAAGACATTTAAATAATGTATTTGGGATGATAATTAAAAAACCTCCAAACTCAAATCCCAACAAGCATGGCTAAGATGGCCTGTTATTAGAAAAGTCAAAGGAGGCACGTTTGCTGGTTGAATAAATCAAGTAGTGTTTTAAAAACACTGTCTCAGGGATGATTAAGGGTAAGTGATTTTCATTACTACATTAAGTTCTCCTTTCTGTTGTGGTGCTTTTTATATCACATCAAGCTTAGCTATTTACTTACGCTCCTTTAAAAAGCCCCAGCACCTCACTTACTTAAATCATGCCCTGGTGCATCGATTCAGGAAGACAGCAACCAAACTTGCTCGACTTAATGCTCCAGAACCTCACATGGGTGCTTCCTTCGTGTGCTCTCTCTCATACAGCTGGTAAAACTGACTGAACGGAGTTTTGCAAATACCAGTGGACCAGACCTCAGGGTGACTCAAGTCAGAAGAATTTCACTGCTTCCAACAAATTCCCCTCCCCACATGTTGCTAGTAGTTTCCTTCGAGTTGCACAACTTTCCCTTTTCTTACATTGGAATGCTCCGATATTTAGGGCCACCAGTTGTCCCCGAGGCAGATAATGGTTGTGCTACCTTGCACATCTCCAAGGGTACGGTTCACAAGTATTTGTGGACCATGCAGGAAGGGTCTCAAGGTTGGAATAAAGAACATTAAAAAGGGCTTAGTGCTTTGCTGAGTGACCAGCAGTGGATTTTGTTTTCTGTTGGGTACATGAATTCTCTTATGGAGGGGCAAGTGAGTTTAGCTTCAGCTGCTTGAGCTGACACAGTTTCACCTGAGTTTGCATTTACAGAGAAGAAAGTGCCAATGGGATGTGCATTGTACCCCAAGCCAGGACTCCAGCCAAGGGGAGGGCAGCCCTCAGCTGTATTCGGGCTGCTCTGAAGTACCGCTGGCCTTGGCTGCCTGCAGGACAAGGAGAGCTGGAACATGCAGTGTTTGACAAAGCTGAGGTCTCTTCCACCCTCCCTAGGCATGGCCCGGGTCATTTGCTGCATAGGTCTGGGAGTGTGATTATAGACATCTGGGCTTCCTAGAGTCTTCAAGCAGAGAATTAGGCATATGCAATTGAGGAGAATTAGTCTAGAGGTGGACCAGAAAGACTTCCATCTCTCACACTGAAGTTCAGAACATGAAAATACTGATTTATTTCCCACTCGATGTGGCAAGGCTGGAGCAACAACATCAAAACACGCTTCTAGAAACGTTTCACAGTGAACACAGAGGGGCATCCATGTGGCAGCCTCAGCTGAGGCACTAGTGATTTCATAACCTGTCCTTTGATTATGCAGGCTACAATACCTGCTGAGGCTGCTCAGCACAGGAGTGCCTGCTGCCAGGGCAGGGGCCAGGGCACAGTGGTGAATTGATAATGGGTTTGCATGTGGAACAGATCTGTACTGTGTCTTACATAAATGGCTTTGAAACCACCAGAAAATAGACACTTTCCATTTGCATTAGAGACTTCTCATGAATATCTGAAATAGACGTTTACTGTCACCATAACTCTACTACAAGTTAAAATCAGATCCCAAGTGCCCTGTGAGAAAGCAGCTCATTATAAGGTATGGAGATGTCAAAATTATATTAAATGACACTTAACTTTAAACCCTAAGCACTACATTTATCCATAGTTTAGGATTAAATCTACAGTGGAAATAAGACCAGGAGCTAAGCAAGGTTTACAGGGGTGTGGTTTGTCCCAGCAGATGTACAGTCACAAGCTGAAGAATAAACAGCTGGTTGTATGTGTCTGCCAAATATAAAGTGTCTTGTGTATATCCTGCTGCATTTTCCTCTCTCAAGTCACAGATTACCTTTGTTATATATCCTACATGGACCAGGTCAGGTTTATATGAGGTGTAATGTTGTTGATTCAGACGGTTTGTTGCTATAGAGAAAGAGATACAGGCAGATTTCCATGTTGGTCTAAATGTACACACGTGAACTAGTATTTCTAAATACTCAGTTTCACATAAAATTTGTTTATGTACGAGCCATTTTAAGGACTTGTTATCTGGTAGGCTAATAGAAGGGCTAAACCCATGCTTCACAAAATAGAGAGACCTGGGGAAAATAAAACAAAAGCACGCTGACCTGCAATCTGACTTTGCCACTATTCTTTGCATTCATCATATTTGCCTTTCCTCTTAAAAAAAATGGAATAGAACAGCAGAAAATGTGGAGTGGAGTGAGTAAGCCATGGCTTCCGACCCCTGGAAATCGGCCATACTCACTGCTGTGCAAATTCCTGCTGCTCTCTGAGCTGAGATCATGCTGTTGGAGATGGCAAGTGTATAGAGCACAGATCTCTATCTTTCTTCCATTGCTAAATATTAACAGTAAAAAATAAATGCAGGTGATGCAACAGGCTTTGACTGGGTCTATTTATGTGATTGTTGAGATATTTTAACCAGATCAGTCAAATGCCTGGCTCCCTGTGGCCAAATCAAATAGATCTGATGTTATTGTAAACTGAGTGGATCTGCCACTTTGCTGTTTAGGTAAAGTTAACGTTTTTTAACATGTTCACCTGCAGTATATTGATGTGTCTCGGGGCACATGTGTGACAAACATTTATTTTATAGGAGACATCTGGAAAAGGACACATCATCCCGTTCTTCATCTTCTGCTTCTTTCCCTCCCTAAGCTCACAGTACTTTTCCTCTGCGCTCCCAACAGCTCCAAGGAGTTTAAAAAAACATAAAAAACCCCAAACCAACCAACCAAAAACCAAAACCATAAAAAAACCTCAAAACACCCCCCACCAACAAATAAAAACCAGGAAAAAAACCCCAAAGAAAACAAACCACCACAAAAACAACCAATGTTTCTTGAATGTCAGCACTGACTGTCAGGCCAGCAGGAGAAACAAGTTGTATTGTCAGAGGCCTTCATGGACAACTCCAGCCTACTCGTTCCCACAGTTTAAATCTGGTAACTCTTAATGCGAATATTGCAGCTGATTCTTGATGGCTGTAGTGGCACTTCAGTGAAAAGCCACTGGAGTTAGGTCTTGGAGCATCAGTCAGTGGGAGTTGAAATGATGCTTGTGTTCCTGGGAGGGCTCTTTTCCGACCTGCCTGTCCACAGAAGACACGTGCCATGTCTACAAGTGGACTTACTTTGTGCAAATGCCACAAGAGAGGTCCTGCTAGCCTCATCAGCCTGGTCTTTTTAAACTGTTTTATGCAAAGATTGTTTCCTCCTTGCTGAATTGTGATGTTGAAAATGGTGAGGTGCAAAATCTTAAAGTTATCCAGTACCTTCAGAATTTCAACATTCACCAGATTCAGTTTTTGTCTCTGCTGATCATAAACCTGCTCTTCTACTTCTCCTGGCCTGGTAGCTCTCTAGTTAAAGCACTGTTTCAGTGACAGTTCTCAAAGGGAAAAAAGAAACGGTGCAATCCATAACTATTCATGGAATATGCATGAACAGTTATGGTTCATGTTAAAGACATTAAACAAATAATTAGCAGTGTGTTAGTTCATAGTGCAGACTCTTGGAAGTTGACAGGATCTTTTGATTGAGTTGACCTGAGCTTTTGTACATGACTGCCTACTGACCAGTATGCACTTTATTCTAAACTGGTGCAGAGGATGTTACTTTAATCTTCAACACAAAGTTCTGTTTTGGGGGAATATTTCCTCTTTAAAACAACATGTCTTTCAAGACAAAGATAAGATAAAATAAAAAAAAAACCCTCAAACAACAAGCAAACAAAAAACCCAACTGTGAAATTCTGAACATGAACCGTCAGTACAAAATGGAAGGGAGAGATGAGAAATAAGCTTTTTCTCCTTAGTATGATGTAGCCTATCATTAACACACATAAGTCAGTATTCCAGGTATAATTTAGGAAAGTATCTTCTTGGGGGTCATGCATTTTTATGGATCTCATTTTATTCTAAATGACTGTATTAGCAGCACTCCTGTGAGCTTTAATGGCAAGAGCATCATGCCTGAAAGAACATTTGCTGCCTTTCCCAGTTCAACTGCACGGGCTGCACAAGGCAAATAGAATGAACTCTAAGAATAGTGGAAAGCTGGTTTGCAGATCAGCATATTGGCTTCAGGAACAGTATCAAGAAGAGCAGTGAGGGTAGAATTTGGACAGTGATTTCAGGAGAAAGTCTGAATATTATGGTGATCCTTCTGCTTTACTTCATAAGCTGATCACCACCAGGGGTCAGGAGAATTTACTTGGTGGTAGTCCGCAGATACCAAGGTGTAAGATGAGGATTTTTGTTCTCTTTTGAAGCATAAGACATAGATCACTGTCAAAGCTTGTTTTACAACCACATGTAATGAATGTAATATGCTGTGTGTTTATGGAGTGTGCGTGCATGTGTGCATATGAGCGAGATTCCCAGTTGGTTTAAATCCATCATCTTTGGCAAAGTTGTGTGCTGTACACCGTTGAGAATTGGCTCTTTTGCTGTTGATGTATTCATGCTTTTCTTATTGTTTTCTCAAATTATTGTGTTAACTGGGTTACAGCTCATGAGGTCTCTTTATTTTTCAGGTTTATATTTCCACAGCAATAATTTGGTCATAAATAAGGATATTTTGAGTATCACTAGGTAGAGTAATGTGGAAAGCTTTTTAGGAGAAAAGTTTTGAATACGCTCCCGATTGTCTCCTTTCAAAGAATGGTTCAAAAAAACAACCCTTACAGATACTTGTCTTTTCATATTTTATCCCTCTTCCACTTGCTTCTATTTAGAATATTTCATAATAGTAAGTAGCATTTCTGCTTTAAGCTAGAGAGTCTAAAAAAGTGTGCATTGATATTTGACATTACTGACCACTTAGACGTGCTGCTTTTTATTATCAGCATTGTCTGGTTTGTATGCATATTTTTAAAACTAAGATTTGAGATTTGCATGTTATCTGGAATTGGATCTATAACTTGAAAGGCTACTGTAGCCACAATAAGAATGAAAATAGCCCTGAACTGTTGACAATTCAATTCTGAGCACCCAAAGCGGTAATGACTGCGATTGTAGTTTTGTCGATATTTATAAATCAATGCAAACCAGAAACTGGATGTTTTAATTTACTACAATTTCAGTGTAACTGATACCCTCAAGTTTAGAGCTTTAAGCTTTGTGAAGTGCAATATTATTGCAAGGCATGCATCCAATTTTTAAAACATTATATAGATTGGAGACAGATGAGCTTTTCAGAATTATTTTAGGCCTATTTTGATTGAATGCCTGAGATGCATTTTCCAGTGGAAATTAATTGCATTGATGTGAAAACAAATGAACTCCAACCTCAAAATTAGCTGCAGGTTCATGCTTGAACCAGTACCTAAAAGGGAAGGAGTGGGCACGGATAGTGACTGTAAATTAGAGTGACAATACGCACTTTGTTGGAAGAATAAAATCACCTTTTTTTCAATACCTGCTCTTTTTTGCTGTCTCTCTTAGCATGCATGCATGCGTTGGGAGAGAAGTTTTCCCATGGATCTGTGGTTGCACATGAGTGGACAATGGCTTTAGTTAGCAGCTATCACTGCTTCCCCTTGCGTGCTGCTGGAAACCTTTGCTGGCCGGTGTCGGCGTCTGAGTGTCAGCAGAATCTCAGGCAGCCACCACCTGTAGTGCTTCTGTTGTTGTCACAGGTAATTTCAGGAGCACACCGTTCCTGGGGATTGTTCTGGATGAATTTGTTAACAAATAGCAGCTAATGTGATAGCCACCCTTCAGTGAAATTTGCCTTAGCTATGTAAAAACTGCTGTAGGTGAGTTTGGGATTCTTGTCTCTTCAACCGATGCTCTCAATCAGTGGGTATCTCCCACTGAGACATAGGAGGGAAGACAATGGGAATTCCTTGAATAACAAAACCAGACAATGCTGGCTCAGAGCTGATCTCTGTTGAAGTACAGCTGCAGCAGTTCTTCCATGACTTTGCTCTGTCTGCCTTCAGACTCACCTCTTCCCCATGGTTCTCATAGTTTGTGCTAATACAGCTGTCAGTTGGGATTTTTAACGTGTTTAAGAGATAAAGCGCGTGCAAAGGTTCCTCCCAGGAAATGGCATGTATTCATTTTTGATCTTTAAGAAAGTGAAGTGGGCTGGGGATGGGAAGAAGGTCACTGAAATTATATAGCTATTTCACAGCACTAAGATATTTTTACACCTGGAAATGACTTGCTGAACAGACAATTGAGAGTAAACCATCATGTATGTGCTCCTCTCCCTTTTCCCCCACTGCCACCCACCGAAACAACCAGCAGTTTTGAGACACTGAACATATTTGGGGCTGTGACCTTAGTGGGCCATGCACAAGTGCTAACTTCTGTCTGGGCTGTAGAGAGAGGTTGGCACCACAGGAGCAATGTGCTCGGGAAGCAGTGAGATTTAAAAAACACAGTGTTTCTCTATGATATTCTTGTTAAAGGATAGGATTAAGAGCTGGATTTTGGTCAGCCACTGATGTCATATGTCATCTGAGAGTTTTTCAAGCTTCTAATTTTCAGTTTTACTTATTTGCTGTTTTGTTTAAGAAATCATGTATTATTTTCTTATATAATGCTTTTCCTGAAGATCTCCACAGTGTGCTACTTTTATAGCATTTTTATGTTGAGGGTAGAATTTAAATCTCAGTTAATACATAGTCTCACATGTATATACCTACATATTGCCCTCCTTAGTGACTGTGCTCTGCTAACCATAGCAAACTCAGCTTTCCACAGTGCATACAGCACACTTGTGTCTCGTCAGCATCAGACAGGCTGAATCTGTCAGTGGCAGATGCTGGAGTGGTTTTCTGTAGTTTAGGCTGTGTTTTGTAGTCAGCCTTTTTCTAGCAAAATTGTGATCAAATCACTGCTTCGTGTCCAGCCATGGCATCGTGGCTACGTGTGCTGTGAGCTGTATTGCCACATGGACTTGGGACCCAGCAACACTTGGAGCCACTGTCTTTGTACAAGCTCTGGGCTGATGAAAATGAATGAGAAACTGATGGATACAGTTTTATTAATTTATTAATATGGAGCTGAAGAAATGAAAATATTCAGATTAATCTCTTTTGTATTAATATTATTTTATATTTAAATTTCTGGAAGCTTCTTTAAGGGTGCACTATGTCTTTCTGTTGACTAGTCACAGAAGCTTTGTTTCTGTGGGGAACCAAAGTTAGGTGCCTGAAGTGAATTAGCCATGATCAGAAACTAGTCTGCAATTTAAGGCCTTCGCTTAAGTAGAAATCTTAATTTAATTAAATAATTCAGGACCCTTTTTCCGACCTCTTTGGGCACAGCAACCCTCCTGTTGTAACTTTTACAAGATTGGCTGTGGGGACCCAGGGAGGGGATGTGGAGGAAGGAAAAGCCAGGAGATATTAAGCCACCCAAAGCAGAGCAGTCCTGTCTGCCTGTGGGCATATGAAGAGATCAGCAAGTACATCTTAGACACCCAGGCAGGCAAACATCTCTGAAACACGGGGGCATGAAACTGCTGCCGCAGCATCCATCATCCTGTGAAGGACAGTGAAAACATGTGCTGTCATCTTTGACATTTTAATTGAAAAGAAAGCTTACACAGATTTCGGCCTTAAGCAGTGTGTTTATACAAGTGTATACAGAGAAATAATCTGTCAGTTCAGTGCAGGCTCATTGCTATAGGAGTTGGTTTAGTAACTGAACAATCCAACATTAGCTCACACACCTTGCCTTGTTCCATGCCTCAATAATTTTTAGTAGAAATACTTTGCCTAGAGGCATGCAGTTATTAAAAAAGAGGCTCAGCTTGCTTAAAGTCTGGAATTATTAGCTCATGGTAACAAGCCTGCACTGGAGAAACTGTTGGTTCTTTGTTTTCATAACTTTGCTGTAATTCACCATCTTATTTTCAGAGACAAACTTCAGCTTTGTTTGGGAAGTTAAAGAAGTTTTTTAAAAAAAGGACAAAAAAAAAGAAAAGTAACTTCAAAAAGATTTTTTTGTTCATTTTTATTATAAAAAGGGTTTACAAAGCTCTTTTATCTTAGTATTTCTATTAAATTGCACTGGTCCAAATAGGAAAGGTAAGTAGAAAGAATTTTGAGAAATTTCTTTTGCCTCATTTTCAGTATAAGCATCTGTTGGTGGTGAGTACTCAGTGAGAGCTCTCCAAAGACGATCTCAGCTTTTTAAGAGTGAAAGGCGCTTTTTCTTCATCCTTTTTGCAATCTACTATTCCTTTCAGAAGAAAAGTTATGAAAGTCTAATAGAATCCATTTGCACTGCTGTAACATGTCTGCGAAAGAAGTCACTGGAGCAAGTGAAGGCTCCTGCACCTTTAGGTAGCACAAACCTGGCTGAGGAGTTTCTTGGCATTCGGTTGTCAATTTATCTGGATTCTGGGGTTAGGTTTCTTGCCAGCTCTTTAACCTGTTGATGTTTTTTCCTAAATATGCCTCAAATTTTCTTGAATTTGCTTGCCAGGCTGGAGGTTTAAACCCAGACTTTAAAAACAATGGGCATGTTAGAAAGTATTTGTGTAAGCTTTATTGCTGTTATTATTCCTGGTTTTAAGTCAGCTGCCATTTGGTGCAGTTTTATATTATTGCTACCTTTTTTTCTGCGTTGAAAACCAATACACCTTTATTTGTGGTGCTGCAATTTGTTTTCCTGAAGAACTAACCTTGGTCCTATCTGAGCTAAGACACCATGAGGAAAGTGGAATCAATTTGACATGGTTGCTTGCTTTTATGATCAGATCATGTTTATGCTGCAGTTTTTTTTGGTTTTATCCCACTTTTTTTTTTTAAATTTTATTACAAGAATGTGTTTTTATATGGGCTGGTTCTTTATAATCCCTTGAACCTGCCTTTTGCAGAGTTTCCCTGTTTTGCTTTAACTATGCCATTATCCTCCCTGTATCATTTCTGAGTTCCAGCTGTGTGCATAACACTGTGCAGAACATAAACTTCTCTGAGGAGGTTATAGTCTAAGAAACCATTTTTAAGCTTTTCTTATTTTTCTTGTAATGGGTCAGGCAATAGGACCCAGTGAAATATTTAGAGGGAAGGGAAGATTGAAACCAGCAGTTTCTAAGACCTGTAAGAGCCAAAAGGCAAATGTTAATGGGTTCTGTGAGGCTTCCAAGGACCTGCTGGTCCTTGTACTTACGCTGTACTTGCAGAGGTTCCCTAAACATGTTCAGGAAATATAGGTGGCATTAGCACAACTGGAGTTTCTAAAGGCAAAATTTATCATTGACTAAACCTTTAAATAGGCTTTGGCCCACTAAATACATGACGGGGCTGCTGATTTGTGGAGCTCAGGTGAAATGGCTGTATAGTATTTTACTGTATAGATGTCCATTCTCTGTCATTTTCTTTTTAACTTACTCTTTCCCTTCAGTTAGGTGTTCTGTTCCTGTGTATTAGAGCAAAGGATCAAGAGTGTATTTCTGATGGAGTTGCTTTGTTCCCAGTGCACAGCCTCTCCTTAAGTGACATCAAGGGGTCTGTGAACTGACAAGTAACATCTCTTTGGTTGCTTTTGATTTTGTCCATATTGTTTCATATCTATATTCTGCATCTTGCTCTTTTTGTGATGTTTGTAGCTGAATTCCTTCTTTCTCTTTGCCAGTGTATATCTTGTTATCTTAATTGTGCTAGCTCTTCTCGAACACTTACATGGGTTTTCCCTTCACTTCTGAATCAAGCTTCTTGTCTTTAAGACTTCTCGCAGCTTAGCCTTATCTTATTTCAGTCCTCCAAACTCTTACAGTGTCAAGAATCACTTTCACTTTGCCAGTGTTTTTATCATCAGCTAGTTTCTCTTTCCAAGGCTTGAAATCCCTTCTTGTCCAACACTGGGAAAATACCTAAAGGTGTAACACATGTATGAAATCTCTACAGAAAGCATAGCTTTGTCTGGGTGCTTCCCAAATCCCTTAAGTTATGAGCCACAATTTTCCTTCTCTGGAGTGTTGCCCTTCCTGTGTCTCAATCTTAGTTACTCCCTTCCTCTTGCTAACTTTGTTGGTCCTCTCATTTCTGAGCATACCAGTTAAATAAAAAACATACAAAGAGACATAAAAGCAATCAGAGGAGTGCCTCCAAATTGTGTCCAATTCTTTAGCATATTTATTTGCTTGAGTGTTCTATCTCCATCTTCTACTTTTCATCTGGTTTGTGTCTCTAGATTGTAAACACACTGTGTAAGAATTGTCTCTTATCTGTGTTTGTACAGTGCCAGGCTGAATGTGGTCCTGGCCTCCGCTGGGCCCTTTGGGCACCATCACAGTATAAATGTCTGCTACTGATAATAATAATCTGCCCACATCATGCAGATGTCTGAATTATCTGAGAAATACAAAAAAGGATCTTTACTAGGTTGGCAGGGAGCCATGAATTCTAGGTGCCAGTTTTCTTTTCCCCTGAATGTCACTTGACTCTAAAAAACCTGGTGCCACAAACCTCTCACTTCTTGGAAAGCTCGGCTCTCTGGTGATGCTGTGATTAAAACAGTGTTAAACATGGGACACAGCAGGTCAGGTGAGGTCCCTTGCAATTATGTGAGCTATTCCAAGTACTTGTCTGATGTTTTGTTGTTGCTTTCCTGTGTGTTTATTTTTTCTTTCCTCCTCTGAATGACAAATGGATAAATTGAAACTAGACAGAGCTGTTCTACTTTGGGGGTGGGGGAAGAGGGAAATAATGGGCCACAAATGAGGAAAGCTCTAGTTGGATTGATAGGCTTAAATAATGGTACTGTGAGTCAAACAATAGCAGACCAGCAGTAAGTGAGACAACCGCTACATTCAGAACACGTTTCTCAGTTTAAAGTGTCCCCTCCATGCCTTTGCACTCTAATTGAATTATTTGAATATTGAAGGCCCAGGACAGCACTTTGGCCAGGTACTCTGGCTGCAGTAGCTGCTGTAAAAGCAGCTTGCAGCTGGTCTGTAGAACCACACACTCCAGTGAACTTAACTTTTACCAAAAATGTTTAATTGTGACAGTACCTGGTTGTCAATGGGACATTCAGAGGGTAGACCATAGCCAACTGTGCTCATTCTTAATATGGTAAACTACTTGGGTACTTCAGCCTGAAAGACACTCAAACCACATGCACATACTGACATCCCTTGAAAGGATCTAGGCTGCTAGTATGCAGTGGTTGCTCCCCATTTCATTAATCATAATGGTATCGTTGCTACCTTATTCACTTGTGTCTC
This sequence comes from Sclerurus mexicanus, assembly GCA_013396755.1. Lineage (NCBI taxonomy): Eukaryota > Metazoa > Chordata > Aves > Passeriformes > Furnariidae > Sclerurus > Sclerurus mexicanus. Next base: position 178,512 of record VWZF01004461.1, on the reverse strand, counting down.
CCTACTCTTCCACTCACTCTCCCTCATTTTTAACTTGATCTATAAGTTTTCTTGGGAAGGAACTCACCTACAATTTTTAAACCAATACTTCTAGGCACTATTGTAATAAATATGTGTACATACATATTGTTATATATATATATATATATAAATTATGAAAGTCTGATCAAGTCTGTGTTGTGTATCGGGAGTGTGGTGCAGAAATCCTTCAGGCAGTGCTGACCCCATACGGCGAACTGCCANATTTATGTATATATATATATAAATTGTGAAAGTCTGATCAACAGAAATCCCTCAGGCAGTGCTGACCCCATATGGCGAACTGCCGTAGCAGAACCAGCCACTTGTGGGCTGCTCCCATGTGAGATGGCTCGGCCTGGAGGCCATAGAAAGTCGAAAAATTTGCTCCTTTGCTCCAGTGCAACTCCACATACTTTGGCTTAACTTTCTCCACACCAGAGCTATCTGAAGTGGAACAAACAGGGCTGTGATTTAGCTATTCTTGATGACCCTGCATGAATGCTACGCACAGGGGAGTAAGGAGCAGGAGAGAGGTCATGGTAAGACACACTGACCCAGAGTACTTTACCATAATAGAAAACATACTACAGCGATACTTTAAATAGCATCAGTCCTCGTGCACGTAGCCCCAGATGGTCTAGGTCAGTATGAACCTACTCTCAGGAGATCTCAGCAGTGAATTGCCATCTGAACAAATTGTCCTTGAAGACTTCCAGTTAAGGGTAGCCTAGTCTTTTTATAGACAAATGTAGTGTTTAGTCATCAGACAGTCCAGAAAACTGGGTCAGATAGGTGTTGCATCATATCAGACAGAGTATTTGATATTAATCAAGGAGACACATAGCGAAGTGTATATCACGGATATTTGATTACACTAGTGGAGTTATCTTTAATCATTGGGTAGAGTCATATGATGGAGCATGATCGAGTCACCATGGCTTAGCGGGGTACCACCCATCTGTATAAATGTTAGTAAGGATGACTCATGGTGTTAGCACAACCGTGCGGAGGAAGAAGAGCCAAAGTGGTCAGTTGCAGCAACTTGGCTAACGTGGTATTTTACTAAGGCAGTGTAATGCTATCTATCCAGCCCTCATGCACCTGAAGGGACAATGTACAAATGCTGATCAAAACCCCATCGTGTCCAACAAGAGGCTTCTGCTGGAACACAGTGAAAATTCTTAATTTTTGGAAAAACACCACAGGTGGCCAGAGTTTCAGTGAAGTTGAGCACCTGCCAGTTCTCTATCTTATCCGTCCTTTATTTGTGGGCTGTTTGCCCAACAACCCTATTTATTTAGCAACACAGGTGCCAAGGAATGAAAATCCCACAGTCACCAGTATTGACGGACAGGCCACAGGCAGCATCTCCTGAGCATTTTCAAAGAAGAGCGGAGTTGATAGTTCCAACATCAAAAATAACCATTATAAACTCGCACTGGCTTTCTTTTCTGACAGTTAGAAAGCAACAACAAAAGAGATTGAATTGTCCTTGGAAGAAAGCTGAGTATCTCAACCTGTGCCATACGCGTTCCCTGAGCTCTGTGAGAGTGAGTAAGCACGAGCACATGGTTATTGATGAGCTGCATTCAATGTAGGAGCAATTGAAGTATCCATGAGTACTGGCCAACGCTGGTTTCCCCACTGGGGCGGGAGTCCAGTGTGCATTATGTAGCACTTTTATTGGCGGCAGGAGTGCTGCAGGCTTTTCTGCAAAGAGGGTCAACCTTGAAGCCCAAGGTTTCTCTGACTGCTCTGCATCTCTTTGCAAAAACACACTTGGGAACTGACTAATGGGATCGTAGCAAGAAAAAATACCTCAAGTACTAAGGATTTTTTTCCCTCTAGCTTAGTGTAAAGCATACACCCTCGCCCAAAACAAGGCAGTGTTAAAGATAAAACCGGAGACAGCAAAGAACCTTCTTTGCCATTTTAATAAATACCAATAATTCCCTTTTGCTCAAGCCCCATATTCCCAAACTTATTAAAACAAATTTGGATTTTCTTGTTTGTTTTTTTTTTCTTGGCTCTGGAACATATAAGCAAAACTCGAACTGTGCAGTCCCTTGAGAATCACTTGCACAAATTGTATAGGTCAGGCCAAAATAAGTTTCTGTCAAACAGCCTAACACCTAAGCTTATTATGGAAACGGTGAATTGTACAAAGGGTCTGTATGTGGGACATCTCAGAACGAATAAAGGTGGTGTGGGGAGCTGTTGTCACGGTATTTGTTGTACTTTGGCCCCACTGAAAACTCAAGTGGTATTTTTATGAATGCATTGCTCTGGTTAGCCAGTGCAGTTCCTGTAGACTGTGTCTAAGCTAGTGGACCCAGAGGGCTCTAAAGCTCCAGGGAGCGGGTGGGTGCACACCTCAGTCTTGTTCCAGGACAGGTGGGAGTGTGCACCAGTGCTTTCTCCTTCCCTGCATACTCCTCCATACCTTCTCTCTTGGAGGATACCCCGTGTGCATCCCCAGCCGGGGCTGCAGCACACACTGTTCCGCTCCCCAGATGCCATAACACAGGGGTCCCAGCCCTTCTGTCTGGCACATTGAGTTTAAAGCACGAGGTAGAGAAGACCTGTTTGAACTTGTCTGCTGCTCTGCAGGACAGTAGTTTTTGTGAGGATGGGCCAGTGGGAAGTGGACGCTGCTTGTGAGGGTCACCACAGCTTCTGGAAACCAAACTGAGATCATTCTCCTCGTATTCAACCTGGTATCTCCTCACTTTCTCCTTTTCAAAGGAGCACTGAATCTGCTTTTCATGCTCTTTTGACTCTATCCTAATGATTTGTCAGTCATCTTGTGTGAATGACCAGCTGTGTTTAAGTGGATGGTAGAATGGGTCAGGGTTTGTGTACTTTATTTTCTGAGCTCATTTTTTCTGCACCACATCCTTTCCACTTGCACCACCTCCACAGCTCCTCAGGATTAGCCTTGTGCTGAGCTGACTGTGAAGCCCCCTGTCCCAGAAGCTCATTCTTGCTTCCCCTCAGTACTTAGTGCTCTTTCTCACAGGATTACACCACGTATTTGGGAGATGTCTTGAGATTTTTTGGGGTGCTATGAAGATATAAGTATATCCTATTCCTCTATCAGCAGATAACCAGGGAGGCATAGGAAGAAGTGATTGTCTGTATCTGAGATAGGTTTGTTGCTGCTTCAGGGTTTCTTTTTCCCCCTTCTGAGTAAGTACTGTATGTGTCTGGGAGGATTTTTAAAACATCCTTCAAAACACAGGCTTTTTCTCTCCATAGAGAACCAAGACAAAAGGATGGGTTCAGTCTTGTGCAGCTGCTAAAGAGAGGGCAGCTGAGGGCAGAGGAGTGTGAGTAGGGTGTTTGAGTATGAGGGAATTGGCAAGGCAAGGACTTTGAGGTGACATCTGTTGGGACAGAAATGTTTCTGGGGCAACAGGGCTAAAGAGAGGAGGGTTGAAAGCAAGTCCAAGAGTGGGAAATATTGGGGAGTTTTAGGGAAAAGGGGATTAGGTGGTTTGAATTCTTAGCAAAGGAGTAGACTTCTAGGTCAGAAGAAAATGGCTTTGCCATCAAACAGGCACCTCCACTTTTGAAGCCTGGATGTGATGTCCTGCATAGTGAATGTCTGTGAATCCCATTGCTCACAGCCTTTGGACTCTTTGCTTATTGTTAGATTACTGGAAGTGACAGAGAAGGGGTGTATGTATCCATGATTGCCAGTACCACTTACAATTGGAGGGGCAAGATGTAAAGACCCATCATTTGGTGCGACACGGTTCAGATCGAGTGGGACAAACAACTGTCTTCCCCCTTGCATCTCTAGGGTTATGACTCTGCTTCCCTGACCACGTCAGCCCAGTTTTGAGGCTTTCCTGGCTGGCTGTGGATTCATCACTGAAACAAAGGATGCTTCTGCCAAGACTGAAAATCAGCTGTGATGTTTAGAGGCTCTAGATGTCTTAGACCTTTTCTGTGCCCCCCTCCCTGCAGAGGCTCGTGAAGCTGCCAGACTCTGCCCCCTTGTCTGCAGTCCTTCTTAAACCTTTAGTGGTAACACTCCTTCCCAATAAACAGTGTAAACCATGTGTTATACTGCAGAGCATTCTATTCTCTGAGAATTTAACATACCTACTTGTACTAGCAATGTTTGTTGAGGCACTGTTTGTGAAAACTTCTTTATTTTCAAACTTTTTGAAACAGTAATAAGTTATACTCACCCCAAACTTCAAGCAACTCATACCTTCTTCAAAACTAAAGAAAAAAACCCAACCCAAACAAAAAACAAACACCCCCAAAAGAAAAATCCCCCCAAATAACTAAGTAATTCCCAAGACTACGTTCTTAAAGGCTATTTTCAAAGTGTAGTTTTGTTTAATCCATTAATTTTATGATTCTTCTTTGTGAGTGGGCCTTCTTTCTCACATACACTCTTTTCCCTGTGCTGTACTTAAAAAAAATCCTTCTAAATCTTTTGAACCCCTTTTGCCAAAGTAGCTCACTCTGCTTTTTTATAGTCCATACATTTTGCTTTTACAAGCTGCTTAATCTGAATGTAATTTTCCTAATTTTCTTTCTATTTTTTTTCCCATTTTCTGTTTCCTGGTGACGTTCTAAGTGGTAAAATTAGTAACCTCGCTTTGGAACAAAGGCTCGGTAGAGTTTCACGGGAGAGAGTATCAAGAGATGAAATACTCATTTTAGAGTAGTTTATTTACAAGTGATAAAATTTCAAAATTAATTTGAGTGGTTAATTTTCTGTCACAGTCTGCAGAACTATTACCCAGATATTTTTGTTCCCGAGGGCTGAATTTACAGCAGTGCTCTGATGTGCTATGCCAGGAAATTTTCCTGCTTTGTTTGTAGAAGTCTCTTGCTGGCCGCTATAAGATGCAGAGGGGCATAGAGTGAGACCAGCTGATACATTTACATTCATGTTACATGAGATGAACTATATTGGTACTTTAACTGATAAATAGCAGAAGGAATGTGATTCATTTGCTTCTTGAAATCTGTATGTTCCACTGTGTGATTTATGCAGGAAAGGACAAATCCCGTATTGGTTTATCTGCGCCTGCTTGTCTAAAGTTGCCCGTGCCTAGCAGTGGCTGGCGTGGTAAGGCTTGTTTTGGTCTCTGTAGCCCATGACAGCTTTCTTTACTTTTCTTTTCTTCTCTTTCAGGCCTGTCCCAGGTTCTCTGTCTTCACTACTGCACCTACACAACCGACAAAGACAGCCTATGCCTGCCTCTATGCCCGGCACCCTGCCCAACCCTACCATGCCAGGATCTTCTGCTGTACTCATGCCTGTAAGTTTTGTGCTTTGGATTTTTTAGGGGGGAGGAAGATTGTTTTGTGTTTGATTCAATCTATGCAGAGGTGAAAGTCTGCTGAATTTTGTAAAAAGTCAAAGTGTAATACATTAAGGAAGCTGGACCTTTTTCAGTGCTTCATCTTACACGAGTATTTCTGATGCAGGTAACAGCATGCTGATTAGTGTGAGAGCAATTAGAAGCAGGTAACACGTACAGTTTCTGATTCTCACACTTGGCCATGTAGGTGAGATTAGTATATCTGTGCTGGAGCAAAAAGATTTTTCTGAATTCAGACAAAACCAGAAAAGTAATTTACATGAGTTATATCAGTGAACTCTAAGTAATCCTCTTGTTTGTGGGAGATAACCAGTTAACAAGGAAATGTGACTTACTTTTCTGGCCTGTTAACTTGCACCTATTTAGAATTAGGAAATGATGACTGTCCATCTTTCACTCATTTCTGCAGGGATGGGAATATTTCCCATAATATTGTGGGAACCAGAGGGGTGCTTTACAGTTGTAGCTTCAAATTCTTAAATTATTTGAACAACCTTTTCAGTTTAAGACATTTGGACAGGTTAGGGGTGGAGATGAGTAGGGATGACAGGGGAAAGAAGGGATGGAGAAAGGAGAAGTTTTTGTTTCATTTCACTGTGCTCAATTTGGAAGACAATCTGGGAGCAGTTGACCATGGGAGGGAGAAAAGTTCTGCTTGTTCTGGATTTGATGGAGCAAGGGGGACACTCCACAGGAATACAAAGATTCAGATTTGGCTGCTATTCAAACAGTCGTTATTAAGTTATTAATTAGTAACTTGTCAACAAGGTTCTCCTGGAATATCGACCAGGAAGTTCAACAAAAAAAAAAAATAAGATGTTCCTGTGGGAGTTTTTTTCTGGCATGATTCCTAAGGAACCTGAAACGGAGCAAACATCTAGCAACAGTGTAAGTTCAGTGGCTTCAGGCTGCTGCTGGGGAATCCTTTGGGCAGCATTACTGGAAGATGAGCAGGTGTGCTCTGGCTCAGAGCCCCAAAGATGTGAGCTTGGAAGCAAGACAGACCCTGTCAACGCTGGCTGCCCCAGCTGCAGCTGCTGCCCACAGCCCTCCTGAAAGGGCTTCAGGGGAGATGGCAGTGGGAGCTGCTCCTGCCCCATGGAGGGAGGGTAAAGAGCCTTGGCAGCAGCAGCTTCTCCCCGCCAGCGGGCAGTGGGATGTTGACATCTCCCCAAGGCTCAGCACCCATTCCTGCAGACATCGTGGAGGGTGGGAAACAACACCTCAGCACAGGGCACAGTAAAATAGCTCCCCTGCCTGCAGAGCTCAGAAGGATCCAAAAGCTTCTTCTTTGCAAGAGCCAAAGATTCAGGGGACTGGCCCAAAGCATTGAGGATGCTCAGCTCTGGCTGAAAGCAGCACCATAACCTCGCTTAGCACTCCTGCCAATGCCTGCCAGTGCATGGGACTTGCCTCTTTTTGGGGAACACACTCCAGGAAATGATTTTATACAGGACTTACTGTCATTAGGCTTTTTGAAAATTGTATCACTCCCTCCCCACCTAGTGAGATTAGCTTGCAGAAAGAACTCTGAATAGACAGGAGGGCTTCTGCTTTGTTTTGTGCTATCTCAGCAGTGCATGAAAGCTTCCCTTACATGACATATGGAAAACTCTTCTCATCTGAGTAGTCCAAGCGAAGGAAAAGGACCCAGCTTCTTTTCCATATGCTTGAGATTTTAGATTTTTATTTATGCTTTTGACAAGCTAAATTGTGCTGCAGTGGTAGGGGAAGCTACAATTTTATACAGTGATGCTTTTAAAACCACTTAACTCTGAGTGTTGTTTTACTGAAAGGGAGAAAATCATTACAAAAAAGCACAAACCTGGGTGGCTGCTACGTTTGTTTATTAAAGAACCCCTTTCTTTATAATTGGCTGTGAGTTTTCAGGGCCGATTCTGATGAAACACACGCCTGAGTGCATACACACATTCAATTCATGACACAGATTGTTATTTTTCCAGTCATGACTTGAAGAAATAAAGCGGAGTCCATTTAAATAGAAACTGAGAGTAAATTCTTGCAAATGTCTCCAGATGTTTTCAAATATTTTTTTTTCCTTTTAAAAGATGGAGCGACAAATGTCAATGAACTCCAACATCATGGGAATGCAGGGGCCGAACCTCAATAATCCGTGTGCTTCACCTCAAGTCCCCCCAATGCATTCAGAAGCCAAAATGGTAAAATGAGAAATATTTTTTTAAATAACTGTATTTTCTCATATTGCTCTTGTGTACTGGTTACCCAGACAGTGGGGGATGTAGCCAGACACTGCTTACTTCATTCTTAGTCATACGTTATACTCTTTTTTAATATGCTGCAGTAAATTGCCTTTGTGTCTATGAACTTTCAAGATGTTCCTAGTCTTAACTGAACTCTTGGTGAGCGGGAACTGAAGAGCGGGCTGTCTGATCCACGCTGTGTTAAACAGGATTCTTGGTACAGATTAGTAGAATGTAAGCAAATGGTCTGTCTGTTTCTCTGTGATGTCTGTGCGCTGCAACTCGACTTAAAGAAAATCAACAGTTAATGAAGAGTGCAGTAAAAAGTGTGTGCTGTGGAGGGAGTGTACGTAGTCCTCATTTTTTCCAGGTAGGAGCATGGTGTGTCAGGGTAATGGCAGTGCTAGGGAAGCACACCAAATAATATATATAAACCCAGGACATTTTCTTCTTCTAGACTGCAACAAAGGTGTTGCCATCAAAAAGAAGTATCAGAATTTGAATAAATGTAATTCATTTATACAAGTCAAATGTCATAACAACAAAAAAATGTTTTTTAAAGTTGTTCTACATCTTACAAGGTCAAGGCTTCTCAGCCATATGCACTGGTATAGGATTAATGTACGTAAATTAAAGTAACTGGGAATTTGTAAGTTTTCTGAGCTTTATATGCACTTTTGTGGAGGTGTTACCACTGATATCCTAGGAATCGAGTTCATCAATGTAGAAACACTTGCGTTTTTTCAGTTTCAGAACTACCATTTGCTGACTAGTGGAAATATGAGGACAGAAGTTTATAGTTTTAACTCTGTAGGGTTTTTATCCTCTCAAGATAACTCATCATAGTGTAAAACAGCAGTAACTTCATTGAACTTCTCTCAGTGGCATTTTGCCCAGGTAAAACTGTCATTAGTGAGAGTATGAAATCAAGCCGACAAAGATTAAGCAACCACATGTGTTTATATATTTCTACTTTGCATGACTGGTACAGCTTTTAAAGTTGTTGTCATCTATCCTGAGGCAAAGAAAAATATCTTGTCTGTAGGTATGGTGCATGCAAGAGACTCTGGACTCAGAGCAACATATACGAGCGTATTCTACCTCTGTTTTCCTAGGTTGGATAGGTCATGCCTCCGCCTCACTGTTGGTCTGGGTTAGGCTGTTAACCCAGCCTCTGTTAACACTCCGTCTAAAACCACACTGCGTAAGCATGCAGCCAGTTGGCCAGGAGAAGAACGATAGCCAAAAACGCTGGCTCCCCCAGCCAAGGAAAACCTGTGGTCAAGAGTTCTCTCTGCTGTACCACACAGTGACGCTGACATGCCAAATGGCAACAGCATCTGCAGCAGAGCTTGTTAAAAACTTTTGGAATAGGCAAGTGTTTTTTCAATGCAAGTGTAGCTGAGCCAAGCTAAATACTCCTTGGCTGAATAAATCCCAAACTGGCATCTGTTTTGGGGACTAAAGGTTCTGTAGTTTACTCTCTCCCGGCACCCCCTGCCTCTTTTTTACTGGAAATGTGAGGCTACTTAAGAGCAAGATTAAATTATTGGTGCATATGGTGAGAATTCTGTGCTTTAATAACTGAAACTGTACATTAATACAAGTTACTTTTTAATCTGGGTAAGAGGGTTTTGTCCCTGACTCTAATATATGAAAGGAGGGTTCTTTCAGACAGAAAGTGCTATCTGTTCCAAAAAGCGCTATAGGGAACAAGCAGCGCCTTTGCTTCTCAGGGGATTTCAGCCACTCTTCCAAGGGTGGAAAAGAATCTGCACACATTACCTCCTAAGAGTAAGAGGTAAAACTCAGAACTCCGGGATCTTTCTTCTTTTCAAATGCAGGTTGTTTTTGTTTTAATATTCTATATTTCTATATTCTGCTTTTATAGTTTGTTTCTGTTTGAGCACACATGTAATGTAAAAAGCTTCTTTCTTTAAGCACTGCTTTGAGCAAGATGAATCTATTAACAATACTCTGTGTGAACACAAAGTTGAAAAAATGTAGGCACAAACTTGAAAAAATTTGAATAGGAAATATTCAGAGCAAAATTATTTCTTAAATGTAAGTTCATGGATATTAAATCAGAATCATCTGTATTACAGCCATGTTTGTTCTTATTAGCTATTTCACTTCTCTTCATGCTTAAAGCACAAGACTTCACATATTCTGGTGACTTTTTAAAAAAAGTCAAAAATGAGGGTGCTTAGTAGCTTACTGGACTGTGTCCTGCATTAGGAAGGAATTTCAGATTTCCCTGGATTCTGCTAATGCTGTTACTGCTGGTGCCCACTTTGGCTGGCCCCACTCTGAGAAGAGTGTGTGTGTCAAACACTAGTCAGTCATCTAAGATGTTTGCAGCTGGTGACTGAAGTAGCTGGAGAAATCAGGGGCACTTTGGGCCTGATTCATCAGGTGTCCAAATCCATGGGAGATGGATCAGCGCTTTTTGAAGGCCTGTATGAGAGAATGCAGGATGGGCTCCTTTAAACATGAGACCCTGATGTAGGACCAGCTCCTTCTGACTTCGTGAAGGTGTGCACTCGAGCAATGCAAGCATGATTTGGTATGCAGCAGTCATAACCCTCTTTGTGGTGACTTAACTTGCCTCCGTAAAATGCATATGAATAAATGATGCCAGTGTGGATGCTGTGTGATGCCAGTTCTTTTAAAGAAAGCAGATAGGTGCCAAAAGATTCACACCCTTGATTGGTTCGTAATTTGTAGTAGGAAATAGAAAAATATGATAAATATGTACATTGTCTGATATACAAGCACATCTACACACACAAATAGAATGTGTGCTGCATTAATGTTATGCTTCTATAATAAGTAGTTTATTTATCTGTATGTATTTTAATCAGCTTGTATTACCTGGCACTTATGGAAAGCCACATTCTGCCACCCAAGATGCTTGTTTCCTGGTTTAATTTGTTTTAGGAGAATGTTCCATTAAGTATTAAGGTATTGTAGGTGACACTCCAGAACTGATTTAATTTATCACAACTATTTCAGTTGTGATACCTCGCAGCGTGCGGGAGATAACCAGTTAACCCTAATGCTTTAAAACTGTCCTAGTAAATGAATGAGTGAACATCTAAATCAATACTGCTCTCTTCTTAGATTCAGAGCTGAGCGGATAAAACCCTTATGCAGCCCACCAAAAACACACATTGATTTAATATTAAAATATATTACATTGGAAAGAGGAGGAAACATATAGCTCTTGAGTGTAAGTGGCAAAAATACGCAGAGTGGCACGTGTAGCATATTAACATGGTTCAGTAGGCTGAGGGTATTATGAAGTTGGAATTGTTGGTGGTGCCTTTGCTTTAATATACTGCTTACATACAATTTGGTTTTGCAGTTTCAGAGTATTGGAGGTTTTAGAACTCGGAGGTGCAATACTGTGTGCAATACTGGAATGAAAGATAAATAATATGCACTGAACTGTTGGAAGCCTGTGTGACAGCAGGTCTTTTCGATGGAACTGATGCCTCTGTATCTGAATTTTGCGAGGCATTGATCTTTACCTATAGAAATTTATGACCTCTGAAAGGAAGTGTAAAAAGCATGCTGGCAATGAAAATAATTGAACTTAAAAATACAGTTTTCTATTTGACCTGTTTTTTTTTTTCTTTTACCCTTTCTGTCTGCCACTTGCTGGGTATGTAGTTTTATAAAATTTAAATAAAATATAATATGTGTAGCTTGGCTGTGCCTGTATTCCTGACAAAATCTTATGGTTCTTTAAAAAAGAAAAGAAATTATTTCTGTATGAGAAGTGCATAGGACTGTAGGCTATTGTTTTTGCCTTGTATGCATTACTAGGTTGAACAGTAATAATAAAAAAAATCAATTTGAAAGTGTCTCTCAGATGAAAGAGTGAAAACATAACCAGAAAAGAAAAGTAATAAATCAGTAGTATGCATGTTCCTAGTTGTAATAGGAATAGTTATAAAATAACTGAACCTGCTACTTCACCTAAGAATGCGGGACAGCTTTGGCAGAGGAGGAGAGAAGTGAAAGAAATTTCAGTGAGGCAGTTGTCATCAGCACTAATTTTTATTGAACTTAATGAGAGTTAAGGGTCCAGATCATGCTGGTGGCTGTGGAAATCCTGGTCCAAGCGTCACTCCATCCCAGAGGAACGGCTGGACTGGCTGCAGGGACCTGGGTGCGTTTCATATGGCTTTTAAGACAGGTACAGCTCGCTTTCTCCAGAACACAGCATGTCAGCCAAACAGGAAAGGCTCAGCTGCAAAGGTGGAGGGCTTTCAGTAGATGCAGGTTGGGGTCTGAGCTCGGACGGAGTCTTCTGCTGCTTCTCCTCTCACAAACAGCACGGTTTGCTGTGATGGTGTAAGTGGTGCAAAGCGAGGAGCAGCTGGACTGAGCTCCTACCTTGGCCTCGCTTGGTGCTTGGCTCGGCCGCTGCAGCAGCCGCTGGATGTGGAAATGAAGAGCGCTGCCCTAACAGCAGTGGTGTGCTGGGACAACTGGTAGCCTTGGGAAGGACATCCCTCTGGGTTCCAGGTCTGGGCCCAGCTCTGCAAGGTTTCCATACTGATTTCAGGCAAGAGGCTGACATAGGCAGTCCAGGCAGGATCAGAGCCAGAAGCTCTAGGTTTAGCTGCTTAACAATTCAAGGCTGAAGATACTTGGTTGAACAAAATAAGTGGTTTGAAGCCTATGCTTTCCTATCAAGCTGGCTGGGAAAGGAGTCACTTTAGTAGGGCAGCATGCACCATTGAGCAGAAGGAAAAATGTTGCATCTCTGCAGAATTTTGAACAGCAATTGCTCATCTTGAATGAGAATGAAAGCAAGAGGGAAAAGAATGTGCAAAGCAAAATCTTCCAAATAAAAAGTAGAGTTGTGATGAAATTTCCTGTATCAGTAACTGAGAAATGCTTTCACAGAAGGAACAGTTAAATAGTTAAAAACCACCTTCTGCAACTGTTGACAAAGCTCACTGTTCTGAAATTGTATCTCTGTTATATTTGTGCTTAAGTTTTAAAGTCCCCAAAGCCAAATTTGTGGTGTGCTCCTGACCTGTGCTTTAAAGTGTTCCCCGGACAGTAGCTCTGCCGGCAGACAGTGTGCCTTGCTGTGGATTAAGGTATTATCATGATGGGGGAAGCTAACCATATTCTGTTTTGTTTACTGAAACAGGACCTTGTACCCGTCGTGCCTAAATTCTGGATCGTGAACTAGACTGGGTAGGAACGAATCCTTCTGAAGCTGTCAGTGGCTCAGTCAGTTCACCGGGGAAGCAAGGCGGCTCAGTTACTCAGAGCTGCTGCGAATGTGTGCCGAATATCTGATCCTGCTTCTCCCCAGCGCGTACGGATCGCGTTGCTTGTTGCAGGCACAAGTTGTAACAATTCCTTGCATTTTTCTTTCTCTGTGTCACTTTATCCTGCAGTGATCTTATCAGCAGTATTTCCCTAGAACTTGGATTTTTATTATTTTGTTTGCCTCGATTCGACTGGGTGTTAAAGTGACCTCGCTTTCTCCCCCACCCACCAGCCCTCATCCTTTCTCTCTGTTTCTCCACCACCCTCTCTTTCCTCAGAGGATTTACCATTTTTGTAGATTTGTTTCTCTTTCTCCTTTTCCCTCTGGTGTCCACCCTGATTTTGTAACCATAGCAATAATTGAAATACAATCCTAATGTTTGCTTGCTGTAGCTATCATCCAGCCCAATGTATAAACTGCTGGCTTTTGTATGTCGTAAGATTTTGAAACTCAAGTCCCTCCGTATATGTGAGGGTAACTTGTTTGGTGCCCAACTGTCCCCTAAGGAGAAGGTTTTGTTTGTGTAAAGTTGTGTGTCACCGGGCACTGGGGTGAGTGAAAGCAAGTCCTTACGGTAGTGAAGCCAGGGAAAAAGGGAATTGTAAAAATAAAATCAAAATTGCGTTACAGGGAAGTTCTGCTTCACATAGATATATTTCAGTCTTTTGCTTGGAATATGTACAGCTTTCATTTTCCAAGATCTTTGCAAGATCCATGAATAATGGAAATTGTTTTGCATTTCAGGCTGTCACACATTAAGCCCGGTGTTTGATTAGGGTGTGCTAGTGCATCTCACGACAAGCGATGGGCTTTGGGGGTGGAGGAGATGGTGTTAGACACTTTACCAGCCCCATATTTTAACCACTGAGGACATGAGAGCTGGAAGCAGAATTCTCATGGCAATAAATCTCTTCTTTATGAACAGGCTTAAAAAGCATTTTCTAAAAACTATACAGTAGCTAATGAAGCAGTTTATTAATTATGATAGCCTTCCTATGAGATAAATAATTTCAGACTGCTGAACTGAGAGAGAAAAGTGAAGTGACTCACTAGAGGCCCCACAATTTGTCAGTGGAACAGCTGAAACAAGCACGGAAGAATTTCTGGCTGCCAGTTTGAGAAAACACAATTTTTGTCTGAGTAGAATTTATGTGTTTTTTTCAAGTTGATATTGATATTAATAATATCAATATAATTGTTGAAATACAGTATTTTTTCAGGACTAGGGAATTAATGGGGAGACTGAACTCCTCAAACCTACAGGGGGTGCAGGATCAAATTTTGGATTCAAATCCAGTTGAAAGTGGTGGTTTGTGTTTGGATTTAATGGCCCTGAAATTTCCTGAGGTTTAGTGATGAGATTTTGGATCAGAATGACAAAAATTAACTGATCTTCTGAGACTTCTGTCATCCGAGATGATGGAAGCCTTGTGAGATCAGCTTCCCTGGCATCATGGCTTTCACTGAGATCTCAGGAGAGCACTTACTTTCACAGAATGTCAACCATATCCAAAGCAGGACTAATGAATACCCCTGTAGGTCTCCTCCTAAGATCACAGGCAAATTTGAAACACTGCTACAAGCTGTGTGCAGTCTGAGGAAATGTTAACAGCATTTGTTGTTTCTTCTGTCAGATACGGCCAGTGACACTTTTCAGTGGTGGGAGGGCTATATGCTCTCTTCCAGATGTTCATTAGTGCAACAGTGCAACTTCTCTTATTTATGTTTGAGAAGTATTGAGAAGGTCATTTAGAAACTGGGACAGGCTGGGTCTCCCACCCTGGAAACACTTACGCAGCAAACTTTGCTCTGCTCTGGTTTTTACTAGCAAATACTGGCCAGTAAAGTTTATCTGAAATTCTAGTGTATAAAATGCTGTGAATAATCTTCTCAGATGTGCTCTGTAGTCAGACTGTATGGGATGTAGCATAGTTAGGTGTGTCTTCTTCACTCTGTATCCTGATTATTCTACAATTGTTGCATAGTCCACTTTATGGTTCACTGCTCCTTCACCCCCCCTTTCCCCAGGGAACCTGAGCTCTCTCTACTCACAGTGTGTTGCTCATGTGCTGAGGACTGCATGCAATTTCTTTGGTGATGTGGGTACCTCCAAGTTACTCTGCTTTTGATAGTTTCCCCTCTTTTATGTAAGTTATGTTACAAAGAAGACAATGAAATAATTGACATAGCTGGAATATTGCAGAGGCTGGGGTAACGTGGATTTGATCAGCTAAAAATTAACTAGTATGAACAGATGAAGGTTTGCCTAAAAGACTGTTAGGTTTTTTAGGAAGAGAATTCAATTTATGCACAATCTTCCTTTTTCTAGTCATGGACGTGCTTTTTTTTCCCTGGCATTTAATATATTAAAGTCACATTGAAACCAACTCATTTTCATATTCTACAAATCTGATTTTAAGATAGTATCAGATTCTTCATTTAGTGACAATACCAATGTGGAAGTACTTTAATTTAGGATTATTACTGTCATTGTATTATGTTTTTATTCACGAGAGCTTGGCCTTAAAATTATGTTGTAAAAAAAAAGGGACACTTTTGTCAAATATTTAAACAGCAGCCAGGATTCGTGTAGCTTTGTTGTTCAGTGTACTGGAAATGATTTAAAACAAAATACCCACCTTTTCACTGCAACTCTTCTCTCCTCTTCTCTCCTCTCCATTTTAAGTTTTCAAAACGAGTGTTCAGAAAGGAGACAAGCCCCATAAGAAGCTTAAAATAGAATTTTCTATTCCAGTAGCTTTGAAAAATCAGAGGCAAGATTTTTGGTTTAGTCAAAAATTGCTTTTAAAATGTAGCCCTGATCCTCAGCTGCTGTAAAGCTGCGTGAGTTGACTTCAAGGAACTGCATGGTTTTTGCATCAGCTGAGGACACAGTTCCTACTTCTGAATCTCAACATTTCCCTTAGACAAGCTCTGGCCCTTCCACATTTTGATACTGCCAGGTAAGCATTTTGTTTATTTTGACTTCTTATTTTATTTAAAATCCATATTTTGTATTCTACAGAATATTCTGTAGACTACATACACTCTTACAGCACATTTTGGGAGATTATTCATAGCATTATATGCACTAAATATTTGGTACACATCTGCCCTTCTTTTGGCACGCTGCTGTTTCGGCAGCTCTTCCAGAATCTTATATGAACTTTTTCTGACTTGATTCTTCAACTCTGCTTCCTGTAGGTGTTCATTACATAATAGTTAAAGATAAATTAATTACTCTAAGCCCCAAAATAATATCAGGATTTTTTTATAATTGATTTATCATACCAAACAATCATCAGGAGTTTTGTGACAAGTATTGATACCTGTCCCTAATGATTCATAATGAAAACCTGCTAGATATTTCTTTGAAACTGGTGGTTGATTCATGTTGTTATATTTAGGCCACATTATTCTGGAATGTTTAAATTAGACTAAAAGCCACCTCTGAATATACATGTGCAAACATAGAATACATTTTTAGTTTCCCATCTGGAAATACATATAAAGTCCAGGACTGTTTTCAAGTGGCAAGAAATATTGTTATATTTTTATTATGGTATTTCAGTTCACACTCATACTAATATGAAAAGTTCAGTAATGGCATATCCTCAATACTGCCCTCAAATGCCAAGGTTACACATGAAGTCCAATGGGATCTAGCAAATGTTTAAACTTTTATTAAAGCCCAAAGCCCAAAATAGACTTTACTAGACCTGTACAAATTATTTTAAATTATGTAAATATTTTTAATATGTCTGGCTTCTGACAGAACACCACTATACACTGAAGTATGACATTTGCCGTGCCGTGCCAACTTTTTGCTTTTTTTTAATTTTTCCCAAAATACCCAGCATCATTACTGGATTTGACTAGAGTCTGCTTTATGTGCTGCTCGTGGTTCAGGAGAAATATATGTAAAGAGGATGGACTGTGTTCTCTGACTGTTAACAGAGGCTCTTTAGCATGAGGTTAAGCGTGAACTTCGCTTTGGCTGCCAACATAGGAGCCAGGAGATACCCAGGATGAGGGTGGGGGAAACCCTGAGCTGCTTTCTGTCTCCTGGACTTGTGCAGCTGCTCTGCAGGCTGGTGTTGGTGTGCAGTGTGTGAGTGTGTCAGGGAGAAAACTATGTGTTTGGGGTTTTGTAACAGATACTGCTCTAACTTAATCTTCTAGGAATTTTCTTAAATTAAAAAATCCTGCCAAAGCATTAATATGGGGATGGGTACAGGATCTGGACTTTGAGTGCTTCCTTTAAACAACTGGCAGTGGTAGGCAATGGTAACAGCTAACAATCTGAAGAGCTCCAGGTTTATTGGCCCGATGTTTGCAGGTGTGTATGTTTGTGCACATGTCCGTTTTTGGGGTTTGGGGTTTTTTTTTGTGGATCTGATGGGGTTTTTTCCTGCTCTATTACATTTTACTTAGCAAACATAATCTTATCTATGCCTATTTGCCTAACTTTGTCCATCTCTTTGTGTATTACCTTATCTTGTGTGAAGAAGCCACTTTTCCTGAAATACTTTAGCATGCTGAAGTACAATAAACATCTGAAAATCCATGTGTGTTATCCAAAACTCACTTACTAACATTTAGAGCGACTACCATTTGCACAAAGAATAGGAAATTTGTTTGGCTACATCAACTTGCAGAGGCTTGTCAGTCTTCTAAATCATGTTAGTGGTGGATTAGTTTGATTGGAAACTTGATCCAAGAAATGTTTGAATTAGTTGCATACAGGGTTCCCAGAGGTAATCTAGAGTTTATGTGAAAAGTGGTATATAACTGCATCAGTACTGAGAATTAAAATAGGAATAAATTGCCCTTGGTGAAATTTGTGGTTACTGGGATTGTTTAAGGATACCCAAATCCTTCATTTAAATAAGAAAATAAGGTAGCTTGATCTCATTTTAAAGATTTTAAAAAGTAAAACTTCCCTTTCTGCTACACTTGAAATTCAAGATGTTTTTATGCTAGTCTTAGTAAAACTGGTATATGTGACTCATAACATTAGTTTAATGCAGCCCACAAAAATCCAAATAACATAGCTATGACTTGTAGTACCCGTCCAGCATGTGTTTTCCTCCTATAGGAAAACTATCCCTAGGGCTCCTGATTAGTGCAACCTGGGCAATGACCAGCTGAATGAAGTATCTATAAACTTCCTCACTTTACTAGTTCTGGTCTTTGGTTTGTTCCCTGCGTGGTGAAAACAAGAGATCATGAACGTGTATTTCTCTGGAGCATGCAAGATCTTTCTGCAGAGACTTTTAAAGTCTGAAATAAAATTGAAGCTTTCTTGAGTTGCTTGTGTGAAGGGGATGATAAGCAACCAGGATTAAGTCCTGCATGTCTTTAAACAGATTTCTGTTTAAAGAATCTAAATTCTCTTAAAAAAAAAAAATGCTGTAGATTCTGTTGAGCCTCCTGCCAGTTGCAGGACAGTCACGATGCGCATGTAGTTGGAAATCGCATTTGCCTGAAGTCATGAGATGCCTGCCTGTCAATCTCCATCCTTTGTTTCTCAGTGGGATGTTAGCATCACAAGTGATGGACCTATATCCACATTAAAGGTGACAACACTGTATACCAGAACCTCCCTGCAGAGGCCTAGGCAAAGGGGAAGGAGAGGAGACCAGCAGGATCTATCCGGGCTCCAGGTGCTTCCAGTGTTGATACTGGGCTGCCGTACCCAGTGAGGAAAGAGGGTCCGCAGTCCTGGTGCTCCTGAGGTGGAGGAGCATATGTGCCATCTCTGTGGGGAGTAAAGCAGGACCCCTTCCCCCACAGTGTTTGTAAAACACCATGAGAGCCCAGTTCTCACCGTCAGACATCTCCTGACCCTTCCTGAGCCTTGGTGTAGGGTAGGCAGGTGCTAGTTTTGAGCTTTGCTTTCTGTGGGAGCACATGCAAGACAGCCAGCAGTGCCTCCGTGTCTCTTGGATGCTCCTCCCTTTGATGGAGAAAGCCACCCAAGCCATACGCCCAAGTCCCTCTCCTCTTCTCTTACACACCCAGTAGGTAATGTTAGCATGGTATCAGTGAACGCTCTACCTGTCCACTTGAATGTCCATGCAGCATTTGATGTATCTCCCATAATAAATTATGTACTTGAAGGAGCAATAACAATAGCTGAGATTCTGGAGACAAGAAGAGTCACGTTACCAGAAGTACCAAAAAGGCTGATTAAAATTAAATCGTAGCAGACAACAGTTGTGTTACAAAGGAAGGCTCGATTTCAGCCAAATCACTTTCTTTGCTAACCTCTGACTTATTTATTTTTCCTGCATTCTGCAGTCTGCATACTCTTTCTGGTTCTAATGAGCATTAATTGATTAGCTGGATCTATGAAGAGCTTGAGCACTCGTAAGTACTATCCCAGTGGGTACACAACTAAATAGTTTATGAGGTAATTAGTATTTTAATGCCTTTTCTAATGAGCCTTTTCAGTAATGAAATCTCATGAGAACATTATTGGTTCATATATATTTCTTCAGACAAAACAGAAGGTAAGCTAATGCTATTAAGAGATTTTAAAGCTAGTTTATAAAATGGTTTTTAGTAACTTATTTTTGAATACTTGCCTTGGTTCATTTTGCTTTATTAAAAAAAAAGCCATCCTAATTTTTTCCCACTGCTCTGCCTTTTGCACTCCTCTCTCCTGACAGAATTCTTATACTATACTGCAATTTCAAATAATTGGGATAATTTCTGAGGCTGCTACATGATCTCTTCAGCTCAGCTGTAAGTAAATAATACCATACTGTCTGAGCGTGTTGTTTCAGATGTGTTCTCATCCTGGAAAAAAAAACAACTCTGTGCCTGGCTGCACAGTGCCTTGGATTTATGACTGTGTCAAGTTTGAGAGAATGACCAACCTCTACAAAGCTTTTCAATGTCAAGCTGAGTGCTGTTCTGGAGGCTTGAAAACAGCGCAGAACTTGCAACCATACAGGCAGTTTTGCCTCACCTCCTCCTTATGCATTGTTGGATATATTCCATTTTACCTAGGTTTAACCCACTGTGGGAAGGACGAGTCCTATGCCTTGAATTTTATTTTTCTGGTACCTAAAAGGAGACATTTGAAGATGGCTTTTCTGGGAAGAGTTTTTCTCTGTGTGAGTTGATCATTTTATCGTTGTCCACAGGGACTGTTCTTTCTTTTTGTTCTCTGGAGATCACAAGGTATCAGCAGCTTTTATGTTCTTTTATCTGTTAGGACTCACTTCTAGCTGGGAAGTGCAGTCTTGTCCTGAGTGGCACTTCAACTGCAGTTTAACAGCAGATAGAAATGTGGGGGAACAGCCTGGGCCAAACAGTGAAGCACTGATGTTTTGGAAGCCTGTTTCATAAAATAGTTTTACATCATCTAAGTGATGTATGCCTTGAAATGCTTTAGAAACTTCATTTTAAGTCAGGGTTGTACAAGTCCTATTTAACACTATAAACTGTAGGATTAAAACTGTAAGAAATTCCCCTATACAGATCTCATTATGTAATGTAAAATGTAATGAGTCTAATTCATCCTTGGGGTGTCTTTAATGGTGTCAGCACAGTTTTGCAAAGGATGGGTTTAGCCTAGGGACATCACCACCATAAAACCTTACTCTCTTCCACTGGTATTTCTCTGTCTCCAAAGCTTTACTGAGACATGCCACTGTGCTATATTAATGGCCTAGTCCTTGTTGGTGCCTCTAAGTAATTAGTAATGTGAGTGTTGTTTTCTTCAAATGAATATGAAAAGCTACATTTTCATTCAGGGTAACCCTAAAAGCTCCCTCCAGAACACAGAGAAATGGTGTCCTTAGACTTCATGTGACCTTGCTTGCAATACCATGCGTTAGCAATGCTTAGGAGATGAAGACCGCCCAGTGCTGACCACTGCTTTCCACATGGTCTGCCATCTCCACACCCGTTTGCAACACGAGACCCGACTGCACAGGTGAGGTTAGTGCCTCCTGTGTCAGCTCCTAAGAGCACCTGCAGTCTCAGGCTCTCAGCGCTCACCTGTGTGACGTGGTGGAGCGTTCTTGTCAGGCCACAGTCCAGCACAGTTCTGGGGTGGAAGCTAAACAGCCTAATCTGTTCCCTTGGCTAAGATGCAGCAGCTTCTTGTCCATCTTCATGGTTTGTTCAAAGTGCAAAACAAATGAGATTTGCCCACGTTGCCCTCAGGGGTGAGTCAGCAGTCCCCAGCTGCTCTGAGACCCTCTGCATGCTCAGCAACCCAACAGGCTGTGACCATGCCAGTGCCCGGAGAAGAAGGTTCAAGTGAGAAGGTGCACATCAGGTTACCAGCCCAAAAGTAGAGGAAAAATATCCTCAGAGAAATATTTGGTTTCCATTTTGGAAACTTTGTAGAGGGTGTTTCTGCTCTGTATTCAGAAGCTTCCTTAGAGGAGAAATGATCCCTCATCTGTCTGAGGGTAGGAGCTTTTAACTGTCTGTCTTTCATGGCCGTGGGACTTTGCTAAACACTAACAGAGTGCGGTAAGAATTAAATTGGGGTGGTGGGCAGACCAGTTGCCAGATGTTGTGCTTGATTTGGCAATGCTTCTTTTAAACTTGCAACGGGCTGGAGTTGTTTTCCTTACGGTTTCAGAGACTCTCTCTATTTGTTTGTGCTTCCTGAGTCATCACCTGTCTTTGCCAAGACTTTATTATATCTAACAAAAGGTATATTATTGATGCACTGTGGCATGCACAAAGCCTTTCTATGAACTGTGCTGGACATGTGGTCCTTCCAGATTAATTTTGCCCCCTATCTCTGCTCCTGAGCAAGTTCATGCTCCAGGCTCTGCTCTGACAGTGTGTAAATGCTCAGCAGGCTTTGACACCTCATCTGCTTAAAAGCACAGCTTTTTCAGCTTTTAGACATTTAGATCAGTGCTCTTACCTTTCATTCTATAATAACATGTATGTATGTACATATATAAATATGTAGTCTCTTTGGTGATTGCTAAAAGAACGGCAGAGAAGTAAGCACTGAAGAAATGTCTCTATTAGAAATACCTGGAAAGAGCAAAAGGCCCCTTTCTATTTCTTTCTCCTTGTGTATACCATGAGATCATGATTAATGGCTTTGGTGATGTTTGGAGTGCAGAAATCACTTGTGTGTTCAATTCAGGAAGACCTCTGAATTGGCAGGGCCCAGGGGAACCAGCAGCTCTGGGTCTGGAAGGACCCATGATGTCATCTCATGTGGCCAAGGGGATGCAGCTATTACTTCTTTAGGCATTATTCTTGGATAGCACTAAGGTGTGTGGGTTTTTTTGGCCTTGCAAATACATGAATTCTGCCCTGAGCAATGGAAAGATTCCCAACCCTCAGGGGAGGCTGTTCAGGGTGGGGGGACAGGGGGCTGTTAAGGGTGTGAATGCTGAAGGACAATCAGAGAGGATTCTAGACTTTGCAGTTCCACTTCTAGTGACGCAAACTGAGTTCAAAGGAATGAGAACCTCTAAATGAAGTGTACTTAAAATAAAGGTACTACGAGATAGAGAAATACACACAGTAGAGAAATAGGATATCTTGACACGTATTCATGGCTTTCCTGGGATGCCTTGGACTGTATAAATTCACTGCTATTGTGCTAGCAGAACCCTAGATTCCCTGAGGCCACAACTGTTACTGAAATTTAACTTCTTTTGCTTTGAATAAAGAAGAGGAAAAGTAAATTTATTACAGTAGCGTAACTCCTGTCAATCCCACACATAAAGGAATATGAAAACCACATAATTTAAGGAATTATGGACACTCATAATTTCATGGCAATTTCTTTCCCAATAACATGCATTTTGAGAACGTGTTTTCTCTATAGGAGTGGAGTTGAATGCCTTCTTATTCTTCAGCCTTTTGTTTCAGTAAAAGAAGATGCTATTGAAGACACGTTAGGTCATCTGTCTGGTGTCATCGATGAGCTCTGCAAGAGATATGCTATCTCTGTTTTGCTTTTAAGCTAAATGACTACATTCAGAAGGCATGGCTAGTGTAAGCATCATATTCTCAGGATATCTTATTTCCATACAACCTACTCAACCTTAATTCAGAATAATTGTGTGTTGTATTTGCAGTTCAATTTAGATAATGTTCACTTATGTTTACATATTATGCCTAATTGAGGACAGATATAAAGTGAAATTAAAGTAAAGAGTACCCAGACAATAAGCATTGCAGTCCACAGTTAGACATTGAGTCTTTGTGCTTCTTCATAGTGTGATTTCAGAATCTAATTAAGCCAATGCTCAAGGAGTTTGAGTATCCAAGCCTTAAATTGCTCGATTAAATTACATTTTCCTATCAGCTTGAGCTTAATTGTCAAAGATAAATTTACAATGTTTACAATTTACAATACAACTAATGTTTAGGATGAAAAGTATGACATAAATTAAGCCACCTCAAGCCAGAAATAAACTGTTAGCTAACAACACAAAGTGCAGACTGGTAGTGTAGGAAAGTACAGTATGTTTTACTATAGGGTTGCCCATTTTGAAGAAATAGAGCAAAGGATATGCCCAAATGTCTGCATTGTTTTCTGGGAATATGCTATTATTTTCATGTAGGTGTTATTTTCATTACCAAGTAGGAACATTTCTTTTCCCACCTGCCAGTCACATTCGAATCAAAAAATTGTCCCAGTGCATTTGGGGGGATAGGGAACAACTTATGGCACGTAATTTAAACTAAGGAGGAGGAATATCCTAGTTTATGTGTAAATACTCTAAAAATCAGACATGCCTTACATGGTTAAGAGGTTAAATTTCTTTATGAATATCACTGCTTTATTTCATAATAGTGTTATTCCTGAGCAAAATAAAAAAGATTTCTGGATTTGTAAATGAAGCTGAAACCGTGGGGTTCACAGTGTGAGGGCCACCCTGAGTACAATGTCTGAATTAATCTTTGCTCCTTGCACAGAAGGCTGGAGCTGCCTGCCAGAGCTAATGAATGGCTTCTGACTCTGCCACGTTAGGCTATTACCAAATACAAAGGCTGGTCACAAATTATAGTTTGTCTGATGGCTTCAGATATAAGCACTAGAAAAACATTTGCTCAACAATAATAATTAGTCAGCAATAGAGGCAAGTTTTGCAGATTGCTTTGGAGCACTGAGGCAAATGTGACTTTCTGTGGGAAAAAAAAACGTTTCCTGTGTAGTGATTCATAAAAAGGAAAAAAAGGCACTTTAGTTACATCTCTTCTAAAGGTGAGACCAAACCACAGCATTTCTACAAAACCCAAATAACCTCAGTTTTTACTGCAAACACTGAAGTGTTTTAGAGCACTACTTTTCCTCAATTAAACAACACAAACAACAAAAAAAGTCTTACTGAAGAGTTGTTCCTGGCTTGAATTAGGGTCGTGCTTGCACAGCTACGGGGCTTCACTGAGTGGATTCTTTTTAGCTTAAACCTTAACAGTTAAATTAAAAGAAAACTCACAACTGGCTCTGAGGAGCTCAGCAAATCACCAGGCACCTTGGGCTGCTGAGATGCTTTCGTTCTTTAGCAATGAACTCATACCTTGGGGTTTTGTATTCTCGGAGAGAAGAATCCATAGTTCAGAGAACTGCTACAAACAGGATGGTTAAGTGAAGCCCAACAGTAAGCGATTCGTGTTACTGAAGCATGTCATTGAAACTTGGCACAAGTGCTGGGTTGGAGCTTGTGCTGTGGAATGGCTTTAAGTGCTTGTCATCCCATAGATACCGCTGCAAATGTTCTGTACTGTCTCTCCTTTTCTGCACTGTCTGGGAGAGTAAGTACAAGAATAAGTCTGTGCGTTTTCATTTGTTTGACTTTGAGTTTTCTGTGCTCTGGTTTCAGTAGCGTGGCTGTCAGATGAATGAGGTTGAATCTGTGCCAGGAGAGATGCAAAACAGCCCATTACTTCATTGTGTGGTTGTTTTGCTTGTTTGTTTTAAAAGTTTGCATGTACTAGTGAATGCAAGGGGATGATAACATCTAATAATTGTAGTGCTGGCAGGAGCAATGCAAGCTTACCCACACAGCCTGCCAAGGTACCTCTAGTCTGGCTCGCAGCACCTTTTTTTTCTCAGTGGTTGTCCTGCTGCTGTAGCACAGATCCAGAGAGCAGCTTTAAAGTACTTACAACTGGTGTATGCAGGCAGACCACCAAATTAATTTTCCTTTTTGATATGGTTAGTTCTGGACTTCTATGTTGCCGTACCTTGTGCTAAGGCACTGAACAGGGAATTCCTACTGTGAAAGTCCCTGTTTCCACTTCTGCGCTGATGCCAACTAAAGGGAAATTATTCCCTTCCCAAGCTGATCGTTCTGTGAAGGATTTTGGGAGGGATCTGCCAAGAGCAGAAAGTATGAATTCTGGTAATCCTTGCATTGCAGAAAGATGGACTTGATCTCTGTACAATTGCAGGCTTGTGTTAATAATGCAGAGAAATGTCCTACAGAGCTGGTAATTGTTTCAGTTATTGTCATTCTGCAGTTCTGAGTGTTAGTGACAGGTATCATGATGAGGGCTTCCTCTGGTGCCCGTACCCTCTTGACATGGACTCAGGCATGGTAAGGACTTCACTGGGCCAATCTGTAACAGGGGCTTCTGTGATCTAGAGGAACACAGCATGGTTGGTAATTAAATAATCAATTTTTTTTAAGGATGTCTTTAGCAACGCTAATTAAAATACCTGTAATTACTAAATTATCTCATTAGTTAAGATAAATCTCCAGATTATTTTCTGTTTACTAGGTTGCTAGGGATACCTAATACATCAATATGTGTGGAAGTGTTCAATGAGATTGCCAGGTTTTTTGGAAGATAAATAGTTTCACATGCTTCAGAAGTAGACTCCAATTGGCTAAGGAATTGGCCAAATGCTAAAAATGTGACATCATTCTTGGCAAGTGATAAAGATATATTTTTGTTAGCAGACACTATATAAAAAGAGTACTATACTACTTCTAAGCAAAAATCTGTGTGTAAGAATAATGAAATGTCTTCTAGTCGATGATCATTTTTAAAAGAAATGCAGTTTACTGACCAGTCCTCTGTACAAGTCTGTTAATGCAATGTATTTGTTCTTCTAGATCCTTTTATTTAAATACAATTAATGCATATTACATGAATACTTTTAAATTAATGCCATTATTTAGCAGATAAATGTAATTTTTGCCTATTCATTCTTCCATCAAACCCATGTTTGTGTAATAGACATACTATAATTGTCTTCTTGAGTCCAATCACATACTTCAACTTTCAGCAATTATGTTTTAACTTAATTCCAATGACTGATTAAAACCATGTGTATTCAGGTTTAGATAGATGTGCTTACTAGGGGATTGTTAAACCTGCAGAAAATGTTTTTAATAATACATTAATATTTAATTAGCATGCAATAACTGTCTTATTAAATCTAAATTAAAACCTTATTTGAGGCATGGAATTGAAAGTGCCACTGGGTAAAATCTAATCTGTCAGGGATGAATTTCCATGGAATAACAATGCTAGATTTTTCTTTTCTGCAGTTTTCAGGGTCTTCCCAACATTTGCTTAGTCATCACAGTGGAATCTTGCAACAATCAGTTTTCTGCAGATGCAGCATTTAAAATGTGTTTTGGGTCAGGGTTGTCATCTTTTAAGGGTTCATCTCGATTTGAAAGATGATTCTTTGGGTGAAAGATGAGGAATTCTTAAACCTTTACCAGATGCCAAAATGTGTGTGAATGTTTCCCACTAGCCAGTGAAGAAGGAGAGATGGTTTGCAACACACACCACGTGGTTAGGTGTCCCTTAGTGCCACAGCACACCCTGAGAAACGTGAAAGGAAGAGGGGGGTTTGTGACCCGATGTCTTTATAACACAAAAGTTATTTCCACATGTTGATATGTATGAGGGGTCACACTACATAGCTGGTGAGAGCAAATTACAGTAAAATTAGACTATTTACAGATGCGGCACTTTTTATTGTTCCAGGATAAGAGGGATCCATAGTCCATCCAGAAACATGAATTCATAAATACTGCTGGTGGATTTGCTTCAGCAGGACAGCTGAAGGAATCTGTGTAAATTATCAAACCAAGTTGCTTGTAAAATTCTAAACATCACTGGTTTGAGATTAATAGCTACTCAAGTCCCTGTAAAGATGCGTTTAATTAACTGGCTAACAAATTTATAGCAAAAAATCTCTCAGATCTGCTTTGCAGAGTCCAAGTTTGCTGTTCCCTTTCCTCATCACAACCCCATCTTTTCTTGACAGTAAGTGGGAAAACTACAAACGCAGGAAACACAAGATGCAAGAGCTGTAATTTAGCAGGTGAATCACAGGAGATAATTTTCCTAGGATATTTTATATTGGTGCTTACCCATTGGCACCCTCAGTCTGCATAGAGTGCTAGTCTCCATGGACACCAAGGTCTCATTTGGGAGCTAACCATTATCTTACTTGTATCATTATTATTACCTTGATCTCAGCAATGTCCTCATGAACCTGAGACAGTTCATCAGGCTGAGATTTGGCAGTAAAGGATGGGGTAATTCCAGATGTTGATGGAGCTGTCTAAGGATCCAAGACTGTGGTTAGGGAGGGAATAAAATATTACTAAGGATGGAGAGCAGGGAGAAGCAGCAAAATATTTTGCTGATTCCGTAGACAGTGTTGGCCAGCAACGCCTAGAGTGTTGACAGACCTCAGTTCCTGAATTGTGGTGGACAGTTCTGTGCCTTCTCAAACTGCTCACAAGACAGAAATTCAATTCCTCTGTTTTTATTAACAAGCTGGGGTGGATGAAGATAAAAAAAAAGTTAAAGAAAGATGTCAACCAAAGAAACTTTCAAAGGGGAAGGAAGACATTTGAGAGCGATCTCATGTATGGACAGAAACGTGGCCTTTGAGGGAGGACAGGAATTTGCAAGGACATGTGCAGTGCAACACGTGAGGTGAACACATAAAGGCATCAGGGCTCTTTTGAAGAGGGGCAAAGAAAATTATGTGTCCAGTGATGGGGACAACCCCTAGAACTACCCAAGACAAATTAAATGGTTCCTTTTACTTGTACTATGTTTATGATTAGGCCACACACAAATAGCTGTCATGGTAAATGCACTATGTGGGTAAACTGTGATCTGTTTATTTGAACTTAGACTCTTAAGTGTTACTGAAAATCCATACAAAACTGGAGTGCCCTTACTCTGGAGCAGTGAAAAGTGTCAACATTTCTGTAAACAGCTCTATTTTGCTGCAATTTACTCCCACCAGCTGTGTTAAGTGATTGATTATACAGAGCAACATGTGATAGAAACTCTTTTATTAAAAAGAGATACAGCCCATGAAAAGGCCATGAAAACCCATGGGCAGCAGTTCAGTCAGACCACCGAAGCCCTGTAGTTGTAACCATCCAAGTACATGAAATACAGTCAACACAAATCACAACACCCCACGGAGTTCTTCAGAATCCACACTGAGATGCTGATAAGGTGGGGAGGTACCTAAGGCTGAGAATTGCTGAGCAGAGAAAATAGGGTGCAAAATTGTTTAATTGCTCATCTTCATTTGAAATTGATGGAGTGTCAGGTCTAGCTATGGAAACTATGTAGGGTTTATTTACATAGCGTGCTTTGAGGCACCTGTCTAAATCAGGAGCTAAAGCTCCTAACAGGGTTAACAGAACACTTATGTTAAGAGCTAATTACAGCCTAGTGTGAGGTTCTCTGAATGGCTCTCTAGTGGCACCACTGGACCGGGGGCAGCCAAGGCTCCCCAGCCAGGGGACTGATTCAAATGCTACAAGTAAGCACTCACACCCTGAGCTTCAGGAAGTTCAACAGTGGAGTATTCTATGGTTAAAAACTGTGCAAATCATAGAGAGAAATAGTAACCACTTAGTGAAATAGCATCTTTGTTACTAGCACTTTGGGGTTAGGGTTTAAGCAAGGAATAAATCTAGTATCCATAGATATTAACTTCAGCAATAGCAGTTTACACCTGATGAGAATCAGACTCAGGGTTGTGTTTTTAGAATCAGTCTATCTACTTTTGGTGAGTTCTTGCATGTGCTCTCTTTCCCTCTCACTCATATTTTTAAGCAAAAGAAGCTGCTGTGGCATCACTGAGAACAAGGATATTAGCATGGTTATCAAAGAGGTTATTACATGTGGTTCATTGTCTTGTTTTTCAATGCTGGCCTGTAAAATCATGATTACTAAAAGATCAAAAAGTCTATTGCAATTTGCAAAAAGCAGAAGTATTTGACTTTCGTTTCTAATCAAACAAGCTAAATATTCATGTTTATGTGCCTAAATGAAACTTTTGTATGCAGTCTTCCACCCCAATCTGCATGAATAGTGGCATTGTAACAGGATGAGGTCACTGCAGAAGGGAAAGTGAGGTAAGAACACAGCTGAATCTACAGCCCCTGCTACATGGTGCACCAGCTTTGCTTAAAGGAATACAGTGCTTTCTCCTGAGCCAGAGCTGCCGCGGGCACTGCCTGCAGAGCTGAATGCCTTTCGCAGGGCTCTGGATGCATTCCTGGCTCTACTGGATGGTCTGATGCACAGTATACAGTTTCCTCTGATTTTACAAACTGCTCTTCAGAGACCTCTTTACACATCTAATATAAGTGAAAATCCATATGGTTTATTTTAAAGCCTTCATTTAAAAAAAAAAAAAGTAAACAGTTATCAGGCCTCATTCTGCTTTGACTTATGTGGCGTAAATCCTGAGCACTCCCTTTGTAAAAGTCACTGATGTTCAGGATTTATGCCAGCATCAGAGGGAGCAGCGTTTGGCCCATCAAAGGGATTTTCCCCTCTCATTCTTTTCAAAAGAAATGACTCAACTTTATAAAGACCGATGGCTTCCTATTGGCATCACCTATGTAGCTAGTGGGAATTTTCACATATATAGAGTATGGCATAACACAGTGTGTGCATCTGAGAGCCGGACAGTGAAAGGGCGACAGAGCAAAGCAGCGTTTGAAGGAGTGTGAAATTTGCTAAATCTGTATGTCAGTTCATATTTTACCTATTTCTTGTACTAACTTAAAAGGCCATATAAACGGGTTGCCAGGGGTACACTGGCAAATCGCCGTTCCTCACCCACCATCATAATTAGAACTCTGAGAACTTGGAAAAACCTGCCTAGTGAGCAAGCCCTTCTCGCCCTTTTTCCACAAGGTTCTCCAAGTTCACAAACCTGGGTATACTTGGAGCAGCTGCTATTTCAAATGAGACTGTCCATCCCAGCCTCACCACCCAGCGTGGGAGCCAAAGGAGCTCTGTTTTCATCCCATGCCACCTCTTGCTGCTTCAGCTTCCCAGTGCAGCTTCAGGAGTTTCCAGCAAATTGGTCTGAAATAGAAATACCTTCTTGCTCATGATCGCCTTTGCCATGTTGTGCAGCAATGAACCCACCACCCTTCTCTACCCAGACTTACTGGAGTAGCCTGTTTCTATCTCACCTATCAACCTCTTCCCCTCGGCCAGCTGCTGATAACCTTGAGGTCAGACTGATACGCCATTTGATGTTTCAGAAGCAGGACACTCAGTACTGTGTTCCTGCTGAAGCAGGCTTCTGATCAGGCCAACACCAGGGTTTATTAATTTTATTTTTTTTTATTTTAATCTCACTTCACAGGCAGTGGGTTGAGCCACAGGTGTTATCAAGGTAAAACTGTAAAAGTTTTAGAAAGTTTTTCAGCTCATTTGGTACCCTCATCTTTGCCCAGCCCAGGAAAACCAGGTAGGAGCTGGTGAAGCAGAGAAGTTTGGAGAGCCTTTTTCTCTGGGAAAACTAGCCATTTTTTGGTTACCTGAGCCAAGACCTTATTGACCCAAGGTTGCCAGGCATGTGTGTGTCCTCTCTGTAGAAAAAGTAGCTCAGAGGCTTTTTTATCTGTGCTCCATGCATCCCCCAAACACCAAAATAATCTCTGGTTTTCCTGCCCTGCAATGTTCAACTTAGTCATGAACCTTGGAGCTGCAAATGGCAGACTAGAAGTTGTCCCTGATCTGTTCTGGCCTAACATCTGCTCTTCCTCTTGGCCTCTCTGACCCATCTGGGAGTTTGAGATTGTGACAGCACAAGGAGAGAGGGAGAGAGGGAGAGATATAAGCCAGGGTGATAGGGAGAGTGATGGTGGGGTGTGGAATGACATAAAAATAAGGTAATAAATTAAGCAGAAACTTAAAAGAAAACCTGTAATTTTAAAAAACCACCCTGCAAAAGAAAAAGGGTGTCCAGAGAGCTGTGGGCAGAAAAAGAGTATCTGGGTAGCATTTCAAATAGCCATATTCAGTCTGTGGAAGCTAGACATGCACCACAAGCTGCTTTTATTACGAGAGCACAGTAAATGCGACACAAAAGAGTAAATGCTCGTGCTTCTTTTCAGTTCTGTCCTTTGGGGCAACGTGCATCTGACTCTATTATAGAAAAGGAAACCTGGGGCGGAAGCAAGAGAAGCTTGCAGGACTGCCGGAAGGAGCAGGCTGTGTGCTTCCCTTCCCTCTCTTTCCTCCTCCTCCTCCTCCTCCTGCCTCTGGCCACCTGTCAGCATCCCCTCGCCATCCCCATTATCCTTGCTCCTGCCAAAACCTCCCTTTGTCTTAATGTGCATTTTAAAGCCTGGTCTTGTTATGCTTTAGTTATATTTGCTGGGGGCCATTGCTTCTTTCCCAAATGTCTGTGTCCTGTTTTTGTCAGGACAGGAAAGGCTGAGGATCAGAGAGTGGAGGGGAAGGAATTCAGACTTGTGCAGCCTGAGCATAAATGAGCCTTTTGCTTCCAGGTCAGTAGTTCAAGTCTAGCCCGCAGAAGTCGAGCTGGAAAGTGATAGCTGCTTTGGAGTGTGCGTGTAAAGCATTAGTTGGTGGTCTCATTCGGGTTCAGAGCAGACAGGTGTCCAATTTGCTGCTGGCCCTAATTGGCATCTTTGCTGGCAGTTTCAGAAGCAGGGCCAAAGACTGCGTGGGCACCCAGCCTGCAGTACCCTTGCCTGGGTGGTCCTCCTAAGTTGGCGTCAAAGCAAGCTGGCAAGGTAGCCAGGGGAGGCTCAGACTGCTGTTGTCTGTGCTGTATCCATTCTGTAAATAAACAGGGATATTCAGCTCTGAGTGCCGTTTCTGAAGCTTGGATTTCCCTTTTAAGAATGTGCTTTTTCTCCTCTTTGCACTAATATTTTTTTTTAACCTTTGAAATAATTAAACTTTGAGGAAACTAATGGATTAGAAATGTAGAACTAAATTTACAAAGAGGCAGTTCAGGCAGGGGCCCTATTTTGAAGCGGCTGATGGAGATGGATAAACTGGGTGTTGCAGAAACAGCCTCAGTCCAGGACATTTTAAATTATTTTTGTCTGTCAAACCGCCCCAGGCAAGATGCCTGCCTGTCCTCCATGTAATCACCCTTGTGCAAGTACAGGATCAGTGAATGTAATCTGGAGCAGGATTATGTCTTGGTCCTTGATGTTTCTTCACCTTCTCTCTTGTTTTTACCTACAAATAGTAGCTTCCAAAAATTAAGCTCGGTAGGGTTTTTACATGCATCTCTGAAACCCTCAAGGAATCTTGTTTAAAATATGTGTACGTGCATCCTTCAGCTTTCCCCTTTTTATTTGCTTTTGCATTTATGCAGACCTCTCAAGTCCCTGGAAATCAGGTGTATGAGCCTGTGTGATGCTGGTGTGTGCTGAGGGACAGCATGCAGGCGCAGATTTGTGTGCTGGCATCCTCCAAACACGCTGATGCTGGGGTGGTAGAGGGTATTAGGCTGTTGCTGAGCATTATGATGTCTTCAGGGGTGCCTGGTTGCTGCATAACCTTCGTGTCCCTCTCCTGCTCCAACACCCTGCATGGTCAGGTGGCTGCTGCAGGTAAACTTTTAGACCATGAGGGATGCCGCGGTGTCCAGATGAAATTCCCTGAAACCCTGATGCCCCCAAGCAGTGGAGCAGGAGGGGAGGCCAAAGTATTTGAGTCATACGGGAACTAGCAAGTCCCTGTGATAACTGAGTAAAGCGGGGTCAGTTCCACTGTCCTGATGCACAGGTCTCCTAGCCCATGTGCAGGCAGTCAGAATAAACTAAATGAATCCCAGCAATCTCCTGGCTCTCAGCTCATCTCAGAGCCCTGCTTGGAGAACTCTCACCTTGTTCTGCTCATGTGACCTACGGTTTTGTCTGCCACAGCTCAGAACCCTGCTGGGAACGGGGTTGAGCAGCCTGTGTAGTGGGAAGAACCATGTAGGAGCATTATAGAAATGGTGAGCACGAGGAAACCTCATGCACGATACACCCGACAACTTTGTCTGCTGTTGCCAGTCATATGTGGTTTTATATTCCCAAAGTGAATGTAAATTGTCACTTTTCAGTTGACTTCAGCACTCTTTCATCCACTCCAGGTGTGGTTCTGCCCCATAATCTTTAAGACAGTAAAAACAAGTTTAAAAAATGTTCCCCACCTTTGTTCTGCTTTTGTGAAGCTTCACATTCTGCCTGGACCTCACTGGGTACAGCTACTGTTCTTGGATTGTTTAACTCTTGCAGTGGTGCTGTCATTGCAGGATACTGTAAAATTTACTTTTTGTCTTAGTCCAGGTTATTGTACATTTTCATCTACAAGTGCCAAGTTCTTGCTTTAAAAAAATAAAAACATGACTCCTCAACCATATGCTAAATTCCGAGCTGCATAGTAAAGATTGATTACATGTGTTTATGTGTAATTTAAAAATGGTTCGTTCAGGAAGTGTATGGTCTTTTATAGGCGAGTTTAAAATCTTCAGTTTTACCAAAGTTTATTTATATTAGGGAAAAGGGCCTGGAATACCAAGCAAACCCCCATGATATATAGGGTTCAGCCTGAGAATTATCTGAACTATTTTATATATATTTTATTCTATCAATATGCTCTTTCATAGCCACTAATTAGTTTTGTTAGTCGACTTACAGAAAAGCATATATAAAATAAGGAGTAAGTAATTCCATAGCACTAATAGTATTAATGAAAAGCACAAAGTCTGGAGGCAATTGTAAAAGAACTAGTTCAACCAAAAAATAATTCTCATTTGAATTAGCATGATTAATTTCATGGCTTTTCCTTGTCACAGTACACTGAAATCAAAACAGTGAGGATGTTTTAAAGCTTTCAGTGTATAATTCTTATATATGTTAGAAAAAAGGTATATACACACATTGTGTTTATATCCCTAAAGTAAAGCTATAAATAAACAAGAAAGACTAAACTTCCATTCTACTTTTAACTGATTTTTTTTTTACTTAAAACAGTAATTTCTGCTAAAAGTAAATGTGACTGTAAACTGGCGTTGGCTGTTCCTGTGTCAGGCAGAGAATCCCACAGCTTTTGCACTGTGTGCCTGATTGGTTTATGTGCTGGATGCATTGGTGCAGGCTGGAGCGATGTTGCCTGGAGGGGTGAAAGAGGAATCACCTTGTTTGTTTGTTTTGCATACTAACTGTAGTATTTCCTTTATATGTTGACTCTATGAATGTCATGCTGTTTGCTGTTTCTAAATGCGGGCTGATGGAGTGCACCCAGAAGGTGGTGGTGGGTGTCATCGCTCCCTGTCTGTGCATGTACAGCACCGCAGTGGGAATTGTTCTCCTCTCTGATACCGCGCATCCACGCAGTGTTCCTGACGTGCCCAGGTTCCCAGAGGCCTGTGGTGTGCCCTGGGTGTTTATTTTGTGGAAAAAAAGGAAATCCTGCCAATCCACATCACTAACACAAGTTTGTCAAATGACATCAGAAGCAGAGGAGAATTTAGTTTCTAACCACATGCAAATAGGTCCCAGACTGTTGGTTATGCCATGATGTCAGCTCTGATTTCTCATCCATTATTTGATGGGCTTCAATGCATAAACACCAGATATATTCCCCCTCCTTTTCCTCCCTCCCATGCAAAACTTCTGGGTTTGTTTTGCCTTTATTTGTGGAAAATGTGTTTTGAACAGCAAACATACCTCCTCAGGAGAAGTTTATTTCAAGGGTGATTTCCTACGGAAGCTTTCTTGTCTTTGTTATCATTTTGCATTATGGTAAGCTGTTAATTACTAGAACAGTTCAGATATTTTCCCAAGGGATTCAACTAAGTGTTGGTAATAGTTCCAATGCTCTTTGTCATGAATTGGCATTAACTTTGTTAATAAAAGCTACTGTATTATTTTGGCTGCTTGAAGCATTAAAGTATGTCAGCCTGCCTGCAGGTATGCCAAGACACAGCAGCAGATCAGGTCATGTCATGCAGGTTAACATCAGGTTAGATTTTACAGCACGTATGTCTACTTAAGATGGCACAGGCCTCCAGACTATGTATTTTGGGGTACTTGGACATGGAACTTGTCACTGCCAGGTCTAAGGGTTGAAGCTAGCTGAGCTATGGAAAGTGTGTCTCTTGTCATCAGGTGTTAGTTGTCTTGTTCAGCCTGGACTGAACTCTTCCTGTAAGCTGTAATCACTTCCAGGGGATAATTCAGCCCTGAGACGTGGGATGGTTTGTCCTGTGCAGAAATAATCTAGATATGTGTTCTGGACTACTGAGCCTAATTTTAAATTCATTCTGACCACCGTGAGCTCTCCCTAGCTGGTGTTCACCAGCATTTAAGATCCATTTCATTTCAATTTCCCTGTTCTTGTTGTCTTCCCCAGAGACATGAGGAGGGCTTTGGCACCTTCTGAGCATGGACTGCATCCCTCTGCCTGTCACTCCATAGACCTCTGCCCTAAGAGGACACTGTATTAGTTGCTCTTTTCATGAAGAAACATGAAGGATGTGGGAGTTCTTCATGACTTTTGGATTTAGCCTGAGTCAGTTATTTTCAGAGGAGAGCTCAGAAAAGTTGGGAAACAGGGAAACTTACGCAGATGTCACCAGCAGTTTAATTTGGTTTTCAACCAGAGGCCTCTGGGTCAATTAACTTCACAGTTCTGCATACACCAGTTCAAACTGTTCCCTTATAAGGCATTCTGTAAATAGTATTTTCAACACAAGAAAGCTTAAGTCTATTTGCAAAGCTACTGAATAAATACACAATACCAAACAGAAATCAAATTACAGGGGCGGATGTCTTTCTAACAATGCTTAGTTCAAATAATGGAGGTATTACAGGCAAGTAAGTGAGAGACCTCCCCTCCCCCCACCCCAAATCACACAGATGTAATTAATTAATGTCTACATTGCCAAAAAAAGGAAAGTATTTTGACAACAGTTATTTGGAACAATTACGAATTGTTCTTTCTGACAGCTCCAAAGGCAAAAGCAAGAGTGCAACTACAATACGTTGCCCTTTTTTTCCCCTATTTTTTCTTTCTGATCAACTCTTAGAGCTCAAATATTGAGTAACTGGGAGAGAAGCCAAAAACATTCTCTTTACAAGTGATTTTAAACTATGCATGAGGTGTGTTTTTTCCTTTTGTTTCATGGAAACATCTCTGTTGTTGGCAAAAGGTTTAAGTCAGGAAAGTTGGTCGATAATTCTGTGTTGCCAAGGTTTCAAGACCAGGCCTAGATGGTCCATAAAACTATTTCCTCTTAAGCAAGAGTTCCGCCTTATTAGAAACAGAGACTGTGGTCCTCCCATGCCTTTCCCTGATTGCTAACTCTCCCTTCTGGGGATGCACAGATGGTGGGAGGTTCGGCAGCCCTATGTCTGCTGCTCCCTCTTGCTGGAGCTCCGGGACCTCTGTGAGGTTAGTGCTGGGCGCTGGCTTGAGGGCGGTGGTGGGGTGGTGCAGCGGTGGAGAGGGGCGTTCCTGCACTTGGGACCCTGCCGGTGTTTTTGGGGATGCTTAGGGAGGTCTTGAAGCAGTGGGCGTCTTCTGTATCTGCTGTCATGCGGTCATGATGGGGACCGTGCCAAGGGCAGTGTGCTTTTGGGGAGGGAGCTGCTAAAAGAGCTGATGGAGGACAATTCTGGCATGGCCCTTCCCTTCAAATCTGCTCAGGCAGGAGCGTTCATACCTCAGGCTTCCCCTGGGGGTGGAGATTCAGTGGAGAATCAAACAAGGGAGGTGAAAGTCTGTAAGTAATGGGGCGTCAACCGAGTTGGACTTGGCCTCTGGCTCCAGTTGGCAGGTCCCTGAAATCGTATTCTGAGAATTGACTGCAAGCCCTGGCTGGACCATTGCTTGCTCCTCACTGCCTGACAGACAGACAGTAGTGCCCTGACTCACACCAAGCTTACAGGCAGCCAGCACCCGCCTCGCTACCCCCACACAGCTTGATGGAGATGCAGGTTTATGGGATGGTAAAGCTGCTTGGTTTGAGCCATCCCTCATCAGAGCAGTCAGTGCTGTATGACCCAGGTCTCTGCTGGGGGCTGGACTTCAGCTCTTCCTCTCAATGCCAAATTCCTTTGAAATGGAGAGAAGAGCCCTGCTATCTGTTTACATACTCACCCACCTTTCTTTTCCCCAAACTTTTTTGCAATTTTATAAGGAATTGCCAGAGCTGGATAAACCTCTACAGATTATTGCTTTGACTAAGTCAACTGCAATAATATGCATGATTAAATGAAGAGGGCTTACTTTATATGAGCCAAAATGGTCAATAGGGTGTTTGGATGTGTACGGTAGAGATACACGTAGTCAGAGACTAATCCAGGAGAATGCTGTTAACCCAGGAAGATAATTCAATTTAAGAAATACTCTTGTAATTCTTGTCTCTTCCAAAACTAGCTGGGAGAGCTTGTTGAGCACTTTAATTGAAAGCAAACTTCTCATGGATGTTTATCCTGATGTTCACAGACTGACTCTAACACATAGGATATAGGTTGAGGTTGCTGAGTGCATTTGTGTCTTGTATTTTAACTTCTCAGGTAACAGAAGTCAATTACATCCTCACTAGCATACGTGGAGACAAAATTTGGTCTCACCCTGGTTTTGCATGCTTGCGACCTTGCTGCAATTCTCCTGGATTTGTTCTACCATACATGAAATTCAGATCACATTTGTGATATAAATGGAGGTGAAAATATCACTGCTTGCTTTATTTTGAGGGGGAGGAGGAGAGACGCTGATGGATATCAGGCTCAATACTGACTGAAACCCAGTGATTTTTTCCCCTCTCTGATTTATATGAAAGAAATACATAAAATATGTCTGTTACCATTGTTTTGTAAAAAGAGACATGTTTTCCTTTTCTTTTGATTTGTCAACTTTTGGAAAAATTTTGATACTACAAGCGTACCCAAAATTAATCAGACTAGACAGTGGTGCAGAAGGACTGTACAGACTCATGTGTTTGTGAATGCAGGCAAGTTGTAACTGACCAAAGTAGCTGCTAGGTTCTCCTCCTTATTCTTCTCGCTGCTATAGATCTGGACAGACCTTCTGACTTGCTGCCTTTCAGGTGCAGATGTCCCAAGTATGATGGGATGAAAGAAATGTCAGAAATGTGATGGGATTAGTCACTGTCTGGACGTGCTTGTCCCTTGCTAAAGCTATAAAGGATGTTTGCATGACAGGTTGGAGCGAATTTTCTTGTTGTGGAAGTGAAGTAAGAAAAATGCCTCTTTTTTTTTTTTTTTCTCCTAGTGGGATTACTGCTGAATAAAATAGGCCAAACAGGTGCATTTTACATCTGTGCAACCTAATTGTTAGTGCTGAAGATGTCTGTGCAGGTGATGATTCCTGTTGGAGTATAGTTCATGGGTATGATGTGCTTGCACAGTCATTTTCATTGAAGTTCCAGGTATTTCATCTGTCTCTGAGTTTAGAGAGATTGAATGCTGCACATCCATATAAAAACTTTTACTTGTTTTTTTTGTTTGCCTGTATATGCATGTGAATGCAGGCAAGGATACATTCTTGAGTCACTGTCACTGTTGAAAGTCTTAGCAGTAATTCTGCTGTTACTTCTCAGTATCTCAGAAAACCATGCCAAAAAAAAAAGGTAAATACATATTTAAAATAATATGTTTCACATGTTATTTCACTTTGTCCATTCCCATGAAGGTTGGAAGCAAAATTGGAGTTGATGTCATTGGGAACAAAGTCAAGTTTATAATGTGGAGTTCAGACCCAAATTTCACTTTCTGTTAATATGAAAAGCAGTTCAAAGCAGTAGATTATAAAGTCTTTACCTACCATATTACTCCCTATTTTCTTTGATGCCTTTGTCATTTAATAAAAAATCTTTCATACTTTACCTTAGAGTAATTGGAGACTGGAGATCTATAATGCTCCTGCTATTTCCACATTTCAGTTGTCACCTAGGAATTTATACCTATACTTAGGATAATGAGATTTAGTGGGGTCATTTACACTCTGTGAGCATTATATAAATCACCGTTACCCATTTTGTATCATGTGGCTTTTATCTTTTCTATCATAGGTAAATATTTTATACAGTTTGTTGCTATTCATATTCCTTTATAAAATTCAGCATATGCTATTCATGTAGACAATGGCAACAACAGGAGATAGTGTCAGGTCCAGTATTAGTCATTGGAGTATGGTTTGGGGGTTGTTAAATCAACAAAAAGCTGAAAGCATAGGTTGTCTTTCAGAGCTCCATTTATTGTTTTCAGATGTTAAAAAGGCTTACAAGCAATGGTTATAATCACTTGCTATCACCAGAGACAGTTCAAGCAATTGTGTTGTCAAAACTGCATTTAAAAAATCAAAACAGTATAGTAATTTGCAGTACATATGACCATTCCCTGAATGTCTTTGACAAATAGCCATTGCAGTGCTCTTAGTTAGGGTTTTCCTTTTCAATTTCTCTTTTTTCCCTTCAAATTTAAGTGATGAAAATCTCTCTTTTCCTACCTAAATGAATTCAGAAATTTCCTTTTAAGCTCTTTACCATATCTTCTGCAATTCTGATTCTAGTAAAGCAAGTTTGAATCTTACACCAATTTCATTTATGCCTTTATCCTTCTTGGCCTGGCATCTAATTTCTAGTTGAGCTGTTCTTTGCTATAATTTGCCCAGGCATTGTGGCACACAGGAGCACTAGTTTTTATTGGGGTGATGTAGACTTGCACAGGCAAACATGTTTGCTAGCAGAGGAGGTGAGAAAGCTCTGCCTCTCCAAGCCTGTTCTGCATTCTTCCCGTATTTGAGTGAACTTTATCATTGCCTTCGTGTTCCCAACTCCAGACGAAAGGATTGACTTAGGAAAACCAGACTGCACCAGGGGCACGTAGCACATGTGCAATAAATTGATCAGAGCATGTGACCACAGCACCTAAGTCTGACCTTTTGTCCTGGACCTGTTCAACACCCCTGCACGCCCCTTACCCATCCCCAGGATCTGCAAAGCGCAGCTTGAGGAAGGAGCATCACCCTTGACTCCGTTTAGTGATTTGTTGGTGATCAGTGACGGCTTGAGCCAGCTTCTTGATCTTACTTTGCCATCCAGTTTGCAGTAAGAAATAAATAGAAGCAATCGGGAGGAAAGACATGCACTGACACACTTTCAAGGGATCCAAAACTCCTGATTGCATTGTGTTTTGATAATAGTCCTATTAAATGTGAATCATTCTGTGTATTATTACTCATTCACCTCACATAACAGGGTTGGCCCAAGCACTGCTGAAGTCTTTCCTCTGACTTTACTGGGAGTGGGATCAGGTCCTTGATGCCACATTAGCTAGGTGCTTTCATCCCCAGTTGTAAAGCTGCTGTTCCACACAGCTTGGAACAATAATACTGAAAACTCAACCTTAGTATTAGCTGGGTGCTTTCTGCCTTCTTCAGCTTGACTCTTTTGACCAATAGAGGTAGAGTAATATTACTGATAACAAAGAAATGTATCCTTATAATGATCCAATTGTTTAAGTACAAGTTGCACCAGGGGAGGTTTAGATTAGATATACTGGAAAATGTTTATCATGTAAAGGGTTGTAAAGCATCGGAACAGACTGCCCAGGGAAGTGGTGGAGTTACCATCCTTGGAAGCATCCAAAAAACGTGGATATGGACCTTGAGGAAATGGTTTAATGGTGAACATGGTGGTGCTGCTACACTGACGGTTGGACTTGATCTTAAAGGTCTTTTCCAACCTTGAGGATTCTACGATTATGTTATAAAGTACAAAAATACTCTAATGGCACATTCAGAAAGAAAATGGGTCCTTTGGGTCTTTACCATGTCCTGCTTTGACCTCCATAGCCAAAAATCAAAAAAGACTCTGAGTGACCTCTCTTAGACTTTGAAAATGGCATATTGAAATAAGTCTACTGAAATTGCCTATTTGGAAACAGTTAAAAATAGTTGCTAGGTTGAAATGGTGCTAGTCTCTACACAATAAAGGTATCACATCCAGGAATTAAACCATATAAATTAAAATTGTTGTACACTTTAGCAGTATCTCTCTGAGACATCTCTGCATGTAGTATCTTTCCCTGAATATGTCTCTTTCTTTTTACAAAATTGGGCTGATGAATTTCGCCCAATAAATGCTAAATTTACTAGCTGGTGTTTGCTGAATCTGGCCCTTATTAAATGTCCAGACAAGCTTGTTGTAGCTTATTTTGTAGGGTGCCTGGTTAGAACATTAAATATAAGAAGAAAAAATAAACTTAAAAGTAAAATGGTTAATCCCAAATTTTAAAATTGGATCAAATAATTTTTGCAAGGATAAATCTTACAAAGAAATGCCTTTTTTTTTTTTTTTCCTTTTTGGTAGTTCTGGATTGATTAGATTAGTTTCTACAAAAGGGAAGATTTTGAACCACCACCATTTGCCAGTAAAACATACCTTGTGGTATCACTCAGTAAAAGATATTTTACTGAGTGATGTTTTTATTAATTTTTCACATTATGATCAATGTCTTTCCTGAGATTCTAGCTTGTAATGCTTTTTAAAAGATAAAATTTCAGCCTCTAAAAGGCAACATTGCTTGTGAGAGTGTGCCCAGCCCATGACAGGCTGTGCATCTGGCACTGGAAAAAAAAAAAACCAAAAAAAACTTTCAAAGCTCTTTTTTCTCTTTTTCTCATGGTCTGATGTGCTCAGCAAATTTTAAACTTATCATCAGAGTCAGCAGCGTTAGCAATGAGCTTCTTTATTTCTTAAGCAGTCTAGCAGAAATTTCCACATTAATTTTAATTACTCACAGATTTTTAACAATCTGAGGTCAGTGAAAGTCAGTATTTCCCCCAATTACTACACAGCAACAATGATAATATCATCATAATTCCCAAGCTTAGCATTTCTCCGTGTTAGACTGAAGGGAAATGGATTGTCTAAGGTACCCTGGCATATTAAATAGGAAGTTTATTGGCAATAGGTCTGTAATACCATCCCTGTAGTCAAATTTTTTGAGAATTCCTCAGGAATGTAGTTACTATGAACTTCATATACAGTTGTACACTCAGCAAGCTGTGATGTTTTCAATAACGAGGCTTTGGTACGTTGTGTGCTAAGATTTGCAATATCCCAAAGTAAAGGTGTCAGGGCCGTTGTGGATAAGGGTTGCCTGCTCTGGCAGTCCCTCCGCTTCCCCATTCAGATTCTGATTCTTGGGACATGTTTGGTTTTGGTTGTTTTGCAGTGGCAGGTTTCGTTAACTTACTGCTCCATTCAGTCCTAATCAACATCATCCGTCAGCCACCATCCTGCCAGGCTGTTCACATCTTCCCCTTCCTAACCTTCCTGATATTTTTAAAGCTTTGCTTATGGTTGCACACACTTTCACATGATGTTGAGCAAATTGGGTGAAATGTTTCATGTTTTTGACTAGGAAAAAAACCCCCAAAATTTAAGACTCCTTTCTATTAAGAAGTGGGTTTCTGAGTCACACTCTGCTGAAAATAAAATGTTTCCCACTTGATGGGATGTTAAAATGGGTGCTTTGATAACAGTGCTGGGCTTTTCTGTACATGCATCCCTTCCGCATCACCGGGACCAAAGTGACATCTTCCATTGGTCACTTTGAGGCTCTCTTGGTAATGCCCAAATCTGTTGTTGCCTCAGCTCAAGAGTTGCTGGAGAAGGCAGGGTGGGTATGCAAATGTATAGTAATGTAATTATTATGTATCACTATTGTCATAGTGCCTGAAGAGCCCAATATATTGTTCGGAGAATCTGTGGGCGGATGCTGAAGTAATAGGAAATTACAGTGACTGTGGGTGGTAGAACAGAAACCCAGAGGTAAAAATACCATAAAATGGGAGATACTCATAGTAGCAGTATGAACGAGGAACACAAACCTTTACTAAAGCATCGCCCAAATGCTTCTTTGGAGCAGTGGTTTTTTTCACATTTTTAGAACTGGAAGGGCATCTCACTTTTCTGAACAAACCCCGTCGATAATGTTCCATCCCACTATTGTTTAGATGCTGTGCTGGGAAGGCAGTGGTGTAATAGACGAGATATGCAGCACTTATTGTAAGCTGAATATTATTTTGTGAAATGCTCTAATTACAAGCATGGTAATCAAACACTAACGCAAATAGGGCAGTGACTCCCAACTATGGCCTTGCCCATAGACACTGACCTCCCAGCTGCACAGGAGCGTGTGTATGTGTTTCCACACATTTCAGGGACCACCTTCTGATGTCTTGTAGGCCATCGGTTGAGTAACACTGCTCCAGGACTTACTGGGTCCTACCCTACAGGCATCTGGCATTTACTTTTTACCCTTAGGTAAAATGCAGTCTTCATTGCTCAGGTGCTGAGATGTTTTATTTTACATGGGTCCAAATGACTGCATGAGAAGTAAAGAGAGTTAGATGGGTTGTATTTCAATGCCAAAGCCTCTAGTGAGGTGGAATGACTTTTTATACTAAAATTCTTTGAGGTACAAAGTTGTAGCTTCTTAGAGGGAGAATCAAATCCTGTCAGTAACTTCAAACAGAAAAGGGGGATATTTGCAGGCATAATTTTATGTAGGTAGAATATGAATCAGATTAGATTTTCACCTGGGTATCTCTTTTCATGTGCCTGTTCTGGGCAATCCTTATGGTCCTTCAGTGATTATAAGTGACCCAGGCTTCGGTTTGAAAGAAAAAATAAAGTGCTTTCTACCAGTGGATTTCTGCCACCCCTCACCTACCATGCGATGCTGGGTGACTGGTTTTTGCTAAAAAAGAAAGCAGCATGCCAGCTGGATATCTTCCTGCAGTAGCTAGGTTTTCCTTGGAGGTTTCCCATCTCTATACTAACTAGGCTTGACTATGCTTGGCTTATGAGCTTTTGCAAACATCCTTGCCAAGGTGGGATGACTGTAGGCAAAATGAGTGCAGCAGGGAGACAGAGGCAAATAAGTAGGAGTGATCAAAGTCTAGAGATTTGCTGGCAGACGCGCCTTCTTCCTACGCTCTACAGCCAGTGGGTCCAGTGCTTTCCCCTTCTCCTACGTATGAATCAACACATCCAAGCAAGCCGTGCCAAAGCAGGGGGCGGGTAGGAGACAGCCTTAGCACTGTACGACAGCTGTTGTTTTGCCAATATTTTCAGTAGGAAATTCAGAACAAAACTTGCCTTTTGGACCACGAATCTCATTAAAGTTCACCAGTGCCACTGGAAAAGAGCAGACTTAAAAGGTTTGCTGGGTTTGCTGGTTTTTATTTGTTTGGGGGCTTTTTGTGGTTTTTTTATTTGTTTAATGCTGTTACAGTAGAAGACACTATGTAGAGGTTATAAAAGGCTATCTTTAAGGTTTGCTGAAGGTGTCTGCTGCCAGTCCTGGTGGGATGCTAGAGGTGGTAAAAAAGTGAATTTGCCGGCAAGAAACATCTATTACTGCATGGCAGAAAGTGCTTCCTTGAAATGATAGACTGGCAGAGATGTGGAACCTAATTCCCTTTAGTTTCTTCACTGGGAATTTACCAGAAATGAACAGTGGAAGCTGATAAATATAGAGCGGTGTTGCTATTCTCAGAGTCTATTCTTGTTCTCTTCTGAATTCAATACAAATATATAAATATGTGCAGGTCTTTTTAAATAAAAATATGTAGTATGTATTTTACATGTATGTAAAAATGCATGCAT
The DNA here is from genome assembly GCA_013396755.1 of Sclerurus mexicanus. NCBI lineage: Eukaryota > Metazoa > Chordata > Aves > Passeriformes > Furnariidae > Sclerurus > Sclerurus mexicanus. The sequence continues at coordinate 133,683 of VWZF01004461.1, read as the reverse complement.
GTATTTTTAAGGCTTTTCTTTCGTGGCGAAGACCTTGAAAAACAAAGTTAACCCAAAATATAGAAGGAAGCCTTTAGCTGGCACTGCATGTAACGTTGCAGTACCAACTGCCAATTTGCTGGGCCATTAGAGTTTGATTTATACTTTGACATATGGGTTTGAGTGGGTTGGTCACAGCTTTTTAGTGCCTTATTTTCCATATTTTGTAACTTTGGTTAATCATTTCACTCCCTGCGGTCCCTGTGTCCGACAGCAGAGTCCTACCCTTGATGGGCGGCATGTTCATAACTCTTCAAACACTGAGCTCCTCCACAGTGTTAGATCCCCGCTTTCTCCCCCCTGGTTCCAGTAATGTCTTTTCCTTGCTAGGCTGGAGGAGGAGGAGATCCTGTGCCAGCTCTTTGAGCTCTCACTCAGCTGCTGCCTTTACAACTATAAATGTTACCAAGCGCCCCCGTTGTTTTCATTCTCCGTCCGTATACTCTATACTTGCTTGGAAGTGAACCTTATGGAAATTTTGGGTTTCTGAAGAACCTCGCAGATATTTCCACTTGAAATGCCATGGTAGCAATAACACACTGTGCTTGCAGTTTGTTGTCCACCTAGTGACCTTGAACTGCTTTGCAGCGGCTGCAGAGTGAGGTGCTGAGGTGGCGGGAGCTGCGCCCAAGGACCTTCAAGGGACCAAAGGGGGGCACACAGAAGGGTTTTACAGGCGGGAAATGAAGAAGGCACACAATGAGGGTGTGTGCACAAATGTACAGTCTTCAGTCACTAAAAGCATGAAGGGAAAGACATCAACCTCTGTCAGACACATATGCAGCAATTCACCTCTCTAATCAGTGTGCACAGTCAGTGACAATGCAGATTGAACAAAACATTCTCCTTCACCGTCCTAAATACCACAATCGTCCTCTCTCACTGCCCTTTTGCTAATGCAAGACCACATCAGAGCGGTGGGCAAGACGACCTGCAAAAATACGTATAGACTCTGTGTCACACCGCTGGTATGAACAGGGAATTTCTGGGATATTTGTTGGCCCTTTGTATTGGGCTTGGGCTTGCACGGATCATTTGTATTGGAGAACCATAATCTAGCTGAAAGAGTTGGCTTTAGTGGCTGTGATACACACAGGGGCATACCTAATTCTCTTTGGTTTCCCACACCTCCTGCATATAGTCTGTAGAGTTCAGAGTAAGGCACACAGGCATAGCTTTTGTGAAATAAGCATAATCATGCTCAAATTCTGTGGACTACGTAAAGCCTCTTACCCAGATTGCTTATGTCGCCTAGTTAATTTCTGGTGTTTTTTTCAGGATACTGCTTTAGCACAGTATTTTAGGAAGAAGTTGAATTAGGGGAAGATAAAAGGTGTTCCGTCGTTTCTTTTTAATTGGAGGCTGGAGGCAAAGTGCCTCCAGATAATTTCTCAAAGAAAAGTCATTGTCTTCTCCCACTCTTATCATTAATCTCTAAAATTATTGCACAATTTCTGTTTAATGTGTTAAGATTTCTTAATATGTTAAGACAATGTGGAAAGACAAATTTGAACAGGAGGGAGCATGTTTCTTTGAATGCATAATTTTTAAGTCTTTGTCTGAAGTCTTCATCTGTCTTGCCAGGCCTTTTGCAGTCAAAAACTTCATCAAACTCAGTATGATTAAAAATACATATTTTTATAATGGCAATTCATCAGAAGAACTGGAAATTGCTACAAATAATGAGAGTGATGGTCCTTCAGATTTTGCTGAGGCGCAGATTGCTTGTGCTGGAGCTGTGTTAACCATCACTGGAAACGGGAATTCCCAGCATATGGCTCGCGTTATATTTGCAGTTCCACAGGTTTTTATGTGATACAAAGGACTTGATACTTTGACAGTAGTGAATGTCAATGTATTCTAGCGCAAGGTGTGCTTAAATGTAATGACATGCCTAAATATATTGCAGTACATGTATATTTTGCTTTATTGCGTGATAGCCGTCATATTGTTTCCACAAACAAAAATTTGGGTTCACTCTGTCTGAATTTCTGATTCTATAATTTAGTGTGATGTTACGTTAGTGAAGCCATTTTTCGTCAAGCAAAATCAACAGACGTAGTTTGAAGTGTGCTGTGAATCCATGGAGTTTTCATGTAAGCTGTTTTGCATGGTTTGATCCTCACATTGGCGTGGCACTTTATATGAAGGAAACTCACTCGGATAGTCTCAGGAAGGGGCTCTCGGATTTCCAGTAAGAGGGTCACCAGCAAGCTGTTATTTTCCATCCTAGTTCTGATGTCACAGCCCAAGTAGTCTTATGGTTTTTGTCAGCACATCACTTTGAAGTTTAGTAAGCCAGTGCAGGTATATTTGTTGATGAGCTGATGTTGAGCACCAGCTGTTTGAACATGGCATTATTTGCAAAAACAGTTACTCTGGATTTCCCCCCTCTGCCATGTCACTCTCACTCCCTGGGTTGTTCTATATCCAGCTCAGAAGGATGTATTTATAAGACTTGTTATTCTGACTCACTGAGTCGAACAGTATTACACAACTATTTTTGTCAGTCATGGGATAATATTGCCAAAACCTCTGTATCTTTCCCTGTGCGTTCGCTGGTTTTGGTGGATATTCTACTTATCAGCAAAGTGTGAAGTATTGAATGGGTATCAAAACACAGCCCCTGCTGCTGCAGAGGGTTACTTAAGCAACATTCTATAATTTAGATGCTTGGTAATCAGCTCAGGGCATTGCGACAGTTTGAGTTGTTTTTGTTAATAGAGATGAAATTATGGGTGTAACTAGCTGGCAGTCTTCAAACAGACTTTTGCAAGCTGTTTACTCAGCTGTCCCACGGCAACAACTGCATACGTGAAGTGAATCCTTCCAATATCTCTGCCGTGGTATATTTAATTTATCCTATTTTGCCACAGCGTTAGAGAAAACAAATCTTCATGAAAGTAGGATTCATGTCAGATGCTGCGCTGCAGACAGGCTGTGGCACTGGCTGCTCGCTTTGACATTGTGGACAAAGATTTTGTTACTTCAAAGTATATTCTTACTTATTTTCCAGTAATTTGAACCTCAAGAATGAAAAGGAGAAAGAGCCCAAAGAAAAATAAATCACAGTATGTCTAGTGTATGGACAAAGATGTGTTTTATTTTCCAGTCAACGTGGCTGATAATACTACCTTTTGGAAGCAGCTACTGAGATTTGTCTAATTCTATCTTAAACTAGTATATGTCTAGTTTAAGTGGACATCATTTGGTCTGCCCAAACATGTACCAGTTTATGAAACACGTCAAAAATAAATAATTATTTCCTCTTGTGGGAAAATCTTGTCAGTTGCATGTTGCTCTCAGTAGCATCACTTATTACTCAAAATATAGTGATTTTAAGGTCAGAAAGACACATTCATCTGTGTCTTCACATCATGGTTTTCAGTCAGAAAAAGAAAATGGAAAATATATCCTTTTCTAAGTAGGGACTTTGAAGATTGGTTAAATTGTATAGGACCCTCCTTTAAAAAAAATAAAATATTAAGTGAGTGAGGTTGTCTCTTAATCTTACTGAAATATTTCAGAATGCTATTGTAATGGGAAGAAGTTGCTGGTAAAATGGATAGGAAATTATTAGGAAAAATTTAAAACAACTTCCAGGCAGTTTTAACTGCCACTGTATCCTATTACATTTTCCCTTCCATCTCAAATATAATGTGCAATAAAATAGCAGTGCAGTTCTTCAAACAACTGCAACAAAAAAGGGCTTTTGATAATAAATAATGTTATGGTCTGATTCAGAACTGTGCAGGGCAAAACTGACTGTAATACTCAAATACAGAGCCAACATGAAGCCCTGCTTGTTGTCCTCTGAAGATCTTCTCTAAAATAGTGTATGTGATTTGATGGATGGTGTGTTCTGAGTCATTTCTGGAGCAGGGAGGCAGGAGAGGAGAGGGAGAAGGGAGAAGGTGAAGAGTAAGCCCAATCGATCACTCCTGTCAGCTGCACAGAAAATTAACTACTTTACAATTCACTGGTGTATATAATGTGTCATACTCCTCAGCTCCAGATTAAAGAGGTGCAGCACTGCCACAGTTAGGGACGAGACTAGCTCACTGTCTTGGGCTTGTGATCGAGTTCATTTGAGCACGTGGAACTGCTTTTGAACGATTTTTTTTTTTTATTAATTCAGAAAACTTTTAGTGGGCTGCTTTCAACATTGTTTTTTAAAACTTGGTAATGTCTAGACAGATTTCTTACAGTGCAAAACACACTGAGTGTCCTTTTCACTGCAAAACGTTCCTTGTGATTCATAGGTCCTGGGCACCCGGGTCCCTTAAGACCTGGAGTACTCGAGGTATAGATTTTCGTTGTTATAAAGGTGATAAAATGTATAAACCTCAGCAAAAATGTCTCTGGCTGGCTTCTGAGAACTCAAACGCAACCAGATGCTGTCCTAACTGGCAGCACTGGCATGGACTTGGATGGATGGACATGTCCAGGTTCTCAGATGACAACCATCAGTGTGGCTCCCCTACAGCCCCCGGACCAGCCACCATCCAGCCAGGAGAGGAGGGCAGGGCAGGAGGGCTGACTGCCTGCCTGCCACCTGCCCTGCCCACCTGTCCGTCACACTTCATGAAGACAGCACTGGTTCTACAGAAAAAAAGCCCAAATAAGCAGCAAAAGATAAGGGCTCCTTAGCTTTACTTTGTGAACAATTTATGAACTGCTTTTTGACCGCTCAGTGGTAGTTTATAAAGCAGGGAGGGATGTGACACAAAGAAAATGAGAAGGAAAAAAAAAATCCAATAGCCAGTCATTCAAATTCAGAATAACTGTCCTGCCAGGTGATGACAGAGTTGTTTCAGACTTCCTCTTCGAAGGTGCATCGCTTGCTGTACTAGCCAGTGAAGGAGTGAATTTATTAGCTGCTGAGTGAGCAGGGGTACCTCATTTAGAAGAGATAAGGTGGCATTCACAGGGAGAAGTTGTGAGAGAGAACTTTTCTGTCCCAAAAGAAACTACCTATCGAGTCCATTTTGGGCAGAGCTTTGGAGAAGCACAACTGCTGAGCTAAGAAGGAAAGGATATCAGAGGAGAGAAATGATTTCTTAAATTGTATAGCAAAATACCTCCCTACTTACACTCCCACGGTCCTACCTACAACCCTCTGTATGTGATCTATTTATCTGAATAATTAGGTCTTTGATGCATTATATAAAAATTATATTATATGAGAAGAATTCACTGATTTGTTAGATGAGTTGTATCATTAGTTTTTTGTTTGCATGATATTAACTGCCCAAAGCAACCACATAGTTAGAGCTAAAATATATTTTGTTCCTATTGTTTGTTCCTAGATGTAAGTAGATTTATTGCCTCTAATAAAGCACAAGAAGGTAGACCCTAGCTGCGTCCTAAGGATTCACAATACCTTCAGCAGGAAAGAGTGAAAAGGAGCAGTACTGTTCCCTGTTTCTAAGCAAGTCATCTCTTGGATTGTGGTTCTGGCTCTGCCACTAAAGGTTTCACTGATATCGGGGTAACCTCAGAGTTATAGTTCACTGATCCCTAAAGTGGATTTTCCACCACATTTAGTAACATTGGTTTCATCTTGAAAGCAGTGCGAGGTGCAGCAGCATGGACCTATGCAGAGAGACCTGGCAACTTCCACAGTTGGGTCTGATGTTTACAAAATGCTTTGGGATTCCTGGAAAGCATGAAGGCTTGTTGTTCTCTCCCAGCAGATTGTGTCACTGATTCCCAGGCCAGTTGCCTCACAGACCTGAATTAACCAACCAACTGCTCAGAATATAAAGTATTTTAAGTACCGTGAAATTGTGCCTGCTATTGGGGAACACTGATAAAGCTTCCAGCAAAGCCAGACCCCGTGATTGTTGGCAGGTTCCCTTCTGCCTGCTCCTGTGTGAAGACTGTCACCACCCAAGTGGTGGTAATCCTCTCCTAAGTTAGGTCTTTGCTAGATGGGTCTTTATTTGCCCTTGGTGTCTGTCTGATGTTTGAGTGAGCAATATGTTTACATACGAGTTTATTGAAAACCCAGGCTGCTGCTGGTACTAAATAAAACCAACACAAGCCCAGAATTTTATTGGACAGGTTTGCATTTAAATTTAATATTTTGATTTCACATTATGGTGCTACACATACCAGATTTTCTGCAATATGACAGTAAATGCTTGTTTTCTCTTCTTTTTCTGCTGTTGGCAATGCAATACCTGTAAAGCTTATGTCTTTTTCTTTGGGACAGTTGCTTATATTTATGATAGCAAGGAGTAAAACATATTGAAACAGTCACGGTTACAACATTTATAGATTCGGAATGCATATTAAATTGGAAGCAAAGGAGAAGCAGAATTACATTTCTTTTGTAACACTGTACAGTTAAAGGCCAGAACCATTCCTGCCAACGCATCTGCAAATGTTTTAGCTTGTAGCTGAGAGTCAGAGCAACGTTGCTAAACAAGGGTGGATGGTGCAGTGCAGCCCCAGTGTCACCCACTGAACGAGGAACCCCACAGAGAATCTGGTGAGAGTAATTAATGAATCCATTTGGAAAAGTCAGTGCCCTTCAATTAGCCTGAATGTACCGAAGCAGATGGGATCCCATTCTCCAGGGAGAAAATTGAGAAAGATCCTAAGAAATACTGCATTGGACTGATTTATCTGGGTAATTATAAGCCTCATTTGCACGAAAGTGTTCAATATGGTTGCAGTGAGAAAATTAAGAATTTATAAAATGTTGATAGGTGGTCTGAACTACCAGTGGTAGTGGAATCATCTGTCGGGCTTTGATTAAAGGTTTCTTTGAGCTTATTTGCAATGGAAGGATTCACTGCCATCCTAATTAGATATGGTGTCCTGTCTTGAAACATCCTGCAACAATTCAGAAGGCAGAAGAATAAGTCTAAAGAAACATTTAAAAAAAAAACCAAAATATGCAAATTTTCCTTAAACTTTCAGTGGAGGAGGAACAAAATGAGAAGAGTAAGGAAAGAGCATTTGAGAGCATGTGTGTCTTAGCCTTAACACAAGGAGACCCCTCTCTCCTTGTCAGTAGCCTCATTTTTAAGTCAAAGCATTGCAGGACTTAATTGTATGAACAGGAAGCTGCACGGGTCTTTTATGAACTAAACTGGAAGCCAGTCCATCTATATTGCAACTGTGTGTGTGTATGATAGAAAAGGAAGCCGGATGGCTTATAGAAGCAGCAAGAGAAAAATAAACACTCTTTATGACAGCACTGGAACTGCATAGAAATGATGGTCTGCAGGTTCTAGGGCTGAGGAATTTTTTGGGGTGTAGGGAAATCGCACTCCAGCATCATTGACTTTCCATATATTTTGTGTTTTCAGAAACACTTCAGCTCAGATAGCTCCAAACAGCATTTTGCACAACACTTTCTGAATTTGGAGCTTCAACAGTCAGGAGTCTGGGACTTTTTAACAAGTGACGAAGAAAACTTGCAGTCCTACACACGCAGGGCAAAGAAGTGGTCTCACCACTCTTCCAGCCCTCTTAGCTCAGGGCATTTCTCTGCTGTTGCAAGGCCAGCCTTTTTCCCCCATTTTCTTCCTTCCCCACAAATGTCCCTTTTTCAAAGACAACAAGTGTTGGTGGGTACCTGGGCAGCACTCTCCTTGCCCTCTTCTAACCCCTCCAGCAGCTCTGTGATGTATTAATGTGTTGGTTTGAACGCTCTCTCCATTGAACTGACAATTCAAAGTGCATTCAACTGTTTTAATTAATTAAAAATATCGGTTCTGGGCAGAGTGTCAGACACAACTAATACTTTTAGGGCATGGATCTGGTGGCAGCAAAGCTGTGTGGCTCTTTGGTTGTAAGCCTGCCTTGAAATTCACTGGTGTGCATAATCTGCGCTGTTAGGTTTCTTATTTTAGTTTTTTTTTTTTCTTTTCTTACCTCAGAAGGCCTGAGATAATGCAGTGATGAGTACACTGGCTGGAGAGGTGGGGGTGGGATGTTCCCACTCCTAGTCATCCTCTCAGCCCGACAGCAGGCAGTCTGAGACTGGCACAGTTTGGCCTGTGACTGCACCTTCTCGCCCTCCGCTGATAAATAAGCAGGCTAATTGAATTAATAAACAGATAGCTCTTCTCCCCGCCAGCTGGAACACTATCAAAATGTGTGATAAATTATCTGTCAATGCTTTAACTGCAAGGAAAAAATGAAAAAATCAGCTGTCTCGACATTTTCTCTCCAACTCTGCTTCCCCCATCCACCCAAGCACCTGATTTGGGTTGCCTCCACCCTCCTTGCCCCTTGTCTTTTCTCCTTTGGCAGATCTCCACAGAGAAGTAACGGTGAGAGAGTCATTCATTTGGCCAGGCCGCTAATGGGTTATTAAGGCTGTAGGCAGAGGTGGAGTGCAGACGTTCTTGTGGCTCACTGGGAAAGAGGGACAGAGGCAAATTTTGGGGGCAAGACTGCCTGTGTCTCAGCTTCCAGCACACAGCAGTCTCTTAATTGTGACCTCCTGTGGCTGAGACAGAGCTGCACATTTAAGATGTTCCTGCTTGCTGAAAGGGAATTGGACTAGACAGCCTTTGAGGGTCCCTTCCAACCCACGTTGTTCTATGGTTCTGTGATTCTATGGGACAAGGCATCAGAAAGCCTTACATTGACTTTCTGGCATGACAGACGAAAAGGGAAACTCATCGTAACCCGTAATATCACAGAGCTGGGTAGTACCTGAGATTTTTTTGTTTCAAAAGAGAGGAAAATGATGAGACAGAAGGGGTCAGTGACAGAATGTCCCTGCCATCACCTCTTAAAGTGGTGTTCCCTTTTGGAAATGACATGTCTATGTAGAGTCCCTCAACAGCCCTAAATAACAGGAGATGAGAAAGATTTTGCTGCTTCAGACTCTAAGTAGGAGGTAGATAGCAGAGCTTTCTGTGGAATTACCTTGATTTCCAACATGCTTGTTTAAGTACTTGTGTGCCTTTGCTGACCTGTTTTCCCATCATTACATCTGCTCTGTACATTTCCCAGTAAGCAAGATGGAAAAGCTTCCCAGTCCTTGTCTTTCTAAAGCAGCAAGAAATGGGAGGTGCTGTGGAGTCTGAGATGGGAATGAGATCACAGCATTATGTTCTTGTTCAGAACATGACATTTTTTCTGGTGCATATGTCAAATGAATCAGACAATGGTGGTGTCAGGAAGATGGATAATGCTGTCTGCAAGGCACGGAGAGGAGACAGGAAGATGTGTTAAACAAGATGGTATTTATGCCTTTCTCCCTCACTCAGTGGAAGTACACAAGAAATATTAAAACAAGGAAGGTAAGGTAATAGCAGGAGCAGCCAGATCCCTGCTGTGCTTTTCGGAAGACTCATTCACGCTGTGAAGGACAGCGAGCACGGGCAGATAACTGGTGTGCAGGAATTGCCTGTTCCTGGGATGCTGGCAGCTGCTTGTGGAGATGTGTCTGTTTCTAGCATCACCCCATTCCCATGGGGAATGTTCACCCAGCATATGACTTTCTACCTCTCTCAGGCTGCAGAGTGCCTTGTGGAACCTCTGTCCATCTGTCCCCAGACAGGTCACCTCTACCAGCAATTTGCTCTTAGGCACTTATTTTTGCCCTCTTTCCATTGGGCAGAAGGGAGAGGGAAGAGTCCACAGTCAAGCAAGGCAGGATATGCTGTACTTTCACTTGGTGCCAGAAAGGATATCCTGCTTGAGTGGCAGCCACCGCAACTGTGGGTCTGGCCAGGCCCCTAACCTGTGCAAATTTGTTCTGTATCCTGTGGTACATGCTGTAGGAAAGCCAAATCCAGCTGTGCAGAAATGGCAGGGTAAGTCAATGGCTTACCAAAGCAGGCAGCGTTCTTCCCTCCCCTGGGGAAGGTTGGTTTTTTTGTTTGCTCCAACACATTGCTCTGAAAAGCAGTATTGCTGAAGAGTAAGCAAGAGAGTGAGCTGCTGATATATTGCGTTCTAGTAAGTCAGTGCTTGTCAACTGAGCCATTGGGAGTGTGTGGGGATGCATTCCTAGCACTTTCAAACATGAAGTATTGCCTGTTAGCCTAAGTCACTAATTCCAATAAAAAATAGTTGAGGGCATCATTCTTTTTATCTCTTGTTTCACACTGCAGATATCCTAAAGTGTATTAAAAGACCTTGTGGCACGGGTAGAGTAAATAGCTGGTATCTGGTAGAGGGTTGATATGTTGCTGTTCCTGGAGCCTCAAGTGGCTTTGAAATTCGATGCGTCTGACCCAAGATACATGTGAGGTGGTGAAAAACAAGGCAGCAACTTGAGCTGTCTACAAATGAAGGGATGGCATTGCAGGTGAAGAACAAAGGGGGGCACGGTAGAAGGCAGTAGCCTGAGGGATGGAGTCAGGGGGACAACATGGGAAACGTAGGGGGGCATAAGAGACCTTACATGGGGGTGTAAAAGGACAGTACATATCAACACTGATATGCTCAATGCTGAATATTCATTATATCCATTCAGACAACTCTCAGCATACATTATATTCATTTTGTAACGTGAAACTTGGCATTAAATGAACCTGTTCACACCCGTTATGGTTTGTATCTGAATGCCATACCTGAATGTATGTATTTAAAATGCCACTAGTGACTACGTTTTCATAGCTAGATAATTGAAAGCTGCCTGCTGAATTAAAATGCTGTTTTCATTCTTTTGGGTTAGATGACAAAATAAAGCTTTAAAAAAAATGTGAAATAACCCACAAGAACACTCTCATTTTATATGTCCCTGTACTGTACTTTATATTCTAGTCATTTCTTCAGGAAAAAAAATCCATAAATGCTTTAAAAATGTTTCAGGAATCACTTAACTTAAGAAACAAAGGAGAAAAATAACTTCACATGAAACTATGTGGTAATGAGACAATGTCTAATTACCTGCATTGAATTCTCCAGTCAGGCCAATAGGCTAATGAACATCAATACTCTTTCACAAAGAGCCCTGGGATCTCTAATGGCTGTAAGTGGTCAGGGCTTCAGTTTTACGTTTCAGAGTCTGGTTGGTACAATCTTGAAACAAAATCTACAGACCAGATCGTGTCCTCTATGCTCTGTGTGTGTGTATGTGTATGTGTGTACGCCCTTGAGCACTGCACATCTGGGATGAAATCAAAGGACTTTTAAGTGCACATGTATCCGATTTCTGGCTTGCTAGTAGCCCTTTAAATGTGCTGGGTTTAATCCAGGAAAAACGAGTATTCAAAAATCACACCAGTGAAGGAAAAAATAAACCCCCAAGTTTTATGTACTTGGATGGCATTTTTCTTTGAATATGAATGACTTAATCATCATCAGCCTTAGTGAGAGGTGGATGATGAAAGTTCAGGCATCTTCTGATGGGAAAGACTTTGAACCTGCCTTTCTCATGTCTTTGGTGTGTGTATTACACTTCAGGGAGGGAAAACAAGCAATTTGCATTGTTGTCAAAAACTGAAGTACTCATTAAGGTCTCAAGACCAGTATTCTGTAGAGAGAGATCTTTGCAGTGCTAATCCCATCTGATCTCTGAATACAAATTAAAATACCCAAATCCACAGTGTTCCTTGCAGCATTAGAGTGCTCTGATTTGAGGATTTGCTTCATATCTGGCTTGTATAGGAAATTCCCCAACTTTCTCTGCTATCAATCCTCACTTTTCTCATTTAATACATTCATAAATGTTCACTGTGTTCTCAGGCAATATATATATATAGCAATGCAAACACTGTACAAGCACTTCTCACTTCCATTGTACTAGAAGATGAGAACATGATTTTAAAATACTAGTTAGAGTGTCTGCTTGGAGGAGTGAGGAATACCTGAGCTTCAGCCCCTCTGCCAGAGGCTTCTCAAAAGTGCTTTATGTCCAATGTGAAGAAAGAATCTGTGGTCTCTTGGCTTGGGAATAAGCTGTAATATGGACATTAGAGAATAGATGTGGAAGGTGGGCAGTACAGACTCAGGTCCCCTCAAGTCCAAGTTTTTTCACCGTCTTCCAGGGTGTGATTTTATTGCCACTGCCTGTTTCTGTGTCTTCCACATGGGAATAGCCCATAGATTAATCTGGCAGAATAAGTAAGCAAAAGAATGATTATTTGGAGAATTAGAACAGTGATTTGGTATGTGCCTGCCTATGGAAAACAGGCTACCCCAGATGGCAACTCAATCCCACACAACTTCTATCTCATTCTCCTGCAGTGGGATGGGGGATAGATTCAGAAGGGTACAAGTGAGAAAACTCATGACGTGAGATAAAGGCAGTTTAATAAACAAGTAAAGTGAAAGCTGTGCATAAGCAAAGCAAACCAAGGGATTCATTCACCACTTCCCATGGGCAGGCAGGTGTTCAGCCATCCCCAGGAAGGCAGGGCCCCATCACGCGTACTTGGGAAGACAAACATCATCACTCTAAAGGTTCCCCTCTTCTTCTTCTTCCCCCCACTTTATATGGAATATTCCTTTGGTCAGTTGGGGTCAGCTGTCCTGGCTGTGGCCCCTCCCGACTTCTTGTGCACCTCCATCCTGCTCCCTGGTGGGGTGGTGTGAGAAGCAGGAAAAGCCTTGGCTCCGTGCAAGCGCAGCTCAGCTATAACAGTGTATTATCAACACTGTGTTCAAATCCAAAACACAGCCCCATACCAGCTACTATGAAGAAATTAACTCTATCCCAGGCAAAACCAGCACACAGGCACAGGCAATTAATCCCAAAGTGTCAAGCATTTTGCTGTCAGAAACCTGCCTCTCCAGGGGTAGGTAGCAAGACAGTAGCAGCTTTTCTTTTAGACTCTGGCACACAGAGGGGAAATCAGTCAGAAGTTGGTTGTATTTTTTGGATCCTTCTGTTGGTATTGTATGTTGAAATTATATGACACCATTTGCCAGTAATAAATCACTTTGCTTTCTGTTGTGTGATTACATAATTAAATATCCCTCGTCATGGATACACATGCAGGGATTGACTTAGACTTGGTGGGAATTAGGGGTTTCATTTTTTGAACTTTACATTTCCTGACTCCTGTGCAAATCAAATCCAGTTGTTTAATACTGCATTGAGAAATGATTCTTGCAAGAAATAGTGAGAAGTACAAACTATACTTTCAACATATTTTCTGGTTTGATTATAATTTACTTTTTCAGTAAAAATGCATGTAGAATAGGAATAGAGAATTTAGTATTCTTCTATTTCTAATCCTTAAAAAGGTGGTGCATCGCACAATGATAAGGATACTCATATCCTTCGCAAGGTGCTTTGAGATGAGCAGAAGGAAATTGCTGGGTGGAGAGGGGATGTAAACTCACGTTTTCTGCTGTCCCTGGAGCTGTGGCTGTTCTCAATGAAATGCCATCACGAGAGGACAGCAGTTCTCACAGAGTACCCTTGGGCCACCCTGGCTTCGACCTGCTTTGGATTACTTAAAGCTGGCAGTGGTCCTGAGAGGTGTCACTGGGACTGATGTCAGTGGGCAGCGTGGCTGCTCGGAGCCCCTCTGTGCCCCGAGTCCAGGGACACTGAAGCAGCCCTTGCAGCTGACCCATCCGTGAGCGGCGTGGTGCCTGTTAGTTTTATTGCCGCTTTGATTGTTTGCAGTTGATTCTTGCTGCTTTCTGATGAAGTTTAATTCGGTTTGCATTTGGAAGTACAAGGGAGCAAATTTGTTGTTTTTATTAGAGGCTGAGCTGCTCTGAAGGCGCGATGAAGATCCATTGTTCGTGTTGTTACAAAATCCAACTAAGTAGGGAAGAAAGCACAAAGGGAGGGAAAAGTATAATTCAGATTTGCCAAACAGCCTGAGAATAATTAGAAGATTAGCAATCTGGCACTGTTTATGGGTGAATTGTGAATTAAATGTACCCCCCTTTTCTCTTTACATTAGTGTAATGTGTCTACTTCAGTTCTGGATTTCATGTCCTTCGCACACCTCTCACTTCTCCTTTTGTCAATAGGCAGAACTGTATTTCACTGCACAAGAAACATAGGAGAAAGCGTTTAATGTGGCATCAGAGACTTTCTAATTGCCAATCTCTGAAATGTGCTCATAAGTATCTGCAGTTCACTTATTGAGTGGAGATGAATCGCTTCCAATTTGCTTTTATGAATGCAAGTGGAACATTTGCAAAGAATGGTTTCTGTTATTTACACTGAGAAATCCTTGTCAGCAGCCAACCGTAAAAGACCTGAGTGACATTTATGTTAAGTTCTCTCGTCGCAGTCACAGTTGGAGGGAAGGATAAAATTCAGTGTGATGCTCTGAAATGCCCGGGGTGAAGTTCTGTTCACAGCTTTAGCTGTTGCTGGCTTAACTTTGTGTATTCATCTTGAGTATGATGCTTAGAGTAAAATTTGACCATTGTAGATGAGAAAACAATGTTAGTGCCACTGAAATCCATGGTATGCTTGCCGTGAAGTTCGGCTAATCAAGATCATTATCCTGAGATCGCTACCTAATTGCAGATGTGTGGGTATGCTTGATGTCTGTAATCTTTCCTGGTTTCCCACTCCTCTCTAGACACTTCTGTCCCCTGTGGGGGACTTATTACATCCCTGTATAACAGGGACTAGAATCACAGTCACTAGTGCAAGAAAATATCTTTGAGATCATATTTCATGTGCCTACAGGGGTTTGATATAATCGCCTGATAAGAATGTACCAGACATTAAGCAGATACTACAACTGGTCTTGTCTTTTCCTAATTTAGTGGGATTTGGGCATGCAGACCAGAAGGGAAGAGAGCTTTTTTTCTGAGTGCAGCAAGGCATACTTATTTGGAACAATTCAATCCTATTCAAAAGCAGCATTCCATGTCTGTCCCAACCTAAAATTCAGCTGGATGTTATAATAGCTTATTGTTTGCTGCAAGCACAGACCACCTGCAAAATTGAAGGAGATTTTTGTCATTTCTCCACTGAGAGATAAATGGGAGAAAGCTGTAGTTTACAGTCATACACAGATTATGCCATATAATATGTACTACCTGTTTTAGTATAAATCTAAATATATAATTACATGCTTACTATAAATAGTATAAATATGTATTAAACATTATATATATATATGAAAGACACAAAATTATTTGCACTTTTAATTGCAGAAAAAGCAATCTCCAAATTTATATTTTATTTATCTTTTTTTATCTTATTTTAAGAAACCAGAAGAAAAGCTGTCTGTTTTTCACTAGTAATTTTTGAGAAAGAAAGGTGGGGCAAAACCCAAGGCAATTTAGAAATACATGTCACAATAAATTAAAATTAGAAAGGAGCAAGATCCTGAATTGCAGAAGTGTTAGGGAAGCTGATACTGTTTTTCATTCACAATCTCAAATGCTTGTAGCCCCTTTTTGGCAGACTTAGGGTTTGCCCAGAGACGTTCGGTGTGTAAATTATTGTCTTTGTTGGTAAAAGGAAGCATCAGGCAATTCGCTGCACCATGATGCCAGGCTTTAGATGGAGGAAGCACTGTAAAAACTCTTGGTTTCCAAAAGAAACAGTATTCCAGGTACACTGATAACTTCTTTGAGGTGTTAACTTCATATGGCATTCAGTGGGGTGCCTTCAGAGTAAACGTGTCCATTAAAGGCATTGCCATGAGTAATAGCACAGGGAAACACAACACCCATGCCTGTGAAGCAGTAATATCCATGATTTCTATTTCCTCCTAAGCATCAAATATGACAGTTTATGTGCTTCTGGTTTCCTGCAGGATCAAAGAGGAATCTTCTTTATTCACTTGATCAGAGGCAAAACAGGTTGTTCTCTGTGAAAGATTTCTCTTGTTGTCTGTGTCACTTGCAGCCATTTATTGAAATGTCATGACTGAGTGGAAATCAGCCGTAACTGATATTGGTCTCTATGTTACTTTGATAAAATAATAATAAAGGTAATCAGTGAGGACCAAAAGCCAGGTAAGAGGAGCACCTGCATTTCCTCTTGGCGTGATATTGGTGGGGATTTTTTTTAATTGCCCATAAAAGGAAGCAAAAATGGATTGTGCCCCAAAAATCACTGCTATGAGGTTAGGAGAAATGTCAGGGTTTGGTGAAAGCAGATCTGAGTAGCTGGGCTTCTTTTTCAGTCCCAGTTTGCGAACTGCCAGGTACCTGCAGGCTCTGGTGAAGTTGGTCACACAGTTCCTGAAAGAACTGAACTGCAGCAGGATTGGGTCCTGGGTTACCATTTCATCCTGGAGGGGATTTGGTAATGTTGTCAGTCCAGTAAGCTCAATTTTTATGCCATCACATTTTATTTGACACTAAACTAAAACAGCTGTTTGCAATTAACACACATAAAAGGAACAATAACAAAACTGCAGCCTGCCTCTGCCGCGCTACACACACCCAGTGCAAAGAGTTTCCCAAGTTCTGGTGATTTTCCCTCCCTCTGCTCTAACAAAAACTTCCATAACAATTGATCTCACTGAAGACCAAACCAAAAAAAAAATAATGTTTATCCTTCCCTGAACATTTCTGATGGGCAGCAGTGGCTGGTTGATGGAAGATTAACGCTGGACAGGACTCTCGCTGCTGAGGAGCTGATCTAAGCATGAATTAAAGGGAAGCGATGGCTGTTGCTGCCCTGGGACAGGATGATGTCGAGAGCTGGTTTCTTACCACAACTGGGATCCAGGACAGCTGGCCCACCCTCCCACTGGGAACAGTGAACAAGGAGCTTGTAAAATACACAGACCAAATGGAAATGACCCCTTATTGACTGAAACCAGCTGCATGTCAGACCTCTCACTGTCTCTCTTGATTTGCTATCTCAAATAAATGGATGTGGTAGAAGGGGCTACAGAAAGAAAACAAAATAATTTATTCTCCTTGAAGTTGTGCCACGCTAATAAGCCTCAGTTTTTACAGCTGAAAAAAAAAAATGTTTATTCGCAGATTAAGTTTTTCCCTCCTTTTTTTTTTTTTTTTTTTTTTTTTTTTTAAAGTTGGTTTTTTAAAAAAAAAATTTTTTTTTCCAGGTTTATTTTTTCCCCCTTTTTTTTTTTTTTTTTTTTTTTTGCTTTGAAAGTCTGCATTTTAAAATAAGATGTTCAGTTTCAGAGGTCTTTGACAAATACAGACTTGGCAGATTTTGTTAGGTATTCATCACATAAAACTGCTGGGTAACGAGAGCTTGGTATTTTGCATTTAGATTCAGAAAACAAAGTTGCAACAGCTTTTGTTGGTGCTTTGGTTTAGATGTGCATGGTGGCTCCATGACAAAGATCTTAGTCTGTTTTGAAGAAGCATGACATGGAGAAAGACTTGGCTTATTAATGTGGGGGGGTTTTCCCATGTTTTTCCTGATGCACTCCTGGGTAACACCAGTTATTCTGAGCATTGTGAAGAGCTGCTTACAGTAAGCAGGGTAGCACTTGAATTTGGAAACACCAAGGGCGACAGCTGTTCAAATCCTCCCTTTGATACCCGGGGTGGCTTACTGCTATTGATATTAGATTGACCTCTATTTTGACTTTAGAGGCAGGATAGGAGGTACTTAACCTCCCTGCCACAGTCACCTTGATCTCTGTTTGAGAAGACTGTGAGGTTGTGACACATGCTATAGTGTAGTTATGGTTTGATAGACTTTCTTAAGGAAACTTCTTAAAAGTCATCAGTTTACATTCCCTTCATGTAAGGAATTTCCTTCATCCTTTATGATGTGTTTTGCAAATATATCTTTTTTTAAAGTCTTATTGAATTGATCATTAGTGAAATAAGTCACCAAATTTGGATTAATGGATGTATTAGAGCATCCCAGTGGAATGACTTTCATGATGTCTGCAAAAACACTTGGGATATAAAAATTTGAGGATGAGCTTTTGACTTGATTATGTTACTTTCTTTTGCCTTCTACAACCTTCTTTTTTCTTTCTTTTTTCTCCTTAAGAATTTGTTTCTTTCTCACTCAGAGTTGTACAAACACGGTAGGGTTATAGCTTTGAACACAGAAACCTTTACCTGTGGCCTTCCAGTGTTGCAATGGACAGATGTTATTTCAATATAAAGTAGATTGAAATTCCTATATATAGGTTCTGAGTGTCCCAGAAGTCACGCTTTTTGCTTTAAAGAGAGAAACCAAAATGCAGTTTAATCGGGTCATTTTTCTTCTACTGGCAGATTTTAGTCACATTAGCTTGCAGGATCTTCTGACCATCAGCAGTGACCCACCAGATATTGCTATGGCAAGAGGCACACCTCTGTGTCTCCTTCCACTGCTGTTTCTTACCAGCTGTCCTACAGTGGCATTTCTTACTGATGAGCAGTCTGCTGTTCTTTATATCCTCTGGCTGGATAATGAATTATGAGGTAGTTGATGGGTTATTCAAATCTGGCATCAAGTGATACCATGGGCCTCCTTCCTTCCTTCCATTTTTACCTTACCATTTCCTGCTAATTACTTGCATTAGTTAGAGTAAATCACTTGACTTCTTTGAAAGTAGAAAGAGTTAAAGAAGTCTTGGGTGGCTGCCTATAAATAATTTTCTGTGTTGAGCTAGATGCAGAACTATGGGTGCAAAGGAGTTTCTATGGCTTTGGAAGAAGTTTTTTCCTAGGCAACATCTGTTAGGCTCTACCTTTGGCACACTCTTCCATGATGCCAGTGATTATAGCAGTTCAAGGGTAAGATGACACCAGCGAGGTGTCTGTATGCCAGTAGAGCTCCTGGGTTTGTGCTGACTCTGTAATTGCACTGAAAGGGAACCTTTTTTCACTCTGTATTTCAGCTATATTTTTAGTACACAAAGGCCCCATCCTGCAGTCTAAAATGTGGCAACCTTTCCCATTGGCAGGTAAAAGTGAATAAATCCCACTAAAACTAAATAGAGTTTTGCCCTGGTCGGATTCCAGGGCCCAGTCCAGTGACATGTGGAGTACAAAGCAGAGAGAGAGATTAGCATGTGGTAACAGCACAGCAGACGCTTGAACATTCCAGCAAAGAAAGAGGATCGGGTTATGGCCACAATATTTTCCTGTCTTTCTGATGAAAGTACATGTTGGGTGCTAGTACACCTGAATTTGAAAAACACTTCAGTGCAATATATTTTTCAATGAGTCTTTTAAATAATATCTGTAGTAAAACCAAGATGGGTACTTTGTTGCACCTTTATTTTAATAGGTCCAAGAATACAGGCTTGATGAAGCCAACCCTACTGAGCTGGCCAAAGAGGGAAGGATGAGAGCCAGTTATTTTTCCTCAGGAGCACAGTAGAAAATGTGTAACTATTAAATTTCAATTCAGATGTTTATATCTTTAAACATTTACAGTGTAAAACTAGACTAGAGCCCAAGAATATGTTCTTCCTCAAACTGAAAGAAGATGCCTTTTATCAAGGAAACAGCAAGAAAAAAAACCTAAATAAATCTCAAAACGCAAGACAAGGTACCATTTCTACAACAGCAGAAATCTTCCTCTGATTGCTCAGACCCCAGTGTGTAAATGTTGAATTTTTTGCCTTGTTCTGTTCCAGAGACTGAAGGCAGCACTGACTCATCATCCTGCCGCCATGTCGAACGGGAATATGAACACCATGGGCCACATGATGGAAATGATGAGCTCGCGGCAGGACCAGACGCCACACCACCATATGCACTCACATCCTCATCAGCACCAGACGCTGCCACCTCATCACTCATACCCGCATCAGCACCAGCATCCGGCGCACCATCCTCATCCTCAGCCTCATCACCAGCAGAACCATCCCCACCACCACTCTCACTCGCACCTTCACGCGCACCCGGCACATCACCAGACCTCGCCGCACCCCCCGCTGCACTCGGGCGGACAAGCACAGGTAGACCTTCCTGCCATGCAGCATCGCTGAGTTTTGCTGTTGTGTGGAGTTAAAGCCTGATCCCTGGGTTGTTTCTTCTCGCGTGCATGTCTTGTTAGATACAAGCCCCTCGGGCTGCTCATAAATGTCTGCTAGTGGTGATGAGGAAGCTCAAACTTTATTCAGAAAATGGAGTGAAGCAACAACTTGTTTTGCTGGTTAATTTATTAGACATTTGTAATATCTTACTTTATAAGGAGCTCCAAGGCTTTTCAGTGCTCTGAGCTCTGCAGATTGCCACATATCCTTTTATGGATGAGGTTTATTATAGAGATTGGCATATTATATATGTTGCTTAATGTGCTTGAACCTGAACTTCTCAGGCCAAGATTTAAAAAGCTGTATGAGTTCTACCTGCAAAAGTACATAACAAAGTCTTTGGTGAAATGAAATGACACTGGTGTGTGTGTGGGGGTGTGTGTTCAGGACTGGAGATAGAAGAGGTAGTTCTAAGGTAAGGTACACTAACTTAGAGGAAAAGATTAAAGGACCCAGGCCCTGTGAAGGGGACAGATATCTGCACAGTAGGAGAGAAAGCCAGGATTAGCTGAGAGCATGGGCAGTAGTTGATGCATGCTGTGACAGGAGAAAAAGAAGGTGAAGCCAATCCCAGGAGAGAGGTTTGAACAAGGAAGAAAATCTGGATGTACATTCAGATGACAAGTCAGTGAAGGTCTCCACTGAATGAGATGGAGGTCTTAATTTTTGGACCAGGTATATTTGCTTCAGCGATTTGTATAATTCAATATCTGAACTGAATGTTTCTTGAACTAATGAACTAGTGAGCACGATCTTTAGCAGAGTCATTTTTAAGAGGAATTCTTAAGATGATAGGCTTCTGCATGAGCATTGCACAAGAAAAATAAAGCTCTGGGGGCAGTGACTGTAACATGTCAGGTCTGGGGAGCAAAGTTAAGGAAGACAAACAGGCAGTGCATAGAATGTGAGGACAAAGAGGAGTGCCAGCCATAAGAAGTTCAATCGGTGAAGTATTGTGTTGCTTGCAAGTACCTTTCAGACAAGCTCTTTGAAAACATTAAAGAAAATGAGAGGATTTGGCTGACATCCCAGTGTCCCACAACATTAACTATTTACTAACATGTAGCTTTATTACTGCAGAGTCTGCAAGCACATGGGATTTCCCTAAAGCATTTGCTAATGTAAAATGAATTGTCAGCTTTAGAGAAACAGTCTAAGTAAGATAGCAGCAGACTCCCCTGTGAGAAGATATCCAGAGCTTTCCTAAGTTTAGTTCAGTTTTTACTTTCAGAATTCAATTATTTTCCCATCTGTTAATGAGTTATTTTCCTTGGAGTTGTTTAAAAACGCCAATAAAAAGACATTATCTCATAACGAAGAAACAAAAAGTAACCTGATTGTTGTCTTGGAGATCCCTGAGAGAATAAGGATAAATTTTTTCTTAGCAGACTGAGGACTCCATGGATGAGATGGGGGAAGTAACTTAACCTTTTTGAGGCTTTTAAAGCAAGGGTAATAGTAGCAACACTTCATCAAGGTGGGAGGATAAGCATGTTAATGCAGTTGAGGGCATCAGATTCTACAGTGTGGAGCACTCCTGCAAGACATCCACAGCATCACTTTTAACAGGTGAGGAGAAAACAAGCTACCAGAGAAAACAAACCTCACAGTTTTAAGGGTAAGGTCAGTGAGCCAGTGGCCCTCCTCTGGACCCACTGGAGCAGGTCCCTGTCTTTCTTACAAAGGTAGGACAGCCTCAACTTCTGTATTCTTGTATTCTCTGATAGCTAGGCATCGCAAAAGACTCGCAAGCAGCAAGAAGAGATGCAGGCACCAGGGTAGGTGTGCTGACTGGCAGCCACAAAGCTCTGTCAGGGTGACCCTGTGTCCCAGCACCACGCAGTCTTTGGAGCTGACTCTCTGCAGTTAGATAAGCTTTAAGGTGGCTCACTGGAGGCAACAGATCCTGCAAGGGATCGAGAAGGTCTTCACCTTGTCCATGGGTGTAAGTGTCACCAAAGGGATGGAAATGAAGGGTGATGGAGTAGGAATCCTAGCATCAGAGGCTTCCCCGGGCAGCAGAGCTCTTGCTGTGCATCTGCTCCCATGGTGCAAAAGGTAATAGTGATTTCTGGACAGATGCATTAGCGGGGAGAAAAGAAGGGCTTGCTGAGTAATAACCACATGGTTATTACTTTCAAAGCTCATCCATAGTCCCCATGGTAATGGCCTCTTTGGGGATCCGATTGCTCCAGCAGACGTGAATTTTATGGTGTGATTTACTAATTATTAACCTCCTTATTCTTCTGAGCCAGATTCTTTCATTCCAAACCACCTGCCAAATGACAGCATGGTCCGTGCTGCTGTAAACCATGTACTCCCATGCCAAGACTGTTGTTATTCTACACTGCACCCTTCTGTAATGTCAGAATTCATTTCATGCTTTTCAGCCACCATTCTGGTACACAGGAGCCCAATGAATTACACTTTCATAGAATGAGTAAATGGGTATTACTTTTGTGGTAAGTTGCAAAGAACAGAAAGAAATATTGTCTCAGGCGTAAAAGTAGAAATCACCTTCTGACAGGTATCACTCTGAGAAAGTGAGATATCAAGTTGTAGGTATGTTGCCTCAACTACTACAAAAATTATACTAATATTCTTGTGTTGATCCTGTAAAGATTTCTTCATATTAAACTTGCCAGAGTGATAGCTTAAGCAGAGTAGGGGATTGGATGCTGTTTCATTTTCTTAGCTGTCCTACATTTGTCTTCATTATGGATACATGATTAGCATCCTCTAAAAAACAAAATTAACCTAGATTTTTATATGTAGTTAATTTTGTTCTTATGTCCCTAGGCAAGACAGCGAAATCCTCCTAAAGAATGATGCTTAGACAGTTACTGAGACACAGCCTAACAGATTTCAGGGTTAAGAGCTATCAAGTAAGAGTCAGTTAATTATCCCATGTGACATTATTAGTGGAGTAATGGCAACCTTTAAAATTAATATCTGCCAGAGATGAAGAGAAGATCTTGTCATTCTGAAAATGTGCTCTGACTACCCAGAGACTGCCTGGTACATTCTGAAAATATAATGACTCACCGGTTATTCAGGAGAAAATGACCGTATGAGGGGAATTAAAAAAAAAAAAAAAAAGAATTGTATAGTTACCTTTTTCTGCCTTGGCACCAGACCCCACTGAGAGAGTTGAGAAATGAGAATTTTTAAAGCTGAATGAAAAACGAGCAAAAAGGGATAAGGGAAGAGAAATAACAGATCTCTCAAGTCTGGAAAGGTGTTGCGTGTGAGGAAATGAAAGGTCTTTGATGAGATGTTGACAGTAAAAGGTATTTCTGAGACCTCTGCACTCCGATATGCTGCTAAAGAGGCGGCATGCCTGGCCCTGGTGGACAGGGAGCAGCTGGAACCCCTTGGCAGCAATCTCCTGGGGATGCTGCTGGGAGTGGGGCTGTAACCAGCACTCCTGTGCAGTCCTGGCCAGCGGTCCTGTGCGGTGCTGGCAGCTGCACCTACTGCCACTGCCACAGACCTGTGACTCCAGCCCTCGGTGTGGACAGCCTTGGAGGTTTTACCAGCCAACATATGGAGTTAATGCAAGCTGAAATTTTAAAAATCGGTCAGAAAATGCAGGGTGGCTTATTTATTTTCAGAAGGTTCTTTCTGAAAAGCTGCTTTTCTGCTCCTGTGAGAGAGATTCCCTGACTGTGCAACATAAAGCTGGGAATAAATTCGGCTTTATGGAAGAAGCATTATCAGATGCACAGAATAATTACACATAAAATTGCCACTGTAATTGCCACAAGTCAACTGGGCGAGGGAGCAAACTAGATTCTGGACAGAAAAACGACCTCAGCTTCGCAAGACTCAAGACGATAGTATCATTTTAATTGAGACAGACAGAGGTGTTAGGCAAACACATGTTAATTGCCGCAATTGAAATTCGTGGCTCAGCCTGACAAAGCAATGAGTACATCCCCTCCCTGGAGTCAAAAGGAAGCACCTTGAAGGTTTGGGCCTCTGCCAGAACAAGAGGGTTAATTTTGAGTCAACAGTTTAAGTTTCCAGACTGTTCCAGACTGTGCAGGAGTGGCAGCAGCAATGTGAGCAGAGGGAGAGGGTAGCCTGGGTGCCACAGAGAGTCAGGGAAGTAGCCCAAAAGCTGGCTATTCCAAGGCAGCCGAACATTAAATCTGATACTGGTTCCTGACAGGAACATGGAAAAGTTTCATCTGCTCAGGAGTGGGAGCACAGTCTACATGGGACTGTCCCCACCACGCACCTTTTCTATAATATCATGGGCCAGTTACTCTCAGGAGCAGGAGCAATACTCTCCTGCACTTGAAAAAGCATAAATATATTGTTTTTCCATAGTTTTGTAGCAGTGGGCTAGATGTGATGTGCCTCTACTGTCAAAGCCAGGCTGTTGAATAAAAAGGAGTATAGTGTCCACAGGGGTCAAATGGAAACTTCTGATCAGATGAATATCCTCTCCATGCAGTTCAGGGATACCAAAACACAAGTACAAGATCAGGTATCTAAATACTTTCTTTGCCCCTGGTTGAGAGGCACTGAGGTCTGCTGGCCCTGTGGGATCCTAGTCCACAGCTTCCCAGCTCCACTCAGGTGCTAAGAGCTCTGCAGCTCCTGTCTCCAGAGATGGTAAAGTGTGAGGTGGAGATGGTAAAGCCATGGAAATAGAAATGGCCCAAAATTTTGGAGGCAATGGGGGGGGAAAAAAATAGAGAAATAAGGTCACTACAGTGCTGTGGTTTGATTAAAACAGGTACTGAGAGAAACTTGGCGTTTCAGGTTTGAAATAGGTGATGACAGAGAATGCACCGAAGTGAATATTTTTAATAACCAACAGTAAGGGAAAAAACACACTATTCCGAGGATTGTTTCAAAAGAATCTGACCTTTGGCCACAGTAAGAATTCGCCAGCAGCTAATTTCAGTGGCACCTGGTCAGCTTTTGACTGGTGTCTGTCGCAGGTCACGTTGGGGAGCGGGCTGAGTGCGTGACATTTCCCTTCCCATTTCAGCATTGCCCTCTATAACTTTTCCCCCCACCTTGCCACCCCCTGAAAAACCTCTCCTTGCCCCCCAGGTTTCGCCAGCGGCGCAGCAGATGCAGCCCACGCAGACGATACAGCCGCCGCAGCCGACTGGGGGTCGCCGGAGGAGGGTGGTGGACGAAGACCCGGACGAGAGGAGGCGGAAATTTCTGGAAAGGAACCGAGCCGCTGCCACGCGCTGCAGACAGAAGAGGAAGGTTTGGGTGATGTCACTGGAAAAGAAAGCAGAAGAGCTCACCCAGACAAACATGCAGCTTCAGGTGCGTGCCACTGTCTGCGCCCCTGAGGACACAGAGGGGCTCTTTGTGCTCGGAAGGACTGGCAGTGCCTTCGGGGCTGCCCCCGCACAGTCAGCCCTTAGTGGGAGCTCAGGCATAATCAGCTGGTTAATCAAGATGTGTGTGCTTCAATTAAAGAAATAATTACATTTTAGCGGGATAAGCCAGGAAAAGGCTGTCTTGGGATTTAGAAGCCTTCGCTAGATGAAGCTGTATTTATTTTCTTTTCTTGTCACTGCTTTTTGTGGGGATTTTTTCTTTTTTTCCTGAAGTGCCGTTAACTCGACTGTAAAAGATTTCTTCAGAGCAGGGCAGGTAGTTAAACCCTCATTCAGAGCCAGAAAGATAGAAGCATAAGTAGATCAGTCTACCCATAAGGAAAATGAACTGGATAGATGAAAACACACTGAATATATTAGTAAAAGCCTTTCTTACAGTGCCGCCCTTCTTACGGTGGGCGCAGTACTTCTGCTTCATGCAGGGGAGTGCCTGTGTGCCGCCAAGGGCAGAAAAACCACTTCTATAATGGCACTCCTAATAAAAGTTCACCCACAAAACACAAGATGTGTGAGCAGCACCCGGGCACCGGCTGCAGCAGAGCTGTAGGTGACAGCAGTCCTGCCACCGTGGCCCTGCCCCCCTGGCCTGATGCAGAGAGCCAGAGCATTTCCCAAGTGGATTAAAACATTGCCTAAAGTAATCTCCGGTGCTGTGAAGTCAGTTCATTTGTCAGTTTATGTCACCAAATCTGGAAGTCAGACTGCCTTCAGAAGGGTGACATTATAAAATAATGTCACCAGCAAATGTTAACATAAACCCAGCGTGCAAACAGGGATTGCCTTTTTTGCTCAGTTCTTCCAAAGTCATAGAACAGTTTTTGTGTTGGTGGCTTAAAGCTTTGCAGAAGAGCCTGGTTTAAGCTTTGTTGCAAACCAAACCCTCTCTTTCTTTTCTAGAATGAGGTTTCCATGCTGAAAAATGAGGTAGCACAGCTGAAACAGTTATTGTTAACACATAAAGACTGTCCGATAACAGCTATGCAGAAAGAATCACAAGGATATCTAAGTAAGTAGCTGATATGTTTGCGCTGTCTCCACACTCCTCACAGGAAAGCAAAGCTTCCAATTCTTCCCTTCAGAACCCCTTGTCGGTCATATTATCACTTGAACCTGTCTTCTCAAACATCATCCGAGCCATCCAATCTCCTGCCCTTATTTATCCAGCCCCGCTCAAAACCAAAAAAGCCCCGGTTTTCATCCCACACAGCAGAGCTAGTCTTCCCCACCCCTCCCTTCGGCAAGGAGATGCACACGGATGGACGCTCACTCCCCTGTGGAGGATCCCGCTTGAACTCACAGCTCCAAACCTGCAAGAGTCCTCCTGGGCGCAGCGCTGCCAGAACCTTAAAATAACTCTCAAAAGGAAAGTTAAAAAGGAAAACATTACAGTCCCCTCCAGTGAAAATGGTACTGTGCTCTGACAGTGGCACAGACCAGGCCTGGCGCAGGTTTTCAAGGTTTGTTAACTCTTTTTTAACTCTTATCTCTTTTTTTTTTTCCCAAAAAGATTCTCAGCTAAAGGAGACATTGAATCAGTTCTGTCCAGTTGATGCATTTTATGAGTGTGGCAGTTTAGGGACAAATTCTTGGCTCTTTGGCTCTAGATCAGTTCAGAAGAGCCTCAGCCTTAATACTTGCTAGATTGCAGCATTCTCTTAAAATAGAGCCCATTTCTGTCTCCTCTGCATCCCTATGCATCTGTCTCTTTAACAATACTCAAAGACAAAAATACATAATTGCATTACATGCCTATCAGCTGTTGTTCGAATTAGATTTTCTGTGCTGCAGTGCACTGCACTCTAATTTTGATTCCTGCTGGAGCAAATAATGCATTTAAGCATCCCAACTGATTTTAAAGATCTTAAGATATCGGACTTTTTATCCCAACATTAGTTTTCATAGTCATTATTATCTTGGACTTTTTTCAAGGTCTCTGCTCCTGAAGTTGGGTTGATATCAGAAAAGCTGGCTTGGAAAAGATAACAAAAACTGAAAAGATCAGAAGAGAGAGTGTTGGATAACTGTGTATTTTGAAATCCTGGGACTTGTGCATGCGTCAGGTCATTAGTATTTCCAGGAGCGTCACCAGCCTGGGCTTTTTGCTTGGATGGAAAAATGAATGTGTGTTGTCTCTGTGCCCTCACCCCCTTCCCAGGTCCCGAGAGCAGCCCTCCTGCGAGCCCGGTCCCAGCTTGCTCCCAGCAGCAAGTCATCCAGCACAACACCATAACGACCTCCTCCTCTGTCAGCGACGTCGTGGGAAGCTCCACTCTCACCCAGCTTGCCAGCCACAGAACAGACATCAACCCCATCCTTTAAAAGTGGTTGATCAGAAACTGCTAGGGGAGTGTGGTAGCGTATCAAAGCGTCCTCTCTGCTAAGGACATTTGCAACCGTAACTCAAGCCTGGAAGATTCCTCAGTTCTTGAAAGACTCTGGCTATTCATTTTTATAGTTATTAAAATGTCTTTTATACTTAGTTACAGAAAAGGGAGTTATGCAATTAATATGCTATCAGCTTGAGAAATGCTTTGGTGCTTTCTCCATTTTTTTGGTACCAGTTACTTGTTTATAAACCTAACTGTTTCTGTACATAGTCATGTTTTCTTCTCACAAATCTAGCCTGAAGCCTCAGAAATATGAAGTTGCGTTAAACTGCAGCTTGTTAGTCAATGTGAGGCATAAAAAGTATTAAACAGAGTCATACATAGGTAACTAGGAGTAATTAGGCTATAAATACAGAGGGAGGGCATCTGCTGACAGCATAATAAAAAAGAGTTAGCATTGTGCTATCAGCAGGCTTGCATTCAAACCTCTTTTAAAGCAGTTATATAGGATGTGGCTATCAGGACGAAATCAAGCCCAAATAACGTGCTCTTTTGTCTAGCACTCCCCCTTCTCTCTCCCCGACCCTGGCCTTTTTCTCCTCCTGTTATTGTCACACCTTCCTTCTCCCTTCCAAAACTCTTTGGGGGAAAAAAATCTTTTTTTTTCCCTGCTTTTTTTTTTTTTTAGCCCCCTCATTCCAAGGCTTTCTTGCTTTCCTCTTTTTCTCGAAGAATGGTAATGAACGAGCAACAACGTCAAACCCACCTAAAAACTGTCGGCGCGACTGCTGCTTTCAGTAGCTCTTCACCCGCAGTTGGGCTGTGCCGAGCATTTGGCTTTTAAAAAACAGAAATGCTCCTGATTTAGTGTTTTTAATAAACAGGGGAAGGTGAAAGCAGTGCAGCGGCAGGTGAAGCGGGATGGAATGCCAGCTGTGTTGATGCTAGCAGCCCTGTAAGCTTCTGTGGTGCAGCAGAGGCGTAGCGAGAAACACCTGAGAATCACAGCAGTTCTTTTGCCCTGCCAGTCATTAATGTAGAAAAATTCATGTAGTATGTAATAATTTGGAAAAGTTCTGTTCCCTAACCTGGTTGCGTTGTTTTAGCAACGAAAGCTAACAGCTTCAGGCTTCATGGGCCATAAATAAGAAATAAATCAGTGTAATGGTTCTGACCAGTTGGAAAAATGCCATTTTTAATTCCCAGGGAAAGGACCTGCTCTCTGCAGGCATTCTTTTAAACGTTCATGGACTGATCCCGAGCTGGCAGACAGCAGTGTAGCTTCACTGAATTTAATGGCACTTAAATCCCATTTATTGCAGGTAAGGAATTGTTCTTTAGGACACTAAATAATTTTTAGAAGGCATGCAGTAGCTAAAAAGTGCTGCAAGAATGCCAAGTCCCGCTGCACTTGGGATAAAACCCAGTCCTGCAAAGAGAGTCTGGAAAAAGAGCCTTATGCCACAATTAAGGTTTTTGTTTGGACTCTGAGCTTGCCCCTCAGCGCAACTGATTTGCATCCCCGAGTGTTGCCAGTGATTGATGGGAAAATCAGACAGAGATGATGCCAGTTAATTATGCTGCCTTGCTGTATATTGGGACCTGATTTTGCTCTCAAATCTGTCAGTAGCAAAACCTCCCACTGCTCACCCAGGGAGCGGGCTCCAAGCTGGTGGAAAAAAAATGTTCAAAACATTTTGAGCTGCATCTTTAATGGCAAAATTCATGTTCTTCCCAGCAAATCCTGTAACCCTGAACACACTTGGTTCTGAAGCTCTCTTCTTCAAAGACTGTGTCTTTGGTTTTTAGAGGAGTTGTGGGTTTTAAAAGGATGAGTCTTCTCCATACAGGAGGGAGAGTGAAACAACCGAGGTGTGAGGAGGCACCGTGAGGAGCAGGGCCTGTCTGGAAGGGAAAGCAAAATTCTGAGCATCATTCATTTCCAAATCAGTTCCTGTCTTGGTGGCTAACTTTTTATCAGTATTCTTTTCCTTAACAGCTCACTTTCCATTTATGCAAATACATTCAAAAGAAGAAGATTTTTAATGTACAGTGTAAATCTTGACTTGATTATATAGTCTAAGAACCAAAAAAAAATTATGAAAAAATACAAATGTAAAGGATTTTCTATTATATTTTAGACAAACATATACTTTTAAAGTGTTTTAAATACTGAATCTATAATTTTTTTTAATGTCCAGTTGTAATAGCTAAATGGTTTTGCTTCATCATGGCTCCCAATGGAACTTTTTTCAAATATATAGTCAAGCAAAATGTTCCAGCTGAGTATCCACTATGTAAAAACCCCAAATAAGCATTTCCCCTGCGTCTGAATTTCATCATTCACCATCAAAAAGGAAATGCCATAGCAGGGTTAATTTAAAAACTTTCCCTCTATATGGGTAGCACTTAAAAACATTAAAAAATGAAAATCAAAGTTGTTGGTAATATTAGAATACCCAGTTGAGCTACACTGCACTAGAATTACGGTTTAGCTTCATTTTATTCAGTCTCCTCAATTAAAATATTTAGCTGTTAAACTGAAAGCCTCTACATTAAAAAGAAGAAAAAAAAAAAAAGGAAAAAAATACAAAAACCTTGCCTAAGTTTTGTTAAATTCAGTAACTTGACAGTTTGACTGATGTGTATTATATATAGCTCAATTATTTCTTTTTTTAATGCTAACTAGGCAAGCCAACCACACATGTTGGCCTAAATGTGTAATTACAATGAAATGTCTCCTCTCTATACTATTGGCCTTTAGGTATAATCCTTGCTAGTGATGTGGAAATAAGTAAAGGATGAAAAGCTATTTGCTATTGCTTCTTGTAACTCTGTCGCAGGTTCACAGGCCAAGACAACACGCAGCATATTTATATCGGCTGTATCGTCGGGAAAAGGACCAACCATACCAGGCACCTTATATTATTCATCAGATTTGCTTCCACATTAAAATGCTCTTGTTTTCCAGGGGGGTGATCCTGCAGCCTTTCCTCAAGCTGCTGGTCCAGCCAGGCACTTGGAGGCTGCCTGAGCAAGGGCTGCGGGAGAAGCCCCAGCCTCTCTGTCCCCAGGATGTCCCTCTGCCATGTGGTCAGTGGCAGCAGCCTCTTCCTAAGCACGTCACTCTAAATGCACTTCCCAGACTCTTTCCGTCAAGGAGGAATCCCGCTTTTCCACAAACTACTTCTGGAGACTGCTCCACTTTCCTCTTGCCCTGCCAATCCAGCCTGTTGCCGGGCTCACTGGGCTCTGTGCCCTATCCCACTGCCAGTGAAGGACAACTCAGACCACTTCCATCATCCGCTCTCCTGGGCACTCGCAGGGTGGTGAGCCTTGGCCAGTGCCTTGCTCAGGAGGAGGTATTTCTGCAGATAGCATCTCTCATCATGTGACATTGGAAGCACGTTGGAAATCTCAGCCACGGACAACTGCAATATTTTGATCGAAAAGAAACGATGCTGTGATCTGGCTCCTTCATCCCTAGCCCCCCTTCCCCAAGTCAATTTATGCAAGCCATATTCATGATGCTGCCTGTGGGAGACAAGTAGTTTGTGTGCTATCATGGTGTGTTTTATAAGGACAACGATGATGATGATGATGATGGTTTATGGAGAATTTCATGCTGTTGGGAGTTAATTCCTGCTATGAAGCTAAATGTCTGCTGCCCATCTTCTGAATAGTGGAAAGTCAATGGTTCAGTGCCTCAGTACGTGTGGATTTAGTGTTAATGACTCAGTCCTGTTGACTAACAAGCCAGCTATAACTGTTGTCAAATGCCCAACTTTTGAGGATTCATATTTTTTTAAGCAACAATATTTAGTGTTGAAAACTAGCCTTTTAGTTTAGGCAAAATGTGCTTTTTAGCAGCTAATACCTTTTTTAAAAAAAAAGCGTATAGAGTGAATTTATGAAAATTCATGAGGACCAAAGCAATTTTAAAACAGGAATCTATTAATTTAGTATTCACATAGAATTTTATAAAGTATTTATTAATAAATGTTATTTTAACACATTCCATTTGAACAGTATTCTTGTACAGAAACTGTTGCTTTTTTTTTTTTAAAGTTACAATATTAGTTTTGCAATAAACTACTCTAGGTGTGCGTGCATCTAAATCTTTCAAGGTCTCAAGCAGAAGTAATCCATCTAAGATGGAAAAGCTTGCTGAGGCCAGTTGTACAGAAATTCCTAGAATTAAATGTTTTCCTTAAAGCAGCATCTGCTTTTTTTTTTCTTACCTTTTTTTTGTTAACAGTGAAACAAATTATAAACCTTCATTTTTTTCCTTTGTATTGGAAAATGTGCTCTCTCATTTTAGGAAGCATGAGTCAACATATAACTGGAAAGCCTGTCTTTTCTTTGTGTGCCTTTTTTTTTTTTTAGGCTGATTTTATACATCACCACAGAAGATCTAACCCCATCCTTGTTTCTTTTCTAATATCACATAGTGAGTTGCACTATACTGCCTTATCATTGCCTCTTCTGTCCTCTTACTAAGCAGTGTTCCTTAGATTTAGACCATTGAAACTCCATTATACATCAGAGAAAATTACTGGAGGGGGAAGAAGAGAAAAAAATTGATCTGTAGACATAAAACCTAAACTGTGCCTAAAAAACAAAACCAGTTCCAACTAATTAGTATCTTATTTCTACATTTCAATTATTTATATTATTTTAAAATTGCACTTTAGCTCTTGCTCTCTTTCTTGCTCTCCCTTGTTGAATCATTTATGAATACTCTTGTAAAATTTTGCACCAGATACATTTATATGCTTTCACTGGTGGCATATCTACAACTTGTCTCTCACACCTGCCCGAATGGAGAAGCTGAGACCAGCCAGTCTGCTGAGACCAGCCAGTCTGCAGTGTGACTTAGACATTACACCCTCTTCATGACAGCATATAAATGTTTTATTATGCAAAGTGTGTGATGTGAGGCAGCATCTAAGCTACATCTGTAATCTCTCATCCCAAGAACCAAAGTGTCCTGTATATTGTAAGGTCAGGAGACTGGCTCTGTTGTGCATTGTCATGCACTTTGACTGTTGTCCAACTCACAGTAGCTGCAAAGCTGCAGTGATAACAGTGGCCATACTATGTATTAGAGTTCTGAATCAATAAAATATGTTGCCTTATAACTTGACTAGGGACAGCACCTTTATTAAAAAAAAAAAAATAGAAGGAAAGAGACAAAAAACTTCTAAGGACAAACAAAAGCAATAAAATCTCGAGTGATTTGAACACCCAAAAAAAAAAAAATTTTTAGCATCTGAAATTATCATCTTACTGCAAAAAAAAAAGACTGCTTATATCCATAACCTTTTTTTTTTTTTCCCAGAGCTTACAGTTATCTCAGTTTTATCAGTGGCTTTACATTTAAGAGCTAAATTGCTCACCGTTATTGGTTTTCCATAGCTTTCAAAATGACTTTATAGCAAATCCTAAACTGCACAAGGCCAAAAATGTCAGTGCTCACACACACTCAGAGACAAGATTGATTCTCTAAGAGGAAATTTGATCCTTTCCCAGGCCCTTCTTGGACTGGAATCAATAACTGTAAATCACTATAGTTAGACCAATGTGTAATACCTGGGATTCAGGATCTCCAGTTTCATCTTTATGCAAATTAAATGTTAGTATTGTTGAGTTTCACCTGGTGGAACTGTTCACGAAGCCCATGGTCAGAGCCTGCCACCTGATGCCGTGAAGGTCTTAGACCCAAATATCTTTCTTGAAAAAAATCTGTGTGACAGCCTTCTGAATGAAGACTGAAACCTCCTTCTGGCTTTGCAGGAACTGCAGCAGTGTCAAGGAGCGAGGGAGGCGGGAGAGTTGATAGGGCATTTCAAGGGAAATGTTTTCCTTGCTGGAATTTAGGGAATTCCAGATAAACCTTTTCCCCACCTCTCAGAGCTGAGATTGCAAGGAGTTCCTTGTCCGAGATCACCTTTAGCACGCTTCCACAAGACAGACTATTTTGCACAAAAGGTGTACTCACGCTTCTGAATAAGAACAGTTGCCACCGAGAGTTTTGCCAAGGACTTTATCATTGGGACCCAAGTGTTTCCCAGCCCATGGCCATGAGCTCTGTACCCCTCTCTCTGTAACAGCTCTGTTCAAACACTGGGTAGCACTCATCGGTGAATGTTGCTTTGGACTATTGCCATTGTCCTGGTTTTAAGGAACTTTTAGCACTGCTTGGAGTAAGCCTAAACTATCGAAGTTTATATATAAATATATATATATTATATTAAAAAAAGGTGCTGTCACAGTAAGTTTTGGGCTTGAGGTTGTTTGTATTGTATGCAAAGGTTTTGTGTTTGTTTGTCTGTTTGTTTTATTCTGTAAAGCAACCACCCTCCTTACCGGAGGGAGATACTTTTTTTTTTTTTGGTACATAAATGTAAATACTTGCTGCAGCATTTAATATGTTTAATTTTATGTTAAGCTTTTTGTTGCGTTGTGAACCCATTATTGTTACAAATGGACAATGAGTTCATTGAGACTGTTCAACTAGGTCAGATTTTTACATCTCTTTCTAGCTAGAAGAGACAGGAATTTTGTGCATTTGTACAAATGTTAATAATATCACTGCAATTCCAATATAATAAAGCACTCAAATACAAATAGTTCCAGTAGCTTGTCTGTGTCTATACTCCAGACATTTTACTGTACAGATAAGTCCTGCAATTAACCAAACTACTCTTCAGTGATTTCTATTATGAGTTGCAATCCCTTGTCTCCCTCCAAATTGAAGGAAGACCATGGTGCAGGGCACACTCCTGTCTCATGGCAGGAGCGAGGGGCTGTGCAGACCTTCCAGCTCACCGTTGTCCTCCGGCAGACGAGGTGACTTTGTAAGAACAAGTTTTCTGAACCTTTTCCAAGCAGGGAGGCTGCAAAGCCTCAAACGTAAACTTACGTGGTGGAGCCTGACGTGAGGTCTCCGCCTAAGGATGAGACGAGCTGTTACTTTACTTTTCCTTGCAGCTGGAGTGTGCTTGTATCAAAATACACTCTATTCTTGTTATCCCGCCAACCTCGCCTCCTGCCAAAAGCTGCCTGGAAATGGATTTCCTGCTGGGCTAATTAGCTCTAATTGTGATGCCCCTGTTATCTTGCCAACCTCATTTCTCACTATAAATTGGTCCAGTACAGACCTTGGCATAATAATGCGTAAGCTGTAATCTAAAGTTAGTTGGGATGAACCCATCTCTCCAGTGGGAATTCGATTAACTTTAGATTAATGCAGCTTGATGTCTTGCTGACACTCCCAGAGCAATGGCCTGACCCAAGTAGTGCAGTCTCAGCGACAAGGACCAGCCTGCAAGCAAGCACTCAGTGCCGATGTCACACTGCAGGATACCAGCCTCGTGTGGCACAACCATGCTGCTCCTTTGGGGGCCCTGGCACAGGCACAGCTTCTGCTGCTCTCCCCCCTGGCTTTAAAAAGGCTAAATCTGGCAAACAGCATTCACCCTCCTAAAATGGGTAGGAAAAAGGCAGCCCCTGTTCCTGCTGTTCCCGTTCTCTCTTTGTAAAAGCTTGAAGACGGTGCAGTGGGTGCACATGGCTCCCTCTTCAGAGTGGTTCAGCAGACGTTTTCCTCAAACATCAAGGCATGGCATTAGCTGGATCCGTTTCTGAGGCCATATATTCCAGCATCACGTTTAAAGCAGGGATGTCGTGCCACTACTTAACATGTATTTATACAGCAGGGCTCTTGCTCTGGGGCCAAATATTAGAATAGGATCATCATATCTGCAAAAATAGGTGCCTCTCATGAAGATGTATCACAGGATAACTGCATTGTTCACGCAGTTACATTTACACCTGACAGTATGAGCTAAGCAAGAGGTATTCAGGCTGAGGTAACACTGACCTTTACGGCTGATTCATGGTTTCCCAAACCTGATCACAGTATTTGTTCCTCTTCCAAGTAGTCCACTGTTACTATTGCTCTCTCCCGTCTGCTCTGGACATTATAACAAAGTTATTACTAGTGAAAAAATTAATCAGTGTGACCACACGCTCTTTCCCTTCTCCTCTGTGGGGAGGCAGCCAGAACTAGACAAAGATGAGGATGCTCTGCATCAGCAAGAAGGTTGCCCCAACTTATACCAGTCAGAGCAGTGGTACAGAGAGATTCCTTCCCTCTGCCACACCAGCCCCTCATGTTTTGACTGAACCCACTTTGCCTGTCCCCAGCCTGTCCCCAACTTTCTCCTCAACCCAGGCTGCAGCCTCAGATACTTGCTGTAAGTGCACTCTAATGGCAACGCAGCACAGAGTTTGAGTAGGGATGATAAGCCTGCACAGAGCGCACTGTATGTACCCAAAGACATTGGCACAAATCAGACAGCACAGCAGAGCAACAACAGCAATTTGAAGAAAGCAAACAGCTCCTCAAAAAAGCGGTGTGGGGTTGGGGGGGTTGAGGGGGAGGACCCAAATGAGCCCAGATGTAAACAGATGCAAGAGCTGAGAAATTGGAATTGAGCTGGTGCTAAAGAAACCTTTCAGCAGGCGGATGGAGAAACAGGCAGACAGGAGTGCTTTTTTGTTAGTTTTGGGGTGATTTCTAACAAATACGGGGATAGAGGGAGCACCGGACATGCAAGGATGCAAAGCTCTTCACCATCACTGATTCAGCGTAAAAAAGATAAAGCGCATGTGAGCCCTTCTTGGGGAATCTTGCCACATGTAGCCCTTGGGGCAGGCTCAGAAATGGTGCAGTTGCTTATGATCCCACCATTGGCAACACTTTGTGTCCATAGCTCTAGCAAAGACTTGCAGTACAGACTTACCTCTCAGCTTTCCCTGCCCACCTGGAGTCAGCACTCCCTGGCTGAAGGCAGGCAATGGGATGGTTTAGAGGAAAAACCAGTTTTCTCCTCCACATTAGCTACTGGCTGCTGAGGCCAGGAGATTCCAGCCCTGGGACTACCCTCAGAATTAACCTGTTACACCCAAGTTTTTTTACAGAAAGGTTTAACTCACAGTCATTCGTGAGCTTGGCCCACAGGGAATAAGCACAAGATTAACGCCAAAAATTTCCTGAGAACTTGTTTCAAGGGAGTCAAAAAATTAACCAAGCATCAGAAAGGAGGGATCAAAGTTAAACCAGGACCACCATAACCCTTCAGATCACAGCCAGCAACTGAGGGTCTGGGACCATTTGCTCAATTCTTTGGTCTGCTTTGTTATTGCAATTGCCCTAACATTTTTTTTTTCCTCTGATTTGCAACAGGGACTTTTTTTTAGTGGCTCTAAGAAAGGCATTAGTGCTGCCATTTGCTTAAAACTCTCTTTCTGCAGCAATCTTGAGCATCATTTTTTCTCCAGCCTGCTCTATTCTCAAGCAACACAATGCCACAGTATGAGAATGACCCAGCAAAGCTGATAAAATATTTAAGGCGTGTGTTCTGATTGTGTTAGGTAAGCAAATACCATGAGAGCCCAACCATTAGTGAACCTGATCGGTCCATTCCCCCAGGACGTGCCTTCAGACCAAGCCAGAGCAGCCTGAACTAGAAGCAAGGAGGCAGCTGCCTTTCCCAAAAGAGAGGGGAGCTTAAAAGTTTATCTAGCAGAGACTTGAGGAATTTGCAACCTGTGGGCCCCACTCTAAAAGCGAGTAATATAGACATATAGATAGGTAGACAGATTCTATAAATACATATAGATGATAGAGATATATAGATGCAAATGGCAGAGGGGTGTGTGTGTGTGTGTGTGTGTATACAGCAGGTCAGCAGGTGTTTTCACAGGGCATTGCATTCAGCTGACAGCAAGTCAACTTAAAAGAAAGAAAAATATTTGACATAACTGGCCAGTTCATGTAGGAAATTGAGTTGAGAAAAAAATAAATAAAGGCAGAAACCGATTAGTTGAAATCTGGGGCCCTCTGGATTATAATGGATCCCATAGGAAGACAGGAGGCTTTGTATGGAAGGACTCTATATTC
The DNA here is from genome assembly GCA_013396755.1 of Sclerurus mexicanus. Taxonomy (NCBI): domain Eukaryota; kingdom Metazoa; phylum Chordata; class Aves; order Passeriformes; family Furnariidae; genus Sclerurus; species Sclerurus mexicanus. The sequence continues at coordinate 96,143 of VWZF01004461.1, read as the reverse complement.
TCCTCATGCTTTCTCTTTTGTTTCACTAATCATTTTCATTCTGTGTTATAAGTTGGCTGAGCCAACTCCAGCTCAGTAAAAGTTCTTCCTAGCTTCAAGAAGCTGCGCTATAAAGACAACACATAACCATGGATAAGAGAAAGGAACTGTCCACAGTGGGACACAGCTGTGGACTCCAGTTACACAGGGTATACCAACACCAGTCATTGTTTTGGCTTGGGTTTTCTGTTGTCGGTGTTTTGCTGTAGCTGTTCCCTGTACTTGGAGCTATACGTTGCCAGAATTAAAGCCAGGTAATTTTCACAAGCTGGATGAGGAAGATGAGGGACGGAAAGCTTCGCTACCATTGTCATGCTGCAGTGGTGGCTGTGTTTTAGAGGCACAGTTTTTAACAGATTGAGTAAATGCAACCTCCACTGACTGACACTCCCTTGGTGCCCAATTCCTGCAATCCTAAACTCATCCTCTAAAATAGCTGAGGGACTATCAGCCCTCTGTAAAGGTGTTTCTGCTATGTCTTTGTGCTAGCACTGTGTGGGCTGAGGTGGATGGCCTGCAGGGACACCCACAGCCCCACGTTTCCACAGGAATACAATGTGGTAGAATCCTGGCTGCACTGGCAGCAAGGTTTGCAGGGCTCCCACTGTATTGACCCACCTGGCACTGGCACTGTAGGTGACCCCTGCCACCACACTCCAAAAGCTGAGCTAAACCAAGGTCCTGCCGTTAACCTGACTGAGCCTCAAGCCAATCTGACTGACTGAAACCAGAGAAAGAATGCAGCAGAAAGGTTTTTATCGTGTTGCCAGTGTACCAAACAGATGTGACAAACCATGCAGCTCTCTGTGTGCAGAGCCCTGTGAGGGTGGGCAGGACAGCACGCAGTTGACTGGGAAGCGAGTGAGCAGAGAATAAGGAAGGTGGTGGGATGGAGATGGCCAAAATGTTTGTGAGTTGCTGTGTGGCGAAGCTGTGCCCTTGTGCTGTGCCCAGGGCACTGGACAGAAACTCAGGTGGGATGGTGTCTGCAGCTCATGCCATCAGTGGTGGTGGTGCTGCCCCGCTGGCCCCATGAGGTTTAGCCACCTGAGTGCACTTCTGGTGCTGAACCACCAGCAAGGCTCCCTCCAGAGTCATCCTTCCTCTCCAAAGCCCACGAAGCCAAAAGTATCTTTAAAACATGACCTGTTCTCTGCCTTAAAAGAGTCAGCAATCCTCACTCTGCAGGGAGAGGGGAACTTAAAGTACTGATTACAATGGGTTTTTAAATTCTTCTTACACTGGCTTTCCAGAGCAGAACTCATGTTTTTAATTGCTAAGGAAGACCTTCAGACCTATCTCCATGAGGGCAATTTCCTGTGTCATGTTATGCCGCATGTCACTCGGGGAGAATAGTACAAAGTCCTTTTTGCAGCAGCAAAATCAGGTACCATTTTGATGCCTCTCACAAAAACATTTCTCCTTTCCTTGCAAGTCCACGCCGAGCAAGGACAGTGCACACAGCTGAGCCCTGCCCCCACTGCCAAGGGAAAGTGCCACAGGAAGAAGCACAACACCCACACCCCTGGCACTCACAGCTTGTTTCTGGGACAGGACGAGAAAGGCTTGTTTGTCGCAATTGGAAATTAAGCCCCTTTGGCTTGCTGAAGCCATGGAAGAAGTCAGGAGCAAGGCAGTCCCTTTTCCAGGAAAACTCTACTTCTAATGTCTATGAGAGCAGTAGGAACCCATCAGAGCCACAACACAGAGATCCATCAGCCACTGCTGGGCTTATCAGAGCCAGCAGCTGGGAGGAGAAGCCAAGGACACGGTGGAGAGAGGAATGAAAAATATTCATTTTAAAGGGATCCACGCTAGCCTTGGAACTAGGACGGCAAACATCCAAAGCTGTCAGGAGGGAGTAATGAGGGCTTTTAAATTAGATGTGATCACCTATCTGCAGCTGTACAGTGTTTGCTGTGTATCCCCCATACCTTAGGGAGAACCCCAAACCTGTGAGGTTACAAGTGGGCTGTCTGTTTATGGACTCTTTCATCTGAAAGTTTCGAGTCCTTCTCAGGCTTTAATTTAGTGCCCTAATTACCTAGACATTTAGGTAAATATAATTGTCTTCATTTTCCCAGCAGTACACAGAGAGGAATAGACTGACAGAGAAACCAGAAAATGTGAGCACACCCCCCACTTTCCTGCCCCCCTTTCCTGTGCTTGCCAACAGCCCATACATCAGGGCCCTGCCAGGAGACTGCAGGAAGGCAAAGCTTTACCTGCTGAAGGCATATCCATGCAGTCCTCCCTAGAAATTGTAATCCTTGCCCTCAAGGAGAAATGAGCTGTTTTGCTTTCCATTTGTCTTCTTCAAAGCTCTGGCCAAGCTTGTCCTCATTAGGAGGCCATTAAAACACTGATGTTCTTCACATTATGATTTCCTCTTGGATTAGACGGGAAGATTTTTATACACTGTAAAAAGATTCTCTGGTTCTGACATCTCCTTTTTTATTTGCCCAGACCAAAAGCTTGCAAGGAACAGGAATGGGAAACCATATCGGCATTCAAATAAAATGCCACAATCATCCACAGAGGCGAGGGGAAAGCCCCACAGTCTCATTAGCCAAACTTGCACATGGTTCTAATCAAATGGGTGGGAGGGAGACATTCCCTTGGCCACGGATACCAACGATTTTTTCCTTAGGTTCCAATTCTGTAACTCTTATTCATCCGAAGATAAACGGGCTTTTCAGGCGGGGAAAGAGGGCTTTGGGACCGGGCTCTAAAGCTTTTCATGTATTCATGAAGTTGTCACTTGCCTTTTACATTCAAATTCTGATGGGTCAGACTTCCTAGACGGTGTCTTTCAACACCTAATAACTCACCCAGCAAGCTCCAGAGCTAATACAGACGTCTTCTTATCAAGCTTGAGACGCAGTGGTCTGAGGATTATTTTAAAGACACTTTTTGGATTTATACTGAATCCTACACAAGGATTATTTATGTGGCATTTCTTTCCCATTACACACTTGAAACCATCACCTGTTTTAGCAGGAGATTTCTGGGGTGAGTGTAGAAATATTTTGAGGAATTTGGTCATCACCGTTTGCTAATGGAAAATCTAGTAAGAGAAGCAGGTTTTTTTTAAACTACAATAAATTTTATATTTGTTACTGCTGGATTCCCATTAAATGCATTAATTACAGGAATGTTTAATGAAGCAAATAAAAAAATCCAACCTCCATTATGTATGGAGCACTGTGAAAAACAAGGTATTCAGCAGCGTGTGCTCTTATATACTCTTAAAAAAGACCTTACCTTAAGGTAAAAACCCAATAAAATATGCCATAATGTGCTATAGGACCCACCATTGATTTACAATACATTTACTCCTTTAGCACTAAGCAACTTTTGCACAATACACAGTCAGCTTTTATATATTTATATATAAGACCTTTTTTCTTCTCACAAAGATTTATTGAATTTCCCCAGAGCATATTCATTTTCTAAAAAGTTCTTTGTTTTGCTCTACTATATTCATTGTAATAAAGGCAACAATCTCCTTCCTGATTGACACTTGCAATATTAAAATTACAAAAAAACATGAGACTCGATATCATAATACTTTATGTGGAAATATTACTCTGGAGGCTCTGTGAGACTAAATGCAAACTAAGTTTTGCTAATACCTGGCATTTTGCAAAACTGTAAGAAGTTGGGCGAGGTCTAGAAATACATGGCAAAATTATTGTAAAGTCCCAGTTTCTAATTCCTCCAAGGAACTATAAATGAGTAACTTTAAAAATAAGTTCATACACCCTCTGTTCCCCCAAATTTAAATGACAAACATGTGAAACCCGTAGGAGCAAGTTCAATATAACCTCCAAGAAAGATTATGAATAACATAATGAACATGATTTTAAATGCTTGAAGAAATGAAGGAGGATTCTCTAAAATGCACTTGCCAATCCTTCGAGTGTCATCAAAGACTATTTTTTCAAGCACGATGTAATGTCTCATGATATAATGGAACAGTTCTCGGTGTTCCCTATTAGTCACACTGATTATTATGGTTGGCACAGGGTCCTCCCCACGTCCATTCCTTAGAGGTACGTTTGCTCTCCGATGCCCATTCAGTCCGCTATAAAATTCAGCCCCCTGGTTCCAAAGGGGCCCCTTTCCGCCTCAGCTCCACCCGTAACACCGGGAGAGGAGCGCGCAAGAGCCCCGTCCTGCCGATGCGCGGAGGGACCGCACTGCCGGGCTCCGCGGGCGCTCGTCCCCGTGGGCACGAGCGCGCACACAGGACCGTGGCCCACGAGTAGAGCAAGCGCCAAGCGATTTTGGGGGAGCGATGCCTCTCTGCTTGCCTTGCCCAGCCGAGGAAGGTCGGCTTTGCAGGGAGCACATGTCCTCCTGTTCACACACGCCTTTGGGGCAGCGGGGTGACGCGGAGACGCTTCTCTGCCTTCCGCGCATCTTCCAGCTCCCCCAAGGCCATTGCCCCCCGCTGCCAAGCCCTGAGGCCGGCGGTGAGCGGGAGCATCGCACAGCCCCGGCTCGCTCCCTCCAGCCCCGCTGCCGCCCGGGCCACACGGGACGAGGAACGAGCCCCGAAAGGCCCCAAATTCTACAACATCTCCGGCAGGTGCGTTTGCCCTGCCAGGGGTGTCTGGCTGCGGCCGCCACAGACGGGGCATCTCCCGTGGACCAGCGCCGCGCTCCCCGGCACCGACGGGGCGAGAGGGGCTGGGCGCACCGGGACACAGCGCTGCTGCGGCGCGGCTCGGCTCGGCTCGGCATGGCACAGCACGGCACGACAGGGCTCGTGGCAGCCCGTTCCCGGTGCGGCCGTGCCCCCCTGCGGCACGGCCGGGAAGCTCAGGCGGCGGCCGGAGCCTGTCCCGGTCCGGCCCGGCTGTCAGCGCTCGCCGTGGTGCTTGTCCTACCTGTCCCGGCACCGGTGGCCACGGGGCGAAGTGTCCCCGTGAGCTGATCCGCTTGAAGATTAACTCATCAAAGCCCAGCAAAGGCAAACTTTACTCCCCAAAGGTGTGGAATTGTTCCCTCCCCACGTCGGCCAGCGCGTGGTCACTGGGTCTCATAAAAGGAAGAGACAGGGCAATAGGTTCTTTGCCGGAACAGGGAACAGTGCTCATCACTTTGGTGGCAGCCCCACCAGGGTAGCAGCAACGGGGAAATGCTACCCTGCCGCCCGTAATGGCTCTTCTTTCTCATGGCAGCTCTTTCGTCTGGGACAGGGCACTGGAAAACTCAGTGAGTTCAAGGGGCTGCCTTCTCACTCTTCTGCAAAGGTCCCCAATGAGAAAGGAAGAAGATTGCACTGGTGGTTTCTTCTCTTTCCTATTTCAGAGATGAAATGTTTCAGCAAGGAACCAAATATGAGGCTAGAACTGCAGGAATGTGAATGAAGACTTCCAGTCAAAGAATGAAAGCAAGGGAATTAATAGAATTCTCATTATAAGTAGCATCCTTACCATTATATATAACTACATTATCTTCAAGGTCCCTTCCAACCAATTTCTATGAAATACATATCTCAGCTGCTTTCTTCATGGACTATGTGGACTCCTTCTGTTAGCAGCTTCAACCATTGTAGAAATGGCAAACTGAAAACTTGACAAGAAAATGCTCAGCTGGAGTAAACCCCTGAGCTTACTGAAGAGCACACAGCCACGTGCTGTGAATAATGCATCTCTCTCTTCAGCACAGCAAGAACAGTCTCCAGCTTTCTGAAGCTTTTCCTGTTAAAATGCTAATCCTGAAAGAACTTAAAACAAGCAGCACTGAGGTCTCTATAGGAGGGACAGCACAGCCTGCAGAGGGACCCTGCACATTGGGCATAAATAGCATGGGTTTGGTAGCCAGGGATGACCAGTGTGGAAGGAGGGCATGAATCATTAAGGCTGGAAAAGACCTCCAAGATCAAGTCCATTAACCGAGCACCGTTATGTGACTACTAAACCATGTCCCAAAGTGCCACATCTACCTCCAGGTATTTAAGTGGTGACTCCATGGGCAGGCTGTTCCAATGCTTGACCACTGTTTCCATGAAGAAATTTTTCCTAATATCCAATCTAAACCTCTCCTGGTGCAACTGTCACTTGCTACCTGGAAGAAGAGACTGACCCCCCCACCTCACTGCAATCTCCTTTCAGGTAGTTGTAGTGAGTGATAAGCTCTCCCCTCAGCCTCCTTTTCTCCAGCCTAAAGAACTTCGGCCACTGCTTCATAAGACTTGTGCTCCAAACCATTCACAAACTTTGCTGCCCTTCTCTGGACAAACTTTGGCACCTCAATGTCTTTCTTGTAGTGAAGGGATCCAAAGTGAACCCAGGATTGGAGGTGCAGCCTCACCAGTGACGAGTACAGGACGGTCACTGCCCTTGTCCTGCTGGCCACACTATTTCTGATACAAGCCAGGATGCCATTGGCCCTCTTGGCCAGCTGGGCACACTGCTGGCTCTTCTTCAGACAGCTGCTGACCAACACCCCCAGGTCCTTTGCTGCTGGGCAACTCTCCAGCCACTCTGCCCCAAGCCTGTAGTGCTGCAGAAGGAGTTGTTGTGGCCAAAGTGCAGGACCTGGCACTTGGCCTTGTTGCAGAGTTGGTCTCATCCCATCCATACAGCCTGTACAGATCCCCCTGTAGTGCCTTCCTAACCTCCAGCACATTATGCTGGCTGATGTGAATAAGGAGGACATAACCCCTTGTTATCTATTCACGCTGTAAATCTATCCTAGTACAGCGTAGCCTGCACTCACCATCTTGAAAACTACATTATCATCACAAAAGTTACTCATGCATTTCCAGTGATATAATTCATCTTTGGAACTATATCTTAGGAATCTGGTAAATTATCATTTAGGTGATTAAGGCTTGAGGCATCAATGGGTAAAGCAGGAATTGAGAAGAAACCCAAATCTTTGGTCACATGGGACTTCTCAAATAAGTTAGATAGGTTTTGCATAAAAGTATTTGAAGGTTTTCAGGCCATGTGCAAAGATTTCAATCAAAAGAGTGTTCATGCATCTTAGGTGAAAGCATTCAAACAAGGATTTTAGGAACTAAGAGAAATCTCAAATATCTGAATAAAATTCTGAGTTGCACATATCTTACAGTTAAATCATTGTAAAGTAAATTGGAGAGAAAAATGTTGTTACTATTCACCAGGAAATTGTGTTGTATTTTTTTTCCATTTTGCTGTGGTCTATCAAGTCTCTTTTATTGGAAGGATCCTTAACAACACAGCACAGCTTCTTCCTTCTTAATGCTGTTGTTTAGAATTAATAACTGAAGCAGACAACCCAAACAAATAGAGCATTCCCTTCAATCATGCTACTGAAAGTGCTTTTTGCTGGAAGTTACTTTTAAAAAACAGTCATCAGGTTAAAAACAAAACTGAAACTCTCCTTCTTCATACTGATACTCCCCAACAGTACAAAAGCTACCTGTGCAAGTGCTGATTTTTATGCCTGTGCTTTACTTTCAGTACCGTGGGACTATTTGTGGTGGTGCAGATAAGCGCACATTTGAGTGTTTGCAGAAACTGAGCTTATCTCCAGCGTGTATTAGCTGGATTCAGGGTGCTCAAGTAGACATACACTGCTTTCTCTCCGGAGCCACAGGGTGAATAGCCTCCAAGTTTCAGATCTCCTTTTCCACTCTAAAGTTAAAACTTCAAAAGCCTGCAGTAAGAACCTTCGGGGATTAATGTAATTCATTCTTTCCTGTCCAAGTTTTACATTGTGGGGTTATTACGCTGCTCACCACAACTGCAAGCTCTGGGCCAGAGACAACTGTTTCAGTTTATTTTAACAGGGTGTTTACCTTATTAAAGTAATAACAAAGAGGGATGATTGCATTAATTACTACATCAAACTAGCTTCTATGGCACTCCCCTGCCAACCCTCAAATCAATTAGTTGCATCTGTAAGTCAAGTGATTGAAGGTTTTTTTATTATTTTTCCTTTTCCCCTCCCCCTTTTTTTTTTAATCCATTTAATACTGTTTCTTCAAGTGAAAGCTATTGTTCTTCACTGAGAGGATGAGAAGATTTAAATGGACTCCTAACATGTGGTAAGAGGTTCAAAGCTTGATTCATGATTACTCAGAACCTTCTGAAGTGATACATATCCCACAAAGTGATTTTAAAATGCTACTATTCTACTGATAGCAATTTAGACTTGTCTTGCCCTGCTGTAATTGGTTACAGAGGTGCAAAAAAGCAGCAAACTTTTGGGGTTGTCATACCTCTGTGAAAAAATGGCTTTATTGTCATATCTCTGTGAAAAAATGGTGCAAATAATTCAATGTAAATCCAGCATTAGGAACATGACCAATATTAGCTACATTTCTTGTTTCTGTTTTAGATCCAGTTTCCTAATGAAACAATGTGTATGTTCTGGATGCAGGGCAGTGAGTAACATCTTTATCCCCCTCCTAATAACTAATGAAATCATCAGGCAATTTCAAACAGTCAGATGGGCAGCAGTCACAAAGCTCCAACTGGTTTCCTGAAAGGAAAGGGCTGGATAAAGAAGAGAGGGAATACCTGCCATAGCACTGAGGGGAAAGTGAGCACCCTGTCCACAGGTGAGGCACAAAGTCAGGGTCCCACTGCTCCCAGGCAGCATGGGCTGGGCACGTGGTCTGGTGGGTTTGGAGACACCCACTTCACTTGTCCACACAGCAGCCACTGCAGATGAACACACAGGGGGTTTCTTTGTCCCCAAGACTCTGAAGAGACATGTTGAATCAGGATTTTTTTAGGAGCAGAGCTCATTTTTACATCATGCAGAGAGGGAGTGCCTCTTTATAGGAAGCTGCCTGCTGAGACAGCAGCAAACACAACGCAGCCTCCTATCTGATGGGGATAAGCAGCAAATTCCTCGGCATTCTTAGCATACCCTACCACTGCCAGTTGCAGCTATAAGGTAGAAGGATGACAATGAAGCTGGCTGCTGCTTCCCAGTTCTAATTTTATCTAAATCAGATCATGAGCAGTTAAAAAAAAAACCCAAACCAGGCTTGGGGCTGCTCTAAGCTAAACCAGCTGTTTATCAAGAGCTTGAAAGGGCAAGGAGCAGCAATACTAGTCCTCCCATCTCCTGTCTTCAGCGTTCTGCCTGCCACCAGCTGCAGAAGCCACTGGGGCTACAGATTTCCCAACAATGGAATAAACTGCACTGCAGGACGATCCATCTCCTTTTGGTCCCATTGTTCTAACAACACAAAATGTCTCAGTGCAGCTGAGAGTCTGGCTCTTCGCATCTGTCCCAGCTTCTAATAGGTTTCAGGAAGAAAATGCATTGCTTGTCCCATTTTATTGAGAGTACATAATCACTGTCAGAGACGTTCAAGCAGATTTTTTTTTTTTTTGGTGAAAAACTGTTGCACATTGGATATATCAGCTTAGTTTGCTTGAGATGGGAATAGAGGGAAATATAGGAAAAGTCTCTGCCTGTGTCACTGGGGAGATCTTCACAGGAAAATTACTGTGGTGGGGGACATTGCTTTTAAATGTAATTAACAACCTCAGTGTCACCATTGCAGTCAGTTAACAGGACAAGGAATTCCCCTGGTATCTCTGGGTCAAATTCTGCTAGTGGATGCTCCATTTGGCTCCCATTTACCTCAGCTGGACTTCACATATGCATCTAAGAGCAGCATTTGGCCCCAAAAGAGGAATCAGCACTTCTGTTGTAAGCAGAAGCATTTGGTATGCCTTATGTGGGTTTGCATTCCTGGGCGGAAAAGTCTGGGGAGATCAACAGGGTTCCTTTGTTGCCTAGTGATTTAAGGTGTGTTGATTTGCATGACTTCATCTTCCACCTTCCAACACTCATGAGGCTCTACTGAATTAACTGAAAGGAAAGAGAGGCAGCAGAGGAGTGGGAGAATGGGACCATCCCACATGGATCATTCATGCGTGCTGGAACTTACAACATTAGAGAATTCCTGTGTTTAGGAAGAAAAAGAAAAAAGCCCACCCATCAGCGCTGCACCCTGGTGCTTATGGTATTAGGCCATGCAAGTAATCGAGGGTATGTTTGTGTTTAAAAGAATGTTTCAAAGCCAAGTGTGGTAAAGAAAATACCTTGTGTGATAATAAATCACTTAAAACGTTTGTAATCTTACAAAACAGGGATTGTTGAGAATTTTTGTCTTTCACTCCACATTTTCTTTCAAAGGAGTGGGATGGGAGGAGAGAAAGTTTTTGATTTGTCCTGCAGACGTGTAATTTTCACATTTGTGTTATGTCTTTATGTCTTTGAGAAACACTCAGCAGAACTTGCTCCCATTTCTATGCCTTCCACAATGAAAAATTAAATTCCGTCTTACTTGTAATGATGGGAGAATTTTCATCTTCAAAAGAAAAAAAGTGTGTTCAGACCAAGGCATTTAACTAGGAGTTGGAGCATATAAAGAACAATCCAAGTGCTGAAGCACAGGCACTTAATGCAATAAATGCAAAGAAGCCTTTGATGCCCTGTGGCTCCAAGATACCTGCTTGAGGCTGGTAAATGTGATGTAGGACTCTACAGCACATCTGCAGCCTCAGGAAAGGGAGGTGAAGGGTTAGCAGGGTGTCTAAAATGACACCATTTACCATTGCTTAGGCAGTGGAATTGCTATACACTGTTGTAATTTATTCCTGCACAGGTTTGGCATTCTTCTGATTCTGCATTCAGTGGGGAACACAAGAGAGTATGCATTTCTATCTTACTTGTTATCATAACTTACTCATATCTCACCATAAAATAAGTTCTGGAATAGTCCAGGAGTCTCTTCTGCCACACCATACTGAAAACATAATTATTATAGCAATTCTCAGGGATTCATCACAAATACAAGGATTGCATCTTTTAATACAGGCAAGTATACAACATCAGATAATATCCACATACTTCGATGTTTGTTCCCAGTACTGCATGGTACATAACACTGATTATTAAGTGACCAACAAGTGCTTATTTAAAGGCTCCAAGAACATAAGCCTTTGAACATAAGCATGAACATCAGGTTGACAAAAGCAAAGGGTGAAGTTGAGTCTGTATGTATTTTGTGACATTAACGTGCACTGTGAGAAGATGATTGCACTAAAGAGCTTACAATGGAAATTTTGACACCTGGAAAGAGAGAGGCAACAGGAGCTTCTACATTAAAGGGCTGGTGGATGGAGAGAATACAAATCAGTGTAAACTAGGAAAGAAAACAGCATCTCTATGAAGAAGTATATAGCAGGGAGACTGGACAAAGTAAATATCTTTATGTTGCAGTGATTCTAGAGTAGACATACATGAGAAAAAGATGCACAGGAACGATGCCATAGTGTTTATTTGGCTTCTCTTTCTATGTTACTGAGACGATGAAGATTCCTCGGGAGTTAACCGCACGTGGGAAATCCAGAGAAAATCCACGGATGTAAAGTATGCTGGAAGGCATAAAGATAATTTCAGGAGCATTGTCTTCACCGGTGTTACCTTATGAAACCACTATGTTTTAACTCACAACAGTCATTCACCTTCACTGTGGTTGGAGTTAAAAAAAAAGTGTCTGGACTTTTCTATAGTTTCTATAAATTGAGCATAGTTACTCCACAATAAGTCCTTAGCAGCAGTTTCCCAAAGTGACCAGAGCTGAAATCAGAATTGTATAGAACAACACTGTCCATGCATGGGTTTATAACAAAATAACAATTCTGGAATTGTCATCCTGGAGAAAATCAAGATTAATTAAACCTACGGCTTTGCGAGGAAAAGAAAAATAAAGAAAATCTGTTGGTGTCATGCTTCAAAGGTTTCCCTCAGCTTCTTTGGTTTTAATCTAGGATTTACATTTTGAGGAAAGCTTTACTGCTTTGGGGAGGTTGCAAATAGGAGTACTCAGTTATAAAAAATCATGGAAATTAGAAGTCCTTTGGCAGCCCAGTGTGGTACAGTTCCCCATGGGCTCATTTGGAGGAGAACTGCCCAAAGGCCAAACTGTACCTGTGACTGGGAGCACGCACAGTTCTCACTCGTGTCAATAGAAATTCCATGCACAGACCTAAGTAGTAAATTGTGCTGCATACTTATTGCAAAAATTGGAGATAAGGAGAAACATAGGAGATTTTTAAGGAGTTTGTGCTTTGTAAGAATGATTGATATCATCATGCATAAAGTATTGAATATTTAAATGGGCTGGGGAATCTCATCTGCTGATTACTTGATGCTAAAATATGTCATTTCAGAACTCAGAATACCCTTTCAAAAATTTTGTAACTTTCTCACTCTCTCTGGAGTCATTAATTATACAGTTTGGAGAATCAGTCAAGGGACATAGCCAGGTTTTTTCTCCACTAGGCAGAGAAATACAGTTCAAAGTACTCTGCCTAGTCTCTCAGCAAATTAATAGACTGGCATATGTGCTTCCTTGGCTAACACTTTTCACCTGTGACAACTGCAGGTAATTATTTTGCCCAAGTGAAACTGATTCTGGGCATTCTCAATGAGAAAACCTTTCTTTCCGGGTTCAATAAAATTTGGTATGCATTTCACCCTTGGAACTTAGATCTTTCATTATAAAGTTGTATGACAGAAAGAACTGATTCTTTGCATTTGAATATTGCTCTCCAAAGAGACAGTGATAGTGAGAGCAAGAGTGCCAATGATATTCTTTAAAGATAAGGTAACTTAAATCCTGTTGAAACTTAGGAGAGGAATGAGTTTGTGACAGTTATATTTATTATGTCAGGGCTGCCTGCAATCGTTAGAAAAAAGCTGCTGCACCAAGTTGGTTGTTTTCTTTTTTTTAGGATAAAGGTTGGTAAAATTGAGTTATTCTATTTCAGGAAAAATGGCTACAAGTTGATCCTAAAATCTGAAGGTCAACAGAGCTCTTGCAAAATCCACTTTTAAAACTACTTTTTTAAAACTACTGGTCGTTGCTTGAATATTTACAGAAATCCCATCAGAGCAATATTGGATGAAATACTATGTTCTTCATGTAGACCTTTGTAAGAACGTGTTCTCCTTTGAAAACACACACACAAAAAAAAAAGAACAACAACAAAATAAAACCAAATAAACCAAACCATAAACAATAAAACAAAACCCACAAATAAACAAACAAATAATCCCCCCAAAAAACAAAGAGAAAACACAGGTTCAAAACAGGAAGCAAAGCAGCAGCTCTCTGGCCATCACAGCCATAACCTGCCCAGCAAACCACGCTGGTAACGCCTGTCTTCCAGTGCTTCTCTTTTCAGAGTGACCCTATTGCCGTACCTGATGCTGATGCCTCATCCCATGATCCGGTGAGTTTCCCTGCTTGGGTTCTCTTCTACTTTCTGAGCTGTGTGGCCATTTCAGCATCCTGCTGTAGAGGAGTTCAGGTACACTTACAGAAATGTGGCAAGGCTGGCAAGGATGCAAGGGCGCCAGGAAGCTGGCTCCACTCAGCTTCTCTTATGTCTTATCCATTAACATTACCTATTAGTTTGAAAGATCTGAGAAGAAATAAACAGTATACTAAATAGGCAGTGTAGATAAATGGTGCTATTCTGAGACTCGTTTGTAAAGCACTTTCAAATATTCAAATGAAATGCAGTGGACATTAAGGAAATGCAGTGGACATAATTTATTGGAGTATTCGTGAGGTAAATGCAAGACTTAGATCGTGAGCCTTCTTGAAACTTTTCACGATTGAATTCTACAAATCAGCAAACAATGAAATTACTCCTTGGTTCTTGGGTGCAGTAATATCTACTTCACCACTACACGCTGCTTTTATTGGGCATTGTTACGTCAGCTAATCATTAACAGGTCTGCCCTTAGGAAATTTTGTTTAGCAAACCAAAATTATATCTCTTTTTAATGTGGAACAGTTGACATGAAGGATTATGGATATTAAATGAGGGTTTGTATTTTGAGAGGCCTCAAAGCATGTATATTCCTGAGCCATCTGTTGTGCCACAAAAGCACAAGAAACAGAAAAAAGCTTTATCTCAGGTAAAAAAGAAACCAACCCACTTTCCATAACTTCATCAGAAACAGCAGAATGGCTTGTTGTCTTTTTGCAATAATCACTGGAAATTTTGCTCCGTTGTTTTACAATTCTTTAAAGCTGGATTCTGTCATAAACTCTCGGGAAGCAAGTATTATCTTCCGGAAAGGTCAAAAAATACTATAGGATCCATAGAGCATTGAAAAGTAGAAAAAAAGATATGCAAAGTAAGTTTAAAATCATAGATGCACTTGATGAAAATTTCTGCCACAGTAAAAATATAAAGTACTCGCACCCTAATAATTGGAAACATATAAGTAAGTAATTTCTTCAATCCCCACATTGTCCCTCAGGACTCAAACACTTCTGAATGCCAGTGCAATTGCCCACAGGAGGAAGCAGAAATTCACATACAGGTTTCAGGATGGAACTCCCTGAGTCAGAAGCTCTTCAGAAAGGGACTCAGCCCTTTACCAAATGGAGAGAGACTGCACATGACACTATATAAAAAATGGTGCAAACTCAGAAAAAAACAAGAAAGTTAAGATATTGTAATGACCACCCTGAAATCTGAAGTTTGTTATCCCTATGAGAGTTTCTGTGTAGAAAAGAATAGGAAGGGGCTGTCCCAGTGAAGTGCCTTACGTGATGGTGATGGCTCTGGCCACTTCTGCTCTGAGCCATTCCCAGGTGGGAGTTCACATTCTAAAAGGCTGTCAGCAAAAAGAAAAGTGCAACACAACTTTTCTGTATTCATTTCACATGGATGTATAAGACTAAGTGCAATGCAAAGTAAATGTAATTCTCCCAGTTCAGGATGCAAAAAGGCTTGTTCAGTCTTCCTGACCACCACGTGATGGCTCTCTCCAAATACATGGAAATACACCTATTGAGGTGCTGGTCTGCAATGTGAACATCACATCATTCTTAAGAATAAAGATCACCAAATTGCTTAAACCATTTGAAAGATATGACAATTTTTAATCAGTGCTTAACTCAGATTTAGTCTTGAGTCTTATTTATGGGAAAAACTTACACCTTTCTCAGTCATTCTGTGACTGACTCGTATCTTCGTGATTTCCGGGCTGCCAGGTATAGCTTTGCTGAGGAGCTTTTCACTGTTCTTGTAATTTTGACAAACTCAAAAGCCAAGAAAACGAAATGTACAGTGTTGGAGAGCCTTGAGTTAGCATTCTCTAGTTTAAACACTCTCCCCTTATCCACATACTCTCCCATGTGGTAAAGACAGGGTTCTCCCATTTCAAAGGTGGGTGATGAAGAGTTTATTCCTCACTTGAGTGGAGAGTCATAATTTACTTACCAAAACCCCCACTTGTTTATTTTGGTGTATATTTATCACAATGTAGCTAGTGCATCGCTTCCTTTTACACACATGCCACTGTGGCTCCCCTTTATTCCCAGCACCACTTTGCTTCCCAAAGCAGCACGTGGATGCAGCTCAGCTGGGCACCCAGACTTCGTGGAGTTGATATGTTGACACAAATGACTTACAGCAACCAACGCTTGCAGATGCACAAGGTAGATTTCAGAAGGTAGCATTTTTCTCTTCTTTGTACAGTTAAGGAGGCAGCAATTCTCTGCTGCTGCCAGATGGATTATAGTTCATTACTCACATGGAAGTCAGTAGCCAAAATCATAGAAGAGAGGCAGCCTGGCTCTCATGGTGTCCACTGCAGCACTGTCTCTGACTTCAGGCTGGCCGTGAAGTCACCTTACACCTTTTATGTGAACTAAGTACATCGCATGATACCTCTGCTGCTTATTTTCAGTTTGTTGTGTATGTTTGAAACTGTTGAAAAAGGGCTTGATTTTCAGATATTTGGCAAGCAAGTGAGGTGGGATTTTCAAAAGAAAGATCTCATCACATTTAAATAATAGAATTCAGAAAAGGAAAGAAAAAAACAACAGCAGAATTCTGTTAGAGGAGTATGAAAAGTAAGATCTAGTGGGTTTCCAAAATTTTATTTATAGCTAACGTGGTCTTTAGAGGTGTCTAGATAGATAATGCTCCATACGGACAGAGATCACATTATAGATGTCTTCGTTTTTTACTGAAACACACTTTATTTAACCTCACTTATATAAATAACACAAACAATTTATTTGCTTTTGATCAAGAAAAAGTTTGATAAATATTACTGAAATACACCCCGACTTTTTGAGCTTTTATTTACACTGCTCTGACAGCAATGCAGTCTTATAAACCAATGTTCTTCAGCAGAGAGGCTTGATGTCTGAAGAAAGATTTGATCATGAAGCTTCAAAGACAAGAAAGGGAACAGAAATTCAGAAACATCTTTCACATTTAAAGAAACCAATGAATATGCTCTAGTAATTCAGATCATACCAAAGCTTGACCAGTTGTAGACCAGATCTCACCTGTGGATCAGTATTAAAAGACTGGCTGCAATTTCACTGTATGAAATGTCCAAGAAATCTCAAGACAAGACACCTGTTATCCCAGTGGTATGGTTGTAAACCAACATATAATCATTGTGACAATTTAGTGCTCTGAGGATATTGTGCATCTGAAGAGAAGTTTTTGAATATATCAAACATACACAGGCTGTGTGGATATGAAATATCCCATTGAGCTTTCTGAAAGCATATGGACAATGTCAGTCCTAATGTTCAGCCAAATTCTAATTGTAGCAATTATTTACTATTTATCTGAAGAGTAGCAATGGGCTTCAACCAAAAATAACAGCAAATGATAACACACACCCCCGGGTGCATCCAAACTATCTCACAGTTCCTACCTATGACTGCTATTGTAGAATTCTTGAGGTTTTCTACATGTCAAAGAGCAGTCCCAAATAAACCCCTCAGTTTTCGAATTCTTTAATTCCTGGTGAACTCTATTCATGAAATTCACATATTGTAAAATCAGATTGCCAAAACTCAAACACACTCACGCTTGTAGATAGTGAAGATCAAAACCTTTATTTGGTGGCCCAAGCATTGGTGTGGTTCATGTGAAAAGAAGCAATGCCTTCCAAGCACACGTAGGCCATGTTCAACTGAAGTTTTGGATACCTTGCAGAAGAATGTTAATTTATTTCTCAGAAAGGGCAAAATTACATTTTTATGATGCTTTAGGAGATACCTACACTATTCCTTACCTAACTGTCCCTCAGTAGGGTTTCAACTCCTAAGAATCTTTTATTGGCCTCACTGAGGTTTTAAGGAAAATCCAAAGATAAATAAAAGCTTTGTTTAGTAAATAGAAACAGGCATTTCAAAGAGGCTTCTGATTCCGGGTGCACCATGCTGGCCTACTTTTCAAAAATGCTCAGCACCTGCAGTTCCCCTTGCAAAGCAAGCTGGAGAATGAGACATTCCACACCTCAATTAGTGTACTGAAGGCACAAAAGCTTTAATTAACATAAGATCCAAAGCAGTGATTTATGCAGATTAACCTTATTTACAAAGTTGAGCTCTAACAGGTGTTTTGCTGTCCTCTCTCCAAATTTAACAGTGTTTTAATTTTTCACTCAAGCAATCAAACTCAAACAGAAACTAAGTTAAATAAATACATGGATCTGCTTTTGCCATTGTCACTTCACAAAGGTCATTAAATCACGGAAGACTGGACATCATCATAACAAGAAAGAATACCTTATAACAAAGAAGAGAATTATGAACAATCCTGCATGTGCAAGAATGCCTTTCAAGAGAGACTGAATACTGAACGAATACTTGCAATCCTTGTGGTAAAGCTTCATATATTGTACCTCCACTCTTGGATTGTTAGCATTATGCCTTGCCAATTCATAATTGACATCTGCTGCAGCTAAAGAACCCAGTGCCACGTGCAAACTGCTAAGGTCCATTTAAACTGTGGCACCACAAATGCAGGAAATTAATTTCTGCTGCGGGGGATAAAGGTTCAGAACATGCTCTACAGAATGATTCACTGAGAAGTCATGCGTGGCATATTTAGCTAGTTTTTCTTCTGTGGTTATCTGAAAAGTGGGGATATGGAGTTAGCTTGTGAGAAGACGCTGGATTATCATGCTGTGTCACCATCACCTGCCTGTCTTCGAGTCTTCATCTTCACCTTAAATCAGAGAGGTTGTTTTACCTACATCTTACCCCAAGAAAAGACGTCAACTCCATTTGACCTATTTGGCTGTTCATAAAGGATTTTGTTAGGATCACCTGCAAACCTTTTTAGATAGTGACACATAGACACGAAAAACAGATATATGAAAATAATCTGGAGATCTCTGACCAAAGACATCCTCATATCCAGTAAACGGAGAGGTGAATTTGAGTGTGACAAAAAGCAGAACCTCCTTCAAAATTAAAATTCACTGTGGTATCAGCAAGCAAAGTTGTGTGTGTGCATACAAAATTAACACTGTCTGTGAAAATAAATAGCCTTGGCAGCAACACTCCAGAGCTAGAGCATAATTGGCCTGCATTTTACTCCCTTCTTTTTCCTTGCAATTTCTTTGTGCTGTGTTTCTTTGTGTAAAGAAACCCTCATTCGAGGGATTTATAGCCTTTTAGGGAGGAAATTAAAGATTCAGCGTCTCTCCGTCACCCACAGAGTGAGATTTGATTTTTGAAATAAATTATTGTTATTTGTGACTGCAGTTTAGCTGCATATCTTCAGACAACATTAGCTGTTCTTGCATGCATTTGAAATACAGCAACTAGTGAGTGTGATGGGATGGAGTTAAAATAGGAAGCCTTTTCTTTTCCCTCCAAGGCATATTCAGAGCATGGGGTCCAACTGAACAACAAGGAGACAGCCCATATTTGTAACTTCCCCCCTCCCGCTTGTGTGGGTCAGCCTGATGAAGGGTCCGGATTTAGGTTCATGGCATTCCTTACCC
The DNA here is from genome assembly GCA_013396755.1 of Sclerurus mexicanus. Classification (NCBI taxonomy): domain Eukaryota; kingdom Metazoa; phylum Chordata; class Aves; order Passeriformes; family Furnariidae; genus Sclerurus; species Sclerurus mexicanus. Next base: position 77,282 of record VWZF01004461.1, on the reverse strand, counting down.
TCGTCCTCCTAACACTTGATAAAAATAAAACTCAGGCAGCCGATTATGTATATTCCAACCCCACCCAGACATTACATTGAAACTTCAAAAAAGACTATTCTAAAGGGGCCTTAAAGAGCAGGATGAGAGGTTATTCATTACCTCCTGCAAACTGAACTGCGTTAAGTGCCTGGTCCTCAAATAGATCTGATCCTGAAAGAGGGGGGAGGCCTGGGTCCCACAATGGGCTCAGTGTGGTAGCCCCCCTTCCCCACACAGAATCCCATTGACAGCACTCAAATAATCTCGCTGGCAGATGGGTGTTTCAAGGTCTAAGCTGGCCATGACACAAGGTTTTTTCCAAGAATAGCTATGGTTATTCATCCTAAATGGCCCAGAAAGCCTGGAGACAGCTCGCATGTTTTTGTTGAACGTTACGCGCACTAACATGAAATCACAAGGATTAGCTGCAGACTTGAGGAGGGAAAGACTTTAAGTGTAGCTTTGCTCTGCACATTTAGATCCGCTTGCTCGGAAAAGTGTGAGAATTAGTCTGGCAATACATAACTGTAGTCCCTCCTCTGAAGATTGCAGCAAGTGGAAACAATGAGAAGTGCTAAAGCTAAATCCGACCCCTGGGTGAATGACATAATCCTCCCCAGTGCCAAAACATTGTCTGAGGAATTCCTCAGTTTTATACTAACCTGCTGTAATTCTTTTAGGTGTCCCTTAGCTCTCATAGCGCTCCCCCAGGCACATGAAACCTGGCTATTTTACTGGACTCGAGTGTTAGGACTGCACAGAGAGCAAAATAGAATTTCAGAGGGAAAAGGCGCAGGTATGTTATGAAACCAAACCAGGACAATTTTTTCAAGATAAATAACTTAAAGGTTGTCACTGTCTCTGTTGTACAGGATTCACACAGAAGGAAAACAGCTGCTCCCCTAACTATATTGACCATGGCCAAATTTCACTACTAGTTCATTTTGTCTTCATAATTCTGGGACAGCCATCCAATATTTCACCAATGGGCCTTTCACTTTTCATTTGAAAAATCTAATTAGCAGAAAAAAACCCCTCTCTTTGGTTTAAATTCTGCTGTAAACTGATCTGCATGGTACAGACATATTTTCAAAATAATATGCCTCTTTGGGCATATATATCTGTTTCATGCAGCAACATCCCAAAATGCTGCAGTAATAAGGAATTCTAGTAATAGTACTCTTAGGAATTGAAGCCAAAACCAGTTTTCATGGAGACAATCTGAAGAAGACCTAAGAAAGACTCTGAAGTACAGAATAACACCCTGGCCAAGAGAGAAAGGCGACTCGTTGCTTCTCCTCAAGGAGCCATACTGAGTGTGTTCACCAGGCATTCCACAAAGGATTCATTTTGTGGCTTGAAGAAGTATGCAAAAGGCTTCAGTAGTGGATGCAATAAAGTTATGTATAAGGAGTATTATGATCACCTGAATAATTCCACAGGGAATAGGGAAGAGAAGTCTCTGAAACCTCATGAATATATTCAAGTTCATTAAACAAACCAGTCATCTCATGGGAAACAACAGTTGATTGTGGGATTTCTGATAGACATTAGGCAAGGTCTCTCACCAGGGATGATTAGGGAGGCAGATTCTCCAGACCTGACTGCAGGGTGGTATGTTATGGGCTAATGAAATCATTAGTGACAAGAATAAGGTAAGTAGCAGGAAAAAAAAAAAAAGAGATGATTTTTTGCCTTCTAATCCAAGATCTAAAGATAAAAGCAAGCAGCAGGTTCAAGGGGAAATACTTTTCCAATCACCGTGATCTTTAGCCATAAGACTGTGCTATGTCCAAAATAACCTATGTAATTTTGGAGTTGAAATTTATGGAGATAAGTTTACAGGCACCACCTTGGGTGCAGGCAATCCCTGAACATAAACAGCTGCAGGCTGGAAGAGTCTGTCAGGGAAGCATCATGTTTTGCTACATGTTTTCCTCTCCTAAAACTCTCCCCCAGACACCTACTGTTGACCAGTGACACTAATATGAAGACAAGTGAAAAAACCAGACATTTGAACAGCAAATAAAACAATGCACTGGTCATGGAACAGAGGGCAAAGAGAAGTTTCTAATCTCTTTTGTAACATGAACTGGAAGAGACATTCACTCAAAGTTAAGTGTTGACAAAACTCAGAGCTGGCTGAGGAAAACACCCTTTGACATGGTGTGCAAACAGGCTTCATTGCATTCAGTGAGATGGGAAACTGTCAAGGCCACGAACTTAGCAAGAATCAAAAATGAACTAAATATTTACGTGGATAAATCACTGTTAATGATGATAACTTTGGAGGGGAGATGAAAATTCACACTTCTGAGATTAAGCCTATCTTTAGAGGCTAACTCTAATGAGGGAGGAAAGTCATCCAATGCCTGCTAATGCAGGATTCTCACACCTTCCCTTCTCATCAGGCAGGACACAGACATACAGATCTCCTTGGATCAAATCACAAGCTATACAATGAGAAAGTTTGTAGCTTTTTTAAAATTTTTGCACCAGTTGTAGTTTCAAAACTGATTTATTATGTGTGTCTTCCTGATTTTAATAAGAATTAGTAAGGATATTTACGATGTCTTTATGCCTTTTCTGTTCTTTGGCATAGCTAAGAGTGGGAGAGGTGTGAAGGCTCCAAATGTATTGTTTGTGACCATTTGCATTGGCCAGGAACTTGATTTATTGGCTACATCACCCCATCCTTGATAATAATAATAATAATCAGCCTGTGAGAAAGTGATACAAATGCCTTGCTGTACTGCAATAGAAAAACCAGGTCAAAGTGATACAGCATGGAGCTATAACCCAGAGCCTACACAGCAAGTACGGTTATGGTACTCATGGCAGGGACTGTAATGGCAACAGAAAACAGCACCAAATTAATCCATCCAATTAACAAAGATCACAGTAAAATAATACCTAAAAAAGACTAAATACTGAGTCTGTCACATATAAGCACTAGCCTGGATTATGATTCCTGGGTAGTCAATATACCCCCCAACAAAGTTTCACCGGGCTGGGAATGATGCAAATTATTTTAAAGCAAAGCTAACAGGTTAATTTACCCACAAACCATGTGTTTTTATTAAGTTGAAGTCAGTCTAAACCCAGAAATGCTTTCAAGTTAGAAATTAAAACAAAATCGATCTCTCCAGAAAGCAGTGCATGAAAAGTCTTTTATGTCTCAGCAACACTGCATCATTCTGCGAAGTGAACTGAAAAGGAAGGCAAAATAAATCCAATTAATATATTTGCATGTGTAAACAATGGAAAAACTGAATACAGTAAACCTAAGCAATGAAAACTGTTTTCATATTTTAAGGTGTTTCAACAACCACCATTATCGGTAAGAACAGACATAATTCACACTTTTTTTTCCACACACGTGAAACACTTGCAGCTACTAATTTAGCCAATGGCATGACCTGTTGACACAAAGGTATCGTATTTCATTATCCTCGAATTGGGGACAGTTTGTGGCAGGAGACACCTGCAGCAGCCACACCAGCACCATCCAGCCATGGCCAAGAGCCAGGCTCAGGGCGTGAGCAAGCACAGGCAGGACACAGCAAAAGCAGGGAGGTGATGGCTTCCCAGGAAGGACTGTGGAAAGACGCTTGTGGAGCAATAAACTTCGGTTCTGATCCTTGTTCTCCACCCTTTCCCAAGTTATCACACCTATTAACTTCAGAAAGGTGGCAGAAGGCCTCACTAACATCTGCGAAGTGCTTTAAAATTATGTAATGTTATTAAACATGTGTTGTACATGCCAAAAGTAAATCCTGCAGCTCTGGCTTGCCCAAATGGTTTGGCTAAAGCCAATGGGAATAATAATAACTGGGTGAGCAGGAAAAAAAAAATTCATAAAGAATAACATGGAGTAAACCCCAGGGCATTTACTGTGAGAAGGGAAAGTGCACATTTTCTTCATTTTATGACAACTGTTGCACAAAGCTGCCCTCACTTGCTTATTCCCAAGGGGTTATACCCTTTCCAGGGATAGTGAGCTTTGCCACTTGCATCAGCCATTTTAGTCTCAAGCTCTGTTCTTGTCAAAGTTAAAAGAAATTTCACAGGGCAGCCTTCTTAGTTGGGCTGTCGTTGTTGACATTTAGTGCAATCAATCTTATTTCCGTCACCAAAGTGAGGAACTGGATAATCTTCTGCGCACATAGTTACCAAAATAAGTGTTTATACATGAATATACAAAGGACTTATTTAAAAGCAACACAAAGAGGGCTTGAGAGGGTGCTGGACTTTATGACCCCAGTACACAGTTAAAGGGGGTAGACAAAGGAGTGGGGGGAGACATGAAAGAGTTAAAGAGTTGCAAGGATGGAGTTTTAAGAAGTTATTTGGCACGGATATTAACATGAAAGGGAGTCTCAAAAGATTCCTTTTTTTGGATGAAAACCTGTCATGTACGTCTAAGAAAGGCTTGTGATTCAGTATTTGCCTTAGCCCATTCTGCTGCGGATGGAGATGTTTCTCTCCCTCACCCTTCATGCCACTGCCTCTCACGACTTCTTTAGTACCAAAGAGTGTCCGTGGAACTGGTCCAGCTTAAAGCTCCCATTTTTTCCGGTTTTCTCATCAACCAGCTGTTTTCAGACCTGTCTTCCTCCACAGATACTGGTGGCACAAAGTTGTGCAGGCAGGGAAGGACCTAAGCCACAAACAAGGAAGAGACAGAAAAGGGGAAGGACTGATCTACAGTACCAGGTGAACCAACTTACTAGAAATTGCAGGAGAGATCCCCTCCCACTCCAAAAACCTCAACAAACCAACAGTAAAATTATGAAATTTCACAACCTTTGTAACTTGATGGGCTCGATAAGAATTTGTTACACAGCTTGCAAAGGTGCATATTGCTTCCAAAAGAGCAGCATACAGAATATGTAGAGACTTCTATGTTCCAACATTCCTAGCTCCCATCTTTTTAGAGGCTGGATAGGATAACTCCACCTGGATTTATGCTACAGTAGTAGAACCAAAAGATCTACAAGAGTAACAAGAAAGTAGATTTTAAGCAAGTCTCTTACTAAATGTCTGTTTAACGTAGTTCTAGTGGGAATATGCTGCATGAAGCCTTTGTGAACGCTCTGTTGGCACTGGTGAGAGTCCTCTGTAAAGCTTCAAGCTCCCCTGTGGTCAGCTGCTGAAATATCAGTCTGAGCTCTCAAATGAGCATCTCTTAACTATAGCACATCAGCCAAACCAAAGGAGATTATTGCCAGCCTTAGCAGACTCAACAGTTTTTGGCACATTGAAAGAAACAGGCTGAAGTTAATTGCATACTTAAAATAAACGTAAAATATTATCTTCAGCATATGCTAACTTTAGTTATTATGTCCTATATTAAAAAAAAGTAGTTTGTGACTATATTCTGTTCTGGTGTAGTAGCCGAATCTCTTCTTCTCCTTAGTTTTCTTTTTTTGTTACTGGTTTGATTTGTTTGTTTTTAATTTGCTAAACTAGAAAGTTGAAGTGTAGCACCAGGGATCATGTTAAAATATTACAGGACCAGACCTGCTGTTGAAATTTGGCCTGAAGCCTAATGAAAAGCACAGTGTCTTCCAGAACCTTACATGTCTGCACGCATCCCTAGTGACACATTGTGGGCATGAATAAGTTCTGATGTTAAAAAAACTAAAAAATAATAAAAAAATCATAAAGTTGATGCAAGTTAGAGATGGAAAAACTTTATTATATCATCTAAACCACCACCCCACTCCCACACAAAGACATCAAATATGTTCTCCGTCACCCTCCTGTCCCTACAAATATTCCAACTCTGAAATGGTTTAGATTGGAATGAAGGCCTTGCAGAAATAAAATAATTTTAATAATTTTTGTTGACTGTTTTTGTTTGTGACTAGGAAGACCTCAGGCTCTTCACAACAGAGATACAAACAGGGAAAAAAGTCATTATGTTAAGTGTTCTTCACTATCCGTGGTACATTTCCTTTTTACTTTAGCTTTGTTTCTGATTTCATTTTCATAGTTCACACACACTAACTAGTACATCGAATACACTAGTTTGAAAGTGGGTTGTTTTGTACTTTTTGCTGCCCAGTTTTTAGTTTCATGGAAACCATCTGTTGCATTCAAGAAGATTTTATTTTCACAGTCTATATGGGAATCAAATAATTATATATTAAAATCTTCTTTTTGCTATGGCAAGGGTGGAACAGATTGAAAGCTTTCGGTAAACGTAGTAAAGAATTGAGCTCTGTAAATGTAAAATAAACAGAATAATGCAATTAATGATATTATGGCAAATACAACATATGATTAGTTACATCCTTTTTCAATCTTGAACCATTTAACAATCATTTTCTTCATTCTTTATAACTCCACAGGAAAAAAAATATTAAGAGGGTTTTATAGCACTTGAACAATCTTTGAAGCCTTGTCATAGCCTTCCAGACATTAAACAATATTTTCATTTCCCATTTACAAAGAAGCCACAATCACTGACAGCACTACAGTTTTTCTGAAGCTGCATAAACCTTGTGGATAACCAGACACCTGCAGTTTTGCAGAAGTATTGACAGAACCAGAGTAATACTGCTTGGAACACCTCAAACACAAGCAATTACTTTTACATCGAAAGGAGGTAATGCCACGTGCTTTTGTGACCCTCTACTGCTTTTTCTCTTCCAGTCCTGGGAAGCACATGGGAATCTCATGAGGTTCAATAAGACCAAGTGCAGGGCCCTGCACTTGGGTCAGGGCGACGCCTCATATCAATACAGGCTGGGGGATGAAGGGATTGAGAGCAGCCCCACTGAGAAAGACTTAGGGGCACTGGTGGATGAAAAACTGCCCACGAGCCAGCAACGTGTGCTTGCCACAAGCGTATCCTGGGCTGCATCAAAAGCAGAGTGGGCAGCAGGTTAAGAAAGGTGGTTCTGCCCCTTAGCTCTGCTCTGATGAGACCCCACCCGAAGTGCTGCATGCAGCGCTGGGATCCTCAGCACAGGAAAAGCATGGACTCGTTGGAATGGGTCCAGAGGAGGGCAATTGGAGGGATATCTCAGCTCTCCTAGGAAGACAGTCTGAGAGAGTTGGGGCTGTAAAGCCCAGAGAAGAAAATGGGAAACCTGACTGCAGCCTTTCAGTTCTTAAAGGGGACTTCTAACAAAGGTGGGGACAAACATTTTAGTAGGGTCTGTTGCAACAAGACAAAGAGTAATGGTTTTAAACTAAAAGAGGGTCGATTTAAGTTAGATATAAGAAATAAGATTTTTACAGTGAGGGTGGTAAAATGCTCGAACAGGTTGCCCAGAGAGATGGTGGATGCCCCACCCCTGGAAACATTCAAGTCAGGCTGGATGGGGCTCTGAGCTACCTTATCTAGTTGAAGATGTCCCTTCTCATTGCAGGGGAGTTGGATTAGATGACCTTTAAAGGTCCCTTCCAACCCCCACTACTCTGTGATTCCATGATTTATTTCGCAGCAGCGAACTTACAGATACCGGCCTCGTTTCTCACTGCTTCCTCTTTGGAAGTAAACCCACGGAGTTGTCACAAAATAAAAGCGGGGTCCCTTGGAAATGTGCAATAATTCGCCAGGGCCGCTGGGTGGTGGCATCTACCTTCGGCGTTCTCCGAATCCACGACTCGCTGCAGGTTCAGCTCCTCCACAAGGGCTGCTGATGCTCCGCGAACGCTCTCGGGTTCCTCTGGGGAGCTTTGCGTGTGTCCTTGGTGGTCCGAGCACAGCTGAGACAATCCTATTCCAGGTTAAAAAAGGGAATACCACGAACAAAGATGTTCTTATATGGTAATCGCTGTGAAAGATACCACAGTGTAAACACACACGCTTTTATTCACATTTTTTTTACAATCTTGATTTCTTTGCATGCATCATTTGCGATGCTCTTTAATCCCAAAGAAACGATTGAGTTTTTTTTGGTTTGATTTGGTTTGGGTGTTTTTGGAAGTACTTCTCTTAACAAGCCAAATACCCATACTTTCAGCTACTTTATCCACTGCTGAGTCCAGACAGATGGCTCACTAACCCCTGTAAGCAGTCAGTGTCATTCACAAGCAGAAACACTGAGTAAGCTCTGCCGAGCCCCAGTGGGGTCAATAGGGCTTCACAGGTATTTTCAGCTTGCAGAAATCTCATTACGAGTAATAGATAAGCTGGAAAAACACAGCTTCTATCTCAAACACAGCTGAAACCTGGGACCAGAAGTTAGCAAAGGCACCTTTCTACTTCTAAACTGGAGAAATAACTTATAAAATGACTAGAGAAAGCTAAACATAAAAGTAATGTACCTCCTTTAGAGCTGTCTGAAACAGGCCAATAAGTCTTATTACAGCTTATAATGATGCACTGAGTGTTGTTTAGTTTACCAAAATGACTTTAAAGTCTTAACAGACTGAGGACATTTTTTCTCAAAATCACATATAATATTCTTTCATACTGCTGGAGTGGTAAGCAATTTCTATAAGCTTGACCAAACTGTGGCTTAAGTGAGGGGTCCTTTTTTCTGCCAGAAGGAGAATTTTTTCCCACTGGAGGGAAAAAAAAAGTGACCCATATAAGGGAGATGCTGGATTAGCAGCCAATGAACTGTTGGAATGATCCACTGCAGGAGCTCCGTGGCCTCGCTGTCTTGATTCCTTAACCACCAAAGTTTCAGGATCCTCTCTAGCATAGGTCAGTTAGCTGATACCTAAAGCACCATCTAATCATGATGTGCCAGTTTATGCCTCAGGGCTGAAATTCTGGATAACAGGTGAAGATAATCCATTCAGGCTTTGGAAGTTTCTGTGCTTTCTTTCTACTGCAAAATGCATTTGCTCGACTGTAAACCAGGCTGGAAGAAGCACAGAAACACTGTGACCATCTCACTGATTTTGGCTTCCTCTTCATTTCTGTACATGGCGACTGGGAGCTGCACTTCTTGAAAGGCAAGTTGTCTGCAAGTTGAAAGCCTCTGTCTGCAATTCAAGCATGGTCCAGAGACTTATTTTCAGTTCTCCACTCCGAAGCACCCAGAGTCAGCAGCAAGACTTCCCCTACCTTGAGACGCTATTAGAGCTGGAGTTGGTGGAATTCCAGCACGTGTACCTGAAATGCATTTATGTGATTTAGTTTCTGTGCAATTCCACCTCTACCATGCACTCTGCCAAAAGGGCTGTAATTAATGCTACTCAGTGCACATTGGATATCTTTATTTAATTAGTGTTGTGAAACTACATGGCAAAAAAAGCAATTCCTCCTCTCCTTTCATGTGCATGAAGGGTCCCACAGACAGCAGAACCAGGATCTTCCAGGGAAGCAAACTTCATTTCTTCATTTCTCTCAGCCCTGTTGCTGGATCACTACTGTCTTGAACAGTAGCACTACTTTTTACAGGATTACTTTTTGTCCTGTTTCTTTCCTCACTACATTTATTTCCAAGCAGTAAGTTTGTAAAATGTACAGAGGAGTCATTGGTGAGTGTCCAGTTAGCACAATAACAGGAGACCTAGCATTCAAAACGATAATTAGGAAATAACTTTTGGGCACATTTTAAGATTACATGATCTTAAAACACGATCTCCCTAATGCATCCCACTTTCAAAAAAAAAATGCAGCTTTCAGTCCTGCATCAATGTTACCAGCTTGCTGAATAAAATAACTTTCTTGCAAGCATTTTACTACTGAAGCTGGATTATTTATTGGTGTTGTTTCCTTTACATCAAACCGATCTTCTCTAAGAGCTATATATCTTTCCCTGGTTTAGAAGTACTGGTTCCATTCCAGCACATAAGAGTCATTTTATCTTGCTACAAAATTGTACAGTGCAAGGAAATGAGAGGGGGGTCTTCTCCATCTGGCAGATGATCCTTAGAAGTGGAAAAGAAGATGTGCAGGCTTATGCTATTAAACTTTTTGAGTTCAAATGGGATCCAGCTGTTTAGGATCCATAGCATTCTTGCAGCTTAACTGTTCGCAGTATGTATACTTTCAATCCCTTTATTTTTGTTTTCTTTAATTGTTGGGGCCTGAGATCATAAACGCCTCAGTCTTTCAAACGTGAAGTGCAGTTCTTGGTAATTTGTTCTAATCAACTGCAGTAAGAAATGTCTGCTCCGTAACCTTGAATGCTTTTTCTCTCCCTTGACAACAGAATAGACTTCTTACAGAAAAATAAACATCTGGTTTGAATTGAACATCAAATTGCAGTTGCTTTAAGTGCCAACTATTAAATTACCTCAAATGTTTTATGTTTGAACATGATTTTTCAAGACAGATAAATTTTTTAACTGTAGCACAAATGTACATTGAAAATTTAGAAAGTTAAATCCCTTGAACATAGAGTTGTTTGGTTTTGGGTTTAGTTTGGTTTATGGTTTTTGTTGTCTTGGAGGTTTTTTTAATCATATGTAGCTTGGTCACACTTTTTGCTTTCCATTTACAGAAATTATTATTGACACAGGTTTTTAGACAACCAAATATGTCTCATCAGATGGTAACAGGGCAAAAAGCTCTATCTCGAACTCAGTGACTGTGTTCTGAACTCTCCAGCGTATGAAGGGTTTGTCAAGACTGTCCAGAACCTATTAAGTCAAATCAAAAAATCACATGGACTAAGATTACAGCCTGCATTTTCACCAGGAAACTAAACATTAAAATTCATATCTAAGACTTCCCTCATCTGAGAAACTAACCTGCTTTCCTTATCTAGCATTATTTTCTGGGGATGAGTTTTACAGTCTGATTTGCATGACAGCCCTTCAAATTTACAGCTTTACAGAAATGTTGCTATTTTTCTGAAATTTTCCAGCTTTTGATCCACCACATTTTTGCAAGAAAGATTTTCATTTAATTTTTTCCTTTTTTTATCTTTAAGTAGGTCTCCCTGTCAGAGGGCATTTTTAAAGATAGAAAACAGTACAATTTGAACAAATTTGAGCAAATTAAAATGAACGCTAAATTCGCTGTTTTGCTAATGCTTGCAATTTCTGCATGACTTGAATTGACAGTGTTGCTGAGGCTTCTTTATGACATTCCAGGGAGGGAAAAAAAAAAAGGAATGTTTTATTCATTGTGAGAGGGCTCTAAAAAGGCACCAGAGAAGTGTAAATGAAAACCATTTTCATATTCCCTTCAGTATTTCTGCAAAACCCTTCTCCAAATCAAAACAGAGTAACTACAAGTGCCGACTAATAGTATCAGTTTACTTCTTCTTCCCAGACACTGATCAAAGTGAAACTACAGGGAGAATGGAGAGAAAAAAAAAAATAAAAAATTAAAAGAACAGATGACTGCAGCTGGGCAAATTGATGCCAATTACTCTGATGACTCCTAAATTGGATGTGACCCAGTGTCAGTGGTTGTCTATGCCTGTGTTTTCACCAGAGGTGATTGTAATTGTTGTGATGATAAGGAGAAATTAGTAATTATAAAGGTTGGGCCACCTGATCAAAGTTTTCATATTTTTTAGATATCTATTCACACTACTGACTGTGATTTTACCTGTTTGAATTCTATAACACAGATCAACACTCCTATTCACTGAGGAAGAAGATGAAAGCTTGATCATAACAAAAATCTGCTGATTGTTTCAGGTCCTGCATGGGAATAACAGTGACTGTTTATGGATTGTACATACAGGAAGAATTACTTGATTTATGTTTTTTGCTACAAGTGATCTGAGCAGGTCCAAGAGACACAAAGCTGAAATCCATCAAAAACTACGAAGAGGACATTTTAATTCCCGAAAAAAACTAAACCAAACTGACTAACCAATCCCACCACTGCTGGAGGTTCAGAGCATCTGGACAATGAATGTATTTTTCACTTAATGAACTTTATCAGCACATATGCTCTGGTGTGTGTTATTAGAGGAAAAAAACATGTCTTCAAGTAGCAGTTCTTGTTTTATCTTGATGGAAATGGCTTCAGTTGCTGTTTAAACAATGCAAATGTGGAGGGCTGAAGGTAAAGTCACAGAACCACAGGAGGTGAAGAGGTGAAATTGGAAGAGCCCTCTGAGGTTATGAGGTCCAACCCCCTTCTCAAGCAGGCACACATAGTGCCACTTGCCCAGGATTGTGTCTAGACAGTTTCTGACTGTGTCTAGATGGTTTTGAAGTCAACTTGCCAATAATTCTGCTCTTTAACTTCTTTAGTCTCACAAAGTAAATTCAGTCAATGTTTCTTATTGGAAAAACTTTGCTGATGGAAAACATGAGGGAAACTGTTTGTTTTCCTGCAGTACTTTGAAAGTGGTGATACTGTTGTTTAGGTTTTAGAGGAAGAGCAGATCAGGACGTAACACGAAAATTATTGTCACAAAACCAACAAAAATTGCAAGAAAAATATTAAAGGAGGAGGTGAGTCCTGGAGACAATGCCCTTTCTCATCTGAAGGGCTTTTAGCCTGAGCTGAGAGCTAAATAATTGTTTTGGGATCAGACGTGGTGACTAGCATGTGGTTACTCAAACAGACATGCAGTTGTTACCCTTTGCGCCTATATATTCTAATAGGTAGATATATTCCCAAATACCTATTCAACTACCTAACACAGTTTTTTAAAAAGGTATTTATTATTTTCCTTCCACTTTTTCCCCATTCACCTGCCTGCTTCATATTAACAACAAAGAAACCCCAGAAGAACTAACAGCCTTCAACTAGTTTGCAGCTGAGGTGTGTTACTATTTTTTGAAAACTGTGTTGAAGAAAGCCCCAGCTTCCTCAAGTGGCTTCCTTTCAACATCAGCCATGAGGGTAGAGAAGCCCTAAGGACCTGAGGCATGTTAACCTATTGAACTGTTCTTCTGTTGACATTACATTTGTGGAAATCTATTCCAGTTAAAGTTATGACATAATTGTGGAATAGCATTTAATATCAGAACACAATTATTTCATCACTTTACCACCCAGGACTCTGCAGACAGTCTTTAAACCAAATATCGAGTACTGCACTGCATACGCCTCCAGCAACAGGGAGGTTGAAACCTAATCAAGCTACCTTTTTCTGTGTCTGTGAAGGTAGTTGGAGACTGAAAACTACTAATTTCAGAATATACTTCCAAATTTTATGAAGGAGACATACGAACACATTCACCAAGTCAAATAAGGATTTTTGAATGAGGGAGAAAAAGGAATAAGTGTGCTTTTGTATTGGGAAAGGGAATCAAAATAAAACAGGAAGAAAAGGGTCGAAGAAAACTAGCTGCCCTAGAAATGCTCCACTGTTTTCAGGATGAACCACGTGCAGTAATGAAAGGCCTGGAGGCATGGATGTTACAGACTGCTAGGGCAACTCAAGCAGAGAAAACATGCCAAGGTTTTTTTGTGTCATCCAGTTTTGTATATACATTATTAAATTAATTACTAGCTTGTTTATAATCTTAATATATCAACCCTGTAATTGTGTGAGACAACATCAAAATTCTGAGGAGGTAAATTGTGCATCCCCAAGGATGAACTTGTGAAGAAACATGCTTGAACTAAGACTTTCATAGGGGCTTAAACGAGTTGATTTGTAAGCTTCACATCTTTTATGAAGGAAGAAGAAGAGAAGCTGTGGGTCAAAGTTACCATGAGAAAATCTGTCGAGAGATGCTGGGAATCTTCAGAACATAATTAATCTGGGGGTTTTTTCCTGCAGTACAACATAAAAGGTTAATGAACACTCAGCCAGAAAGAACACTTTGAGAGCTCTGACAGATGTGTGGGAACAATATCAGTAGCAAAGAGTTGAGAGAAAAAGTAGAAGGAGAATAGAGGAAAAAAGGGCGAACATAAAAGGAGAAGGAAAGAAAGAGAAGGAAAAAATAAAAAGCAAAAATTATGCAGAGCCAAAATAGCATAAGGGTTGCATTTTAAGAAATGTATGTGTGTTTTGCTCTTTTTCTCTGTCCCTAGTTCCAAAAATTCAGCTACTATTTTGGACATCCAATACAGTGCTGTCTTTCAGTCAGCTTCTCTGGCCTTAAAGAGTCTGTAGAGGTTTTGGCTTTTACTTTTCTCTGAGTGAGTAGAAAAAGTGGGAGGTTTGAGGAGGATGGGTACATGCAGAAAATCTACACAGTGCCCACAGTGAGTAGCCTGACTGTTTAAAAGGATGATTAAATAACTGTGTGCCTTGAGCTCTTCTCAGGGCTGAGCCCACCACATTCTCCAGGGGTATGCACCACTGCCAGTCAAACTCTCGGTCTAGAAAACTCCTTTTCCAGTGGCCACGTCTTCCCCCAGGAGCTTTCCTACCAATCTGGGTGAGTGAGCTGCAGCAGGGAACTTCTCCACAACGCTGCACAATCCAGTGAGATCTCCTGTGAGAGCAGAGGAAGGAGATCCCATTCATTCTAGAAGAGCATGTACAGGACTCGATTATCTTCCTGGTTTGTGGCTGAAATAAGAACTGGGTTTAACTCTATGAACTTGCTCACATATCACCATTTCTCTTATGAGTAGAAGAGAACTTCATGCAAAGTCCACCTACATTTACTACAAATTATCTGCAGCATCCAGCCAACACTGCCATTACCCTGACAGGAGCTTACACATTCACCTCATGCATCAATACAAGTTTCCCATGACTTTTAGCAGCTTTTTAGGAAATTATTTTTCCAAGAAATGTGATATATGTCATTACTTGTAATTTGACAACATCAGCTTCCAGCTGTCAGCTTCACGCCAGGAGCCTGGCAGAGCGAGTGCCATGGATGGCAACAAGCGCAGGGAGAAACAGAGGGGCAGCAATGCTGTATGGCAAAGGTGGAACTTGGCTGTAATGCCCCTCTCTCCAGCTGCCCCGCGCTGAGGAAGAGCCTGTGATCCTATTTAAACTGCCTTTAGATCTACTTGCTGCTAAACAGTGACACTTTGCTGCTGGAGGCAGCAGCCTGCAGTGAGGATGGGCCCTAGTTTTTCAAGAAAAGTCTGTCCTCGGTAATCTCTGATTCCTCAGTGCGCACATGGGCAAGGGGGGAGGTTGTGGGGCGGTGAGAGTGTTGAAACACTTGTATTCCATCAATCTAAAAAAGCCCAAGCAAGGAGGGAGGTCTGTCTCCTGGCTGTTAGACAGAGATGGAAGCGTGAAACAGTTCAGCAGGTCAAAACAACCCTATGAACGCTTCCGGCCTTGAATTTTCATAACCCGATTAAAGGTTCTGCATGCTGCAACCATTTTTCCTCACCAAGCCCTTGTTTGGCCATCATCCTCATAGCTGCTGCAGTTTTGTCTCCAGGCAAAGTCTCCCTCTCTTTTTTTCCCATCCCTGCCTACTGGCTACACAACTGGTCTTGAAGCTCCAGTTTGTCCTCTGAGCTTCTTGCCCACACATGGCTGTAGTGGAAATCTCAACGTTCTCTTGCCTTCCTACTCTCTTTGCATCTCCTTGGCATCTCATCCAGTTAGGAGAAGCCTGCAGGGCTTGAGCACTTGCACACAGGGAAGGACACTAAGATCTGAGCATGCTTGGACAGACAGCAGCACCGAGCAAGGCACCAGGGAGGCAGGCTGCAACAGGTAGAGAATCGCCTGTGGTATTGAACCACCAGTTTGAGCAAATCAAACCAAACTATGCCCAGTGCACTGAAGGTCTAAAGTTTAACCTTCTTAAGTAGCTCCTTGGTGTATAGACCTACTGCATAATAATCCAAATCATCATAACAAGTAAACGTTTGCATTTATCCTCCTCTCTGATGACTGCTTTATCTGTTCGCCCTTTAGAGTGGGATGTCATTTGATCATAGATCCATAATTGGCTTAGTAGAGCTGACTATTCCTATTATTTGTGCATTGTCAGATGCAAATAAACAATCCAATTACCTTGTCAACAAGCAGCAAGGAACAGTAACACATACCATCAGTAGTGCTATTACCCAGCATGTGTTGGATGGACAGATGGAAGGGATGAACATCCACCAGCAAACACGACTATTATTTTAACAGCATTCTGGTTTGTGCTATCTTAACCTCGCTGGGAAGCTACGGTTTGTTTTCCTCCCCCAGCTTTATTTAGCATGCCAGCAAACAAGGGAGTCACAGAATAACAGAGGCGCAGGGAACTCTGAGGTCCACACAGTGTTTTAAAGAAATATGTGAAAAAAATATTCAAACCCAGTATGTGTTAGCGTGCAACAAGAATACTGATGCCACAACTGCAGTCCACTGGGGATATTTTCCCCCTAAGAAAGACCTTTTGAAATAAAACTATTTCCCACATACTGTTGTCTAGTTTTTCTTCATCCCTTCCTGTATTATTGCTGCTTGAGACAGCCCTTGCAGGAGAATCTAGAGAGACTTCAAGAGGTGCCAAATTACAGAGACCTCAGGTTTTTCACAGTTAGTTGTTCTTTTCACTGCTGGACTCTTCTAAGCAAATGAGATTGAATTAATATGTTTTTACTGTGTCTGTTCCTCTGGTCTGCTGTTTCCCATGGCCTAGCAGAGGAAGTCTGATTGCCAAGTGTTTTCTCATTTTGTTTAATCTGATACAAAAGGTCACCTCAAGTATCCTTTTGGTATTTGCTCTAGAGCTGAGTGTAATAGGTGGCAGCCCCAAGAAGAATGCGTGTTGCTAAACTTCAGAAATGTTTGGGGTTTTAGATACAAACAGATGTTTCCTCTTGGTAGCTTCATTTTCCGTGTGATATTCCAAGAAGTGTAACGGGTGTAGCCGGATCACAGATGAACATTTTCCGGAAATCAATTAGTTTCACACACAGCTTCACAAATTATTCACATTACGTGAAAGAGCTAAATAATTGATTTGCTTAATCAGACTTCTGCTTAAAGAGACCACCAGTTCCTCTTAATATCCACATCTAAATTTTGCAGCAGAAGCAGGAAAATAGAAGAATTGGCTCAAGTTCAGGTCTGGTGTAGATCCATCGAAATTAGCAAAAACTGGGCTGTTTTAGGGTCCATTGCGCTACACCAGTTTGACATAATGTATTTGCACCAAGAAACAAATAATTCTAGGAATAACAATTTGATCTGGAGGATTCCTAAACAACCGTGGGTTTATGCTGTAATCCTGTACCTTAAATTTGTCAGTAATATAAAATAAGCATAGTTTTAGTTATACCTAATGCTGTTCTCCAAAATAATCCCATTTGCAAAATGATACATAACTTCATGTAATTTTAAATAGATGGTTAATAAAGTCTTCCTGGATGTATTGAGAGGACTTCTGTCCCCTCAGGAAAATACATGCCATTCCAACCTTTTCAGATGCAAAGTATGTGCTCTTTGAAGTTTATATTTATGGGTCAGACATAAGGACTTTACATGGAAAAGATGAGTCAGGAAAACACTTTTTCAGAAGAGTAAATTGAGCATCTGAGGAAATGAAAAGGGCAGAGGAATTATGAAAGAGAGGATGTTTAAAATGTTCCAGCATTACACTTCAGCAGATAAAGCATCAAGTCGAACCCCTGACTTCGAAACAAACAGAGGTCATGACACCACTGTTGGCAGCTCTGCTGTAATCACCCAGTTGTCATAATCCTGACGTTTAAAAACCTAAAAAGGCAAAGAAGGAGGGAACATGAACAGGGCCTATTAAACAGCAGGAAAAAAACAAACAGCAAAACAAAATAAGAAGCAAATCAACCTTCTATGGCTTCTGAAAAACGCAGGCTCATGCCAGCAGTGCACAAAGGGGTGGCATGGGAGAGAGGGGCAGCTTTGCAGGGGACACCAGCAAGAGAAGGCTGCCTAAAATGAAATTAGTGCCTTAGAGAAGAATCACGTCAGATTCAGGATTCCTCCCTATAATGTGTTAATTACTCTTGATTTGAATACTCAGATTCCTGAACAAAAGTATTTTTCTGACTGTTCCTGATTCTGATCGCTTTCGGTCCGAGAAGCATTGTCTGAAAAACAGGCAGCTACACAAAATCTTTGAAGTGAAAACACACACAGGTGATAAAAGCTCTACCACTGGCCTGGATGACAGGATTTTACCACCTTTTGTAAAGGAATTTAGGAAACTAGTTTCAACCAAAACGGAAAGATCACAAACGTAGAGCAGGAGAAGTCCGACAGCATCTCCCACCTCGAGAGGGGCAGCAGTCTTTCTGAAGGATCACAGCAAACACTTCATATAGGTCACTGGGGCTGTCTGCTTGGACTGTCGTCAGCTGACTGGTAAAGCTTTGGGCAAGAAACCCATTTTCTAAACCTTTCTTCTCTTGTACTTCATTCATACTGCGGAAAAACAATACCAAATACATGTACTGGTGGCTCTGGAGAAAAATGGAACCTCAGTGGCTACAGTAGTCAGGACCAAGTCAAAGCCCAGTGTGAGGTACAAATCATGACACCTCATTACAGATCAAAAGAGACTAAAAGGCAACTAACAATGATAAGGGGATGTACAGGGAGGATAACACATGAGCTTGGACAGCTGTCCATGTGATGACCAAAATGCTGAACTTGGATGCCTCTTGTTTGCACATTTTGTAAGGCATAATGTTTTCCACGCACCTGCAGCTTCTCAGACACATTGGATGCTCAGCATCCTTAAACATAGATTCCAGTCACTCTCACTGTATTAATCCAAAACCCTCTAGCCAAGCGGAGATGAAAAACAAAACAGGGGAGAGGACAAAGAATATTTTTTGGGAAAAACCCGTGATATAGTAACTGGTAAATCCCAAAGGTATAAGATCAGATCTAGTGATGCTTTTTGCATGCCCAAATTTTGTGGAGTTTCAAATCTGAACAGCCAAATGATTATTTCAGTGCATAAACCTTTGGGTCCTGCCACTACTATCACCATTCGTAGACTTTGGCAAGCGTAGTACATGGCAAAGCTCTAATCCATGATGTTTATTACCATAGTGGAGAGGGAGTGGGGGGAAACAAATGCCAAAACAAACCTGTTCAGGTTGTTAGAGTTTGTCTGTGTTTGGAAGGCCAGAAAAACTGACAACTCTCCTATTTCATAAGCAATTGCTTATCTCAAGACCTAGGAGCTTTAGACCAAGATGATTTTCTACTGCGGTACAAGTGAAAAGGCTAAAAGCAAAAAGTTGCAAGTGAGAATGGCAGAGTTTTTCAGGTACAGCTGTGCTAATTGGAATGGTAGGTGATTTTAGCAGATTGGATAAAAACATGATTAGACTGAAGTGCAGGTATGCCTCAGGTGCACTTGTAAGGGCAAATAAAAACAAATTAATTCAGAATCTAAGTAAGTCAGTATCATTACAAGGTTTGGAATTCATTAGTATTTTCTGCCTGGGACATATTCTAAATACATCTAAATAAAATACATGAGAGACTCTTGGAGAGTGTACCCAGTTGCATATTACAGACACCTCAAAGAGCTGTTAACACCTTCAGCAAACCGCCAGTTACTTCAGTCTGTGCTGACTTCAGTTCTACAGAGGAAAAGTGAGGAGGCTTTGTCTCCAAAAATGCCAGGTTTTTGATGCTGCCTTAAGTGGGAATCATATTTATAACTCTCCAGTTAGGTCAATACATATGTTATAGAATAAACAAAGTTCTCAGCCATTCTGGTGAAAAAGATGCTGAGCCTGAATCTCTTTTCCATTTGAGCCACAGAAATGAAAGCAAGGGATGTCTTTGTTTTCTGCTGGACCTTTGCAGCCTCAGGTTCTTTGGGATACATCCTGGCAGGAAAACCAGAAGGCTCTGTATTTTCCTTTGTGCAGCAGAATAGTATCAGTGGGATCCCAGTCAGTCATTCCAATCACAAGTCATTCCTGAACAAAATAACTTCTGTTTAAGCAGGATTTATTTAAAATTCATGTACTCCTTCTCTTTCCAGGAGCAGACTGTATTTTAAATGGCTGTTATCGCTTATTTCAAAACAGATAAAACAAACCAAAACAAACTCCCATCATACAGAATTTAAAAACGAGATAAGAAAAAAACAAACAACTGCTGAGCTGAGCATCCCAAAATCTCTTGGAGAAAACCCTGTGCCACTACATAAGATGCTGGAAGAAGGTAGTGCTACACCAGTAAGAGCACTCAAGCAGAAGGCACAAGCTGTTGGGCAGAACAAGGAGCAAGGATCCCAGAATCTTCACCAGGCTTACAGGAACTATTGGGAAGTTCCAGATTTTTGGTACATTTTCTACTCTATTCATTTTCATGTTGAACTCAGTGAGTGCGGGTAGCTCTGAGTTATTTCTGCCGCTCTTACATAAAAAAGTTGCAACAGGTTGTAGAGTTTTATACTGCCAACACTTAACACAGGAGCAGTGCTGGGAGAAAGAAAAACTGAAGGTTTTGACAAAATGTTTTAAATAATATGTAGATCTTTTTAGGCAACATGACGAAGTGGAGAAATTTGGTTCAGGGGAAAATTAATTAATTGGGTCCTTATGGCAATGTCATCAACAATTCAACAGTTGGTGTTCAGTTTGGCATCTTTAAGTTTCAGAGTTAACAACTTAGTATGAACAGTGTCATGCAAAATTCCCCCTCTTCAGTAATTATCCGCTGACAAAGACATTTCCATGTCAGTTAACACTAAGGTTCATCTCTCCAAGTTGATCAGATCTGAGAAGCAATTTTTTCTTTTTAAGATCAACACTGAATATTAGAGCGCCGCCCTTCAAAACAATTAATTCCATCACCACAGACTTAATATTGATGGGTACCTATATTAAGAGTCCTGCAATCTTTTCACTCTCATGGAGTGAAAACAGAAGAAGGATCAAGCTGTTGCTGAAAAAATGGCATGCTAAAACATCTGCTGTGTGTACTGAGCAACACTCCAAACTGTCTCGTAAGTCTAACATATGCTCCTTGTCTTGCATATACTCGCTCAAGATTTAGATCATGACATAGTAATGGCAAATAAACAATGTTATTCTTCAGTTATAAACAAAACATTTTTTCCCCGAAAGTATGCTTTTCCTGAGAGTGTTCCTCTCGAGTGAAATAGTTTCTGACCTTTCACCTGATTGGTATCACTACTGAGTATCCTCCCCTCTTTCAAACTGTTTTACAGTAGTCAGATAGAGGCTCCTACAGTGCTGAGTAACTTGAAAAATTTAGCTTCTGTATTTAAAAATTTAGCAAGATGAGGAAAATAAATGGTACAATCATAGATACATCAGTGGTACAATGACAGACGAGGCAAAAAATTGCACTAAAACATGGATTTGGGCATACTAAAAGAAGTCTTTCTCACTGTCAGGATGAAGGCCAGTAGTGTACAATGAATGCATTAACTTAAAAGTAACAGCCCAGATACGATTTCAATGAATTTCTCTGGATCCAGATAGGATACACGTGTATCTTTATGTAATATAATCTGTTAACATAATGCCAAAGCTCTTGTTGGCAAGGAATTAAATAGGAGAATCATGTAATTATTTGCAACCTTCCTACCTTCTTCATGTTCCAATGAAAAAATATTCCTTTCTTTACTTAAAACTGGCACTCAGATTTATTTTAAAGACAACATCCCTTAGGAGATAAATCTGTCTCTTAATGAGAAAATTTGCCTCATTATTTTTCTGTATATGACTTTTATCTATTATATGTATCCAGGCCTTCTTCGGCTATTCAAATTACTTCTAAATATTTACTACAACTAAACAAACATACCCTAAACTAATGACAATGAAACAAATTGCACACGTGAGAAGTTAAATGAACCAGGAAAATCCCGGCTAACGGGATTTTTGCCAAGGACTTCACAAAAAGCTTATCCACTCTATTTCCTTGAATTCATGTCTTATAATCAAGTAATTTTTCTAGTGTCACATGGCAGAACAAAATGAACTAGACTAGATCAGACTGATGCATAAGGTGCTATATTGCAATAATATAATTGCCATCGCTAGAAGGCACAGCTGTTACTCTGCATGGATGTTTGGGGGGGCATTAATTCTCCTAAGATTCCAAAAAATAAGGCCCTCCCTTCAGCACCTTGAGCACTTGCTACATTACAAAGTGCTATCTATACATATGCTGACTGACAGATTGCTCTAGTATTTGTTCAGATTCTCTCTTGGTACAAGTTCCACATGGATGGTTCTCTGAAGAGCTGTCAAGTGTTTTGAAATACTAAATATACAAAAAATGGAAATATTTGGGGGGGGGAAAAAGTGATTTGAAATTATGTTTGTCTGGAGATTAAAAAAACCCCAAACAACCTTGATAAAGTAAAGAACAGGATTATACCCATCTATCTGAATCAAGAGATGTCACTTAATGTATTAGCTAAGGACTGTTTTACTTGGCAACAACTTCAAATGCACTTTGCATGAAAAAAAGGGTAATGCTTTAATGAGAATAAATATTTTTAACAGTACCCCAATTTTTTTTATAGCACTCAATAGCTTTTAAGATTTATATATGGGTGTGCCTCCCCATCCCTGGACAAACACTTTATTTCTATGACATAAAATTATTATGCATAGATTATCAAACTATAAATAAAGGTACCTTTAAAAATCCAACAAGTCACAGCATAAAAACTCATAAATTGTCTTTAAAGTGTCAGATTCATTTTTGTTAGTAAATGTCTCTATTATGTTTAAAGCAGTTTTATTCCAACTATTTATTCATACTGTATTATTCATTCTAATTCTTATGGTCTTGTTTGTAAAAACAAATGAGATATCAATTTATTTAAAAAGACTTATCAACAGGCATTTCTATAAATACAATCATGTACAATGACATTAAGATAAATATTAGTGTTTAGAGACAATTGACTATTTTTCTATGGGAATTTAATTTCTATGGGAATTAAAGTATGCACTTGAGAAAACTCAACTTTTTATGGAGAAAAACACAACATCAGTATTTGGACAGGCTGCCAAAACTATGCTATATTTAGCATGGAGCAAAAAGAACAAATCCAGCATCCCGCACATACAGTTTCCTATTATTTCTTCCCCATTTCTACTTAGCAACTACCAGATTACAGATTCAACATTTATAAAGCAACTTGTCTCTAAAGAGTTGCCACATGAAAAATCAAGTACATCCCTTGTGTACACATAATTTTGGTAGATTTGATTTTAAAAATAATTTTTTTAAACCAAACCTTCACTTGTGGACCTCACACAACACATGTACACCCTTGGTGGCCAGAGAAACATGAATTGGTGGGAGTTATCAGGTTTTTCAAAACAAGTAGTATTTCTCTTGCTCACAGGAAGAGTTTTCTGCAAATATATATACTGTCATGGAAACAAATGACTTTTTTGTGGACTCATCCACTACAATCTAAATGTAAGTTTACTAGTTAAATAAATATCCTGATGGAACTGGAGTAGACTCTTTTTTCTTCCCAATTCCTCATTTTTCAAATCTCTCTCAGGAAAGAGCAGAAAAGAAAAGGCTCAAGAAACATACATAATTTACCAGGTCCTTTCTTCTAAGGGTTCAAATGTTGATGGTATTTTAAAATGTGGCATTTGCAGTGCATTGTGGAAAGTAAAGATAACACTGCATAAAGAAATCAATATTTTTATCATTTCAACTGTGTTCACTCAGGCTCTGATAGTCAAGCAGTTCTTTTTTTTCATCCACATGTAGACCTTCACTGACACTATTATAACCCTCTTCAGATGATTTCTCTCTCACCTTATGCTGTAATGCCAACATTTCTAGGATCTTACAGAGAAGTTCTAAGCATTTTCAGTTTTGCAGATCATTAATGATACCCAGTAAAGGTATATAATCTACACAGGATTTTTATCTAATGTGAATAGCCTAGATTTTCTTAGACTGTGGACAAACAATGTCACGGCTACTTGAGATTGTCTAAGCAGCTTCCCATCTTTGTTTTTTTCCAGCCTCTGAACGCCACATCCACATTTTGCTACTTCCAATACTTGTGTGAGTTGAGCAAAACCCAAGCAACTGAGCTGTCCAAAAAATGGGGGAGAGGGAGGTACCAGGAAAGGTTATTTTCCAGGAGATCAACTTTGTTGTTCATTTTCCAGTTGCACAACCAGCCGTGCCAGCTGATTGCAGTGAGGGTCAGGGTTTGAAGTGGTGGGGCAGGTCACAGAAGCTGCTGAGCGAAGCAGTTCTGCCACTGGAGAAGCCCCAGTACCTTTTGCACACCCCCAGCAGTAGCCCACTTAATTTGCTGAGGCAATATTTTCATGATTTACAATCTTTGATACATAACATGCTCAGTAATTACTCAGCAGGAGACTAGCACTCAGCCTACTCTTCCCCAAGCTGCATGAATACCAGGAGAGGACAGGGCAGTAAAACTCTATTTCTGCTGGAAGGACAAACATTGTGAGCAGATATTGGTAGCAGATTCATCCACTTAGAAAAGGCTGTTTTTACGTTCATCCTTTGGAAAGAAGCTTACTTTTAAAAATATCCTAATATATATATATATATATATATATATGTATATGTATATAAATACTACTGGTAAAAATAGAGCCATGTTATATTTACATCATTCAGACATTCAACGTCATTGACATTTCTTTCCTCAACCACCTTCCGCCCTCACAGCAAAAATGCTGTAAGTAACATCCGCAGACAAAGCCTAAGTATTCCTAGATATACAAACTTGTGACTTTTTAAAAGTCAACAACTTCATTCTGTTAACCACCCTTTTGTCGTCGCTGTTGTGCAGATCTGGGTACCTGATTCTCCTAGGATGGAACAAAGAGTGACTTCCATTGCATTCTAGCAGTTCTCCAGATGTTTGTGTAAATTCAACAAGAAGCAGTGAATTCTTAATCAGAACAACATGCACAGGCTCAACGTGACATGTTAGCCTGGTAACACTGCAAAATCCTCAGAACTGTAACTTCCAATGAGCATAAACATCAACATCTTATTAGTCTGTACTGGGACAGTGATCTGTTTCAGAACCGACCATTTTCATTAATTTACTGTTTGCACTATGCAAACATTACAAATAAAACAGGAGACATAAGGTATGATGAAAAGATACGACCGACTGATGAGACACTGTTCGCAGTCCTCATGTTCATCCAACAGCAGTGCTCATAATATGAAGCTACAGCCAGTAGCTGATTGAAGAGGGATGCATTATGAGATACAATCTGAGACTCCAGTTTTCTTTCAGCAAAAGGATTTATTGACATAATTGATTATAACCATGTACAGCATCTATGCATCTCCCATTGGAAGAATATCCAGTGATAGAGCTAACGTTAGTGTGATACACAGCTTTACTCAATAATCCCACTGCATTTCTAACAACAAACAGTGGTGTACTCCCCAGTCATAAATGGCTAAAAGCACCCAGATGTCCAAAAGAACAGAAATTTAATATTCTTAATAAAAAATGAAACCTGATCCTGCATTCCTTCAGTTTTAACTCCATTCAACACTGTACTTATAGCAGTGATGAATTTTAATCTATAAACTGACAACTGAGTTTGGCCCTTAATATTCATGAGAACTGCAGCCTGTCAAAATGAAATCTCAAAGGACTTGTTGCTACTGACCCAAGAAACAAGACTTTGATTTTTTCCTCCATTTAAAAGACAAAGATTAAGGCAAATGATCTTTACACACTCTCCCTCAGAACATAAAGTCTTTTCTCTCCATTCAGTCACTGAACTCCAATTGAAGGTACCAGTTACTATGGTATCTTTTGTAAACACTTGTTCATCTGAAGAAAAAAAGAAAAAAAAAAAAAAGAAAAACCCCAAATTGCTTACTTGCAATTATGGTAATAAACAACTTCTAGTCACGAACACCCCGGGTCAGCAATGAATGCATCATATTGAGACAAATGTCTCCATGGTACACTAACACTTCCTTCAAGCTATTCAGTTCCACAAGAGTTCATCTGAGGTTGCACATTAAATTCAAAGGAGCAGAAGTAGTATCAATGGTCTCAACAATTTACCAAACTCCATCTAAAACATTTGCATTTAAATTGCAACCCCAGTCTGAACCTCTTTAATTAGCTCATTTCTAGACCACACAGAGAGAATTATTAATGTAAACTAAACCACCGTATTTCCTAGTAACTGAGCCACATTCTGTAAATATTTTAAAAAGTCTGAGAAGTAGAGAGCAACTGACCATAAAATGATTAGCGTTGCTCTGAAACCAAAAGCAAATTCTAATTTAAAAAAACACACAACAACCAACAAACCAAAACAACTCAAACAAAATATACTACTGCATAAGGGTTCACCTTTAGCTTTTAACTCAGCTACACAAAACACAGAATCTAGATTAATATACAAAAATGTTTTATTTCACAGTGAGGTACATAAAGCTTCTAACTTTAGTAGGCTAAGGCTAAGAGAGAATCGCCTGTTAGAATAAAGATTGTTTCACATTCCTGAAATATTATCACCTATTATTGTTCCTGAAGAAAGGCACCAATTATTATTTATCCATCAACAGTACTCCTCTGCATCTACCCATTTAGAAATGAAGATGGATTATGTGAGGGTCAGCGATCTACTGACCATCACAGACCCAGACAACTACAGCACACGTTAATGTGTACAAGTACCAAGCAGTATTTATTCAAAAACAATTTTAAAATAGCTCATCTGTAAACACATTACAAAAACCTGTTANCCCATCCCGCAGCCGGGGCAGCTGAACGCGCCCGCGGTGCCGCAGCTCTGCCCCCTGGAGACCACGGCCCCAGGTCCGCACCATGTCCCCGCACACCGACAGCCCTGCCCTGCCCTGCCTGCCCTGCCCAGCCGGCCGCGGGGCCGCGCCGGGTCAGTCGGCGAAGCGCTGCAGCAAGCGCTCGTCGCCGTGCCGGCCGCCCGCGCTGTCCGCGAAGCGCTCGCAGGGGAACTCGATGAGGTCGGCCTCGCTGAGGGCGCAGGCGGCGGCGCCGCGGGGCGGCCGGTGGGACTGGAAGCCCGAGAAGTCNACCTGATCCTGCATTCCTTCAGTTTTAACTCCATTCAACACTGTACTTATAGCAGTGATGAATTTTAATCTATAAACTGACAACTGAGTTTGGCCCTTAATATTCATGAGAACTGCAGCCTGTCAAAATGAAATCTCAAAGGACTTGTTGCTACTGACCCAAGAAACAAGACTTTGATTTTTTCCTCCATTTAAAAGACAAAGATTAAGGCAAATGATCTTTACACACTCTCCCTCAGAACATAAAGTCTTTTCTCTCCATTCAGTCACTGAACTCCAATTGAAGGTACCAGTTACTATGGTATCTTTTGTAAACACTTGTTCATCTGAAGAAAAAAAGAAAAAAAAAAAAAAGAAAAACCCCAAATTGCTTACTTGCAATTATGGTAATAAACAACTTGTAGTCACGAACACCTCGGGTCAGCAATGAATGCATCATATTGAGACAAATGTCTCCATGGTACACTAACACTTCCTTCAAGCTATTCAGTTCCACAAGAGTTCATCTGAGGTTGCACATTAAATTCAAAGGAGCAGAAGTAGTATCAATGGTCTCAACAATTTACCAAACTCCATCTAAAACATTTGCATTTAAATTGCAACCCCAGTCTGAACCTCTTTAATTAGCTCATTTCTAGACCACACAGAGAGAATTATTAATGTAAACTAAACCACCGTATTTCCTAGTAACTGAGCCACATTCTGTAAATATTTTAAAAAGTCTGAGAAGTAGAGAGCAACTGACCATAAAATGATTAGCGTTGCTCTGAAACCAAAAGCAAATTCTAATTTAAAAAAACACACAACAACCAACAAACCAAAACAACTCAAACAAAATATACTACTGCATAAGGGTTCACCTTTAGCTTTTAACTCAGCTACACAAAACACAGAATCTAGATTAATATACAAAAATGTTTTATTTCACAGTGAGGTACATAAAGCTTCTAACTTTAGTAGGCTAAGGCTAAGAGAGAATCGCCTGTTAGAATAAAGATTGTTTCACATTCCTGAAATATTATCACCTATTATTGTTCCTGAAGAAAGGCACCAATTATTATTTATCCATCAACAGTACTCCTCTGCATCTACCCATTTAGAAATGAAGATGGATTATGTGAGGGTCAGCGATCTACTGACCATCACAGACCCAGACAACTACAGCACACGTTAATGTGTACAAGTACCAAGCGGTATTTATTCAAAAACAATTTTAAAATAGCTCATCTGTAAACACATTACAAAAACCTGTTAGTTTTTCTTAGTGGTGTCAGCCATATATTCCTGTAGAACTAACCAGCTGCATTATTCTTGTTTACAAAAAAGTATGAAAACACACTCGTGCACATTAAATCGCCTCACATTCGGTTTGAGTTGAAACGGCACAGCCTTCAAACTTGTCCAGCAAATAAACCTTACATTTCCAGCCCTCCAGTGACTCCCTGGTTGCACACAGTTCAATTAAAAGATGAGACTCTGTCCAAATTTTTGATTAGGAAAAGCTGGTGCCTTGGAAAGGAAGACCTGCTCAAAGCTTCCTCACACAGGGCCCGGCCACTCACTGTAACCTGTTCCCAGCAGCGGTCGGAGAAAACCACCTGTAAAACGGCACACTTTAAATTCACAGCTCCGAGTCCGCTTGAGCGAGCTCCTGCCGCGCTGCTCCTCGTGGCAAGGCACAGCTCCCACCCGTCAGGGCTCTTCCTCGGGTTAGTGACGATTCCCGAAAGAACGGGGGCGTTCGGCAGAGCCAGCCCCATCCCGCAGCCGGGGCAGCTGAACGCGCCCGCGGTGCCGCAGCTCTGCCCCCTGGAGACCACGGCCCCAGGTCCGCACCATGTCCCCGCACACCGACAGCCCTGCCCTGCCCTGCCTGCCCTGCCCAGCCGGCCGCGGGGCCGCGCCGGGTCAGTCGGCGAAGCGCTGCAGCAAGCGCTCGTCGCCGTGCCGGCCGCCCGCGCTGTCCGCGAAGCGCTCGCAGGGGAACTCGATGAGGTCGGCCTCGCTGAGGGCGCAGGCGGCGGCGCCGCGGGGCGGCCGGTGGGACTGGAAGCCCGAGAAGTCGGCGGAGACGCCGGTGCCCATGGAGCGGAGCGGGCGGCGTGTGGAGTAGAGCTGCCGCACGTGGACGGGGGCGGCCTTCCGACGCCGCCGCCCCAGCACCTTCTTGCGCAGCAGGCGGGCGGCCCAGGCGGCCAGGGC